>MU224300.1:633795-761272 GCA_018584345.1 Thuja plicata
GTTACAATTTGAAAATTCAAATTTGTAACTTTGTAAATTTTAAATATTTGTAATTGCTAAGTTTTGGAACTTTGCTAAATCATCTAAATGGACTTATTGACCATTATTAAAAACTAATTTAACCTATTTGAAACTTCCAACACCTAATTTAATCCTAGACTCCAAAATTTGGTCCTAAGACTTATTAAGCCTTTTTGGACTTATTGCAAATTTATTACATAAATTAACCTTATAGGTCATTATAGGCTCCAAAATACTCCAATTGATGTCATTGGATGTCTTCATGTTCACTGATGCCTTTTTGACCTCCAAAGGTTTATTGAACTCCTTATGTGTTCTAGGTGCCCCTGCACCAATGAGGCTTGGAAATTTTTACTGAGATATTGCATCTCTTCAGGCTTTCATGTCATTAGACCTACCTGGAAGGGGATTGGCTTTCAAACCCTTCTTATTATGAAAGACTTGGTTCAGATCCAAGGTACTTTTGTTGCTAAAAGCATCCGGGGAGCTTGGGAGGTTTTCAAACCTTGGCTCCGTTGGGCTGGAGATGGATTCAGGGATGGGCTTTCCATCAATCAGCAAACCTCTGGTGGTCGCCACTTTTTCATCTGCAAGGGCTCCCTCTTGCCAAAGTCCAAGGTGTTAGTGCTCTACGTTTTCATAAATGTGGCATTACAACACCCAAGGACTTGTTCTCTAGAGCCAATATGAACCTTCGATCGTGGGACTTGCAGGTCCAATTTCGTCTTCCACGCCCAAATTGATGACTTTTGACCTGTTGATTGATACTTTGCCTACACACTTGTTGCATAAGCTTGGCATCTAGTCTGTCAAGCCCTGGTGGAAGGACTGGAAGTGGTATCCTTGGACTCCTCTCTCCAATTACAATCCCAAAATGGGTTATGACTGGTTGGTTCCCCATCTGCTGATGGTTGACAGTCTTAATGAAAGATGGCATTTGCAATCTTCTCAAAAGACCTGGGAATTTCGTTTTCGTAGTGTTTGGTCTGCCATCACTAAGCCTAAGATTGCATACTTTGCTTGGTGTGTTCTTTTTCAGGGGCTGTCTTTGGGCTCCAGACTCAAACACTTGGGGGTTTTTTACCCTAATTACCCTTTCTATGGACATCCAGAGACTTTTATGTTTATCTTATGGTTATGTCGAAGAGCTCAACAATATTGGAGTTGGATTCATGACTTGTTTAGTGCCTTTAGACCATAACCCTTCTCTTGGCACATGGCTTTGTTGGGTGATTCGCCCAAAATCCCCTTCAAATTTTCTTAGATATGGTGTGTTTTCAAGATGGAGATTCTATTCTCTTTGGAAAGACAGAAATGTTGTTTTATTTAATCACAGCTTTCTTGACATTAATGTTTCAAAGTAGATCAAAGCATGACATTAATGTTTCAATGTATACTAAAGCATGCATTTGTAATAATGTACTCATGTGGATTCAAGTGCAGGCTGACAAGGTGGCCTTAGAAGTGGCTCACTTGCAAGAGCTTTTGCGGCATTGGGGAAATGCCCCTTGTATAGTCGTCAGTGTCGTCAAATTCTGTTTCTGTCGACCGCACTTTGCCCCATGGTTGTCGTCGTGGCCGCAGTTCCTTTGCTCGACGCTACCGGACTCTTTGATCTCAAGATCCTTGCCGCTTTTTTAGCAGCGGTGATGCTTGGAGGCGTCGCTCGACTTTCCCACCACACCATGGTGTTGCCTTGGGTTGGCATGCTACTACCCATGTTCCTACTCTTCCTGGTGGTTCAAGTTGGCCTGACATCAGAGGAGATTATGCTTGGCCCGTTGCTTCTTCATCTAAGTTTCCTTGCCTGGGTTTGGCAATTTCGCTTCCCAAGAGGAAGGAGAAATGAAAAAAGATAGTGATGGTTATGGGTGATCTCTTCCAGACCCTACCCTTGTCCCTACTGATACTTGAGGCAATCGTGATGATCAAGATCCCCCTCCCTTGATTGTCTGAGGTGCTATATGTTTTTTTTTATGAATAGTTGATTTAGTTGTTTGCAGTCATCACCCAAGTGATTTTTGCAAAGTGATCTCGTATCCCCTTGCTTTTTTTGTGAATATGTACTTTATATTATAATTTTATAGAAAGGGTACATTCATAAAATAAAAGTATGGAGGTTATTTTAATATAGCATTTGTTTATCAATTTCCATATCTATTCAAAAAATTGTAGTATTGCCCCATGTTTTAAATACATTATTTTGAAGCAATTATCTAACTAATAATTCATTTAGTGTTCTTATTAAAATGAATTTTTCAAGACTTTGAGAAACCTTTAGTCAATCAATTTTGACCACTTCATTCCAAAAGGTTTTTTAAGTAACATCTTATCCTGCAGACATCAATTTACCAATCAATCTGCCTTTGAAATAATGAGATATATAGATTGCTCATGTGAATACTCACAATTATGCACTAAAGATTATAAAAACTCAAAACAAGAACCCAGCAAACAATTTCATGGGTTTACACTTATTGGTTTTCAATTTTTATGAAATACATGTATCATTAGATGTCTAATTGTCTTTCCCTGAGAATTTTTCATCATGGATTTGTCCTCCCATTTGGTGCTTGGCATTTTAGCCTAATGCATGATTACCCTTACATGGCACTAATGACTCAAAACCTAGTTGCAAAGATAACACTTTTTTGCCTTTACCCTAAAGGTATTATGTAGCCTTGATTCTGTACTGCAAAAATACAATATAATGCTTCGTAATTTTTTTTAACTCAGAATTAGTAACTTCCAAATTATATTTAACTAAAAAGCTGAAATATATTCAGTAATGACTTTGAAACTTGAAGGAAACTTATCCAAATCATGTAGCTATCGCACTAAAATGTTCTCTTGACTGTTTTACCAAACCAGGAAAATGCTTTGCCTTGAATTTTTCAAGTATAAGGTACTTTTAAAACTGTTTCCCTGAGATCTCATTTCAAATGTCGATAGGTAAAGTGAACTTGTTACATCATGGACGAATACTCTTGAGACAAAAACCAGCCGGATACTTTATTTAAAGTCTAAACCCAGCACTCCAAAATTCATTTCCGCTCAATACAGCAATAAGTTAAACTGGGATTGCATCTTAACCAGGGGAGTAATGCTTTCCCTTACATTAGGCCTGTGAATCATATCCTCATCTATCACCCCTTTTGGACTGGCTTAACACCCGATTACAATATACTTCAGTTCTTCATTATAAAAAAATATACCTGAAGATCAAAACACATCAAATGATTCCCGCAACTTGAAAACTATTTAGTACCCATATATTTGAAAGACATGTTCTACCTTACCGGTTATCTTTCAAAAAGTACTCACCCTCTAATTTCTAGGGGTGCATCGTTAGCTGTACATATTCTATAAAGTTGATGACCTGAGACATTATGGATAGGACCATCTACAGGCTTTTTAATATATGCAATAAAATATACTGGGTCACAACCCTCCAACACATTTGAGAGAATTTGCAAGAGTTATAGACTTCAATTTAAATAGAAATAAAACATTGTGGTAACTCTAATCCGACATTTTGAAATCTACATAAGTCACTTTCCCCCTCAAATCTGGATGATGAAAGCATGGGTCATTATGGAGTGTTTTCCATTTCTTACACTCCATTAACTTTCAGACAACTATTTGAATGACCTTTCAGGAATTTATCTGTGACCTGCAAGAAATCCCAACAAGATGAGCTTCTCTGAAAACCTACCTACTCAAAAATACTATCTTGACTGTAATGCTCACTACAAATTTTCATGTATAGATATGCATGAACTATTTTGTAGTTAGCTTTTAGCAGAACAAAACAACTCGCCCTCTTGTGCAGTCTTAACAATGCTAAGAAATAACATCTGCATATATTAGTAAAACATTGCGCTCTTGTTGACCTGACAAAACCCTCAACAGAAATTTACAGGAATATTACTGGTGAAACCAGATAGGAGGAGAAAATACCTGGGTGCAACCAAATAAGATAAGTTCATGTAAATGAATACAAGAATCAGCCAGAAGTCCAAGAGCCTCGTCTGTCAATTTGCGGCACCAAGATACATCCAGTCTAAGCAAATTCTCAGAGGCATTGCTTACAAGCGAAAGAACAGTATTATTATCAACCTTCAATTAAAGCAGAAATCAGTATTAGAAAACAATAAACCTTACATTCCTATTCATAAACTTGCAAAATTCTACTAAAAATTCTCTCACAAACACACATGCAGCAAATAATTTCTATAACATGATATTTTGTCTAAAACTCTATGAAAATAAAAACTTAAAATAGAGATGAAAAACATTGGAAAAAGATTTCTTTCTGGGGTTTGTGTGTTCTGCAAGTGAATGTTGCGTCCATCCTGCTAGGTCTTCCATTAGGGCTTCCATACTGTCATTACGCCTCCTTTCAAACCGCATTTATTGCGGGAGTTTTCTCAGCCGTTTTTAATGGCTGGGGCCAGTTTTAGCCCCACAGATTCTGCTGGTGCTGGAGCGTTGGCGTTAGGTGACCATGGCACCTCCTCCGAGCAAATGTCCAAGGAAATTTGTTCCCAAGGTATTTCACGAGGTAAGGTCTCTGTCACTCCTGATGTTGTTTTGCCATTGCCAAACTTTGATCAAGCCTGTGATTGGCTTGAAAATTTTACTTTAATCGGTTATTTTGTTGGCCGTGTTCCATCTAAAAGTGGGTTGCGGAATTGGGTGACCAAGGCTTGGATCCCACATGGGTCCGCCTTGATGGTGTTCAGAATTTGACCAAAGGATTTTTCCTGTTCCGTTTTGGAAACCCTTCTCATGCGGAAGGTGTTCTCAAACATGGCCCTTGGTTTGTTCACTCTTCCTTGCTTGTTTTTCAGCCTTGGTCTCGAGACTTCACAGTCCCTGATGATAAGAAACTTAAAGTCCTTGTTTGGATTGAGTTCCTTGGTTTGCCTTGCCATGCTGGCTTTTTCTGCAAAATATTGCCCAGACTTTAGGTCGGGTAATTTGTACTGAATCAAAGCGGTTTTTTCATGCACGCCCTCAAAAAAGGGTTTGTGTCGAAATTGATCTTGCCAGAGAACTTAAGGAGTCAATCGACATTCAGGTTGGTGGGCATTGTTTTTCACAGCGTGTCATATATTTGAATCTACCCAATACATGTTTCCGCTGCCAGTCCGCAGACCATAAAATTAAATATTGCCCTTTGGCTACTCCTAGGACTAAGACTCCTCCTACAGAGTCGGTGGCTTCTCGTCATCCAGAATCCACAAAGGAAGATGACTCTTGGACAATCGTGGTCTGTAAGGGCAAGCAGCCTATGGCTACTCAACCTAAATAGAATTCACCAGTTTCAACATCTGTCGCAAAGGATTCTCCGTCCTCCTGAGCTTCCAAGAATATCTCCCCTACACGGCATTTTGAACCTTGTTTCTCAAGGATGAGCTTCCAAGAATATCTCCCCTACACGGCATTTTGAACGTTGTTTCTCAGGGGAAGTCTCAACCACTCACGGATTCTTCCACCGTTTCACATGGTACTGTTTTAGGAATTTCGCCTCCACCACCTCCAGTGGGTTCAGATTCTACGATCCCCTTGCGTTGTCATTCTCGTAGCCCTTCTGGCAAAGAGGACACGGTCAACAAATGATCAGGAAAACGACAAGTGATCCCATGAGATCTCTATCTAGTTTTCCATTCTGGGTCAGATTTTCTGCATAACAGCTTCTCTCTTGGGGACAAGGATAGCATGCATGATGGTTTTCAATGAATTTTCTTTCTTGGAATGTACAGGATCTTACTGACCTCTCCCGTAAATACTCAATTCGAGATGTCCTTCGTAGGTTTCCTCGAACTGATATCTTTTGTCTACAGGAGATTAAAATTGCTGGTTTTTTGCTTGTTGCGGCATGCTGTGTAATTTGGCCTCACAGTTTGGTTTTTTCATCTTCCCATGAAGTTTGTAGAGGAGGGGTGGTCACCTTGTTAGCACCACAATGGCAGAATTCAGTTATTAACCACGGTGAGGACCCCATGCACAGAGTGGTTTGGATTCTTATGAACATACAGAACAATCATTTTGGTATAATTAATGTTTATGCCCCTAATGATGTGGTAGAAAGGACATACCTGTGGCATTGGTTAATTGATTCACTACCTCTGGCCACTTGGGTTCTATGTGGTGACTTTAATATGGTTGAGGTGGGTTCTGACAAGGATGGCATTTCAGCATTCCGATGGACAACTAGTGAGTGTGAGGTCTGGTTTTACATGCAAAATAAATTAGGCCTTTTTGATCCCAATAGCAACCGTCGTCTTCCACATGCAGTTTGGCATACCTGGAGCAATTTTAGGGCTGGCTCTGACAGAGTTTTAAACGCCTTGATCATGCCATGATCTCCTCGCAATCCTTTTTCTCTTTTGGGACGGAGCAGTACTTTCCAGTTTTACCTTTATCTAATGTCACTTTGTTAGACCACTTTCCCATCAAATTTTCCATTTTGTGTTGTGCTGCCTTTTCACGTCTCCGTCAGTCCCAATTTTTTTCAACACATCACTTCTGAGTCATCCACCTACCTTGGCCCACATTCAAAAAATTTGGAATTTACAGCCTTGACACACTCAACCTACTGGTTGGATTTTGTGGTGGAATGATGCTATACTTCGAACCACTAAATTCCTCTGTTTTTATGGGAAACAGCAAGGAATTTTGTCGCAGTCGAGAGCTTGGCAGCTCAGCCTTTCTCACTTGAATTTCAGGTCAAGGTGGCAACTCTTCGTCATCAAAAGCAGGTTGCTGACAATTATGCAGCCAAAGGAGCCTAGATTAAGGCACGTTTGCACTGGCTAAAAGTGGGAGATCGGGCTACTAAGGAATTCTTCTCCTGGTAGAAAAAGAATCAAGGAGGGTACTTCAGTTCTCACTGAAATTCCAGAGATTCTCCAAGCTTTTGTAACTCATTACCAGCAAGTTTTTACTGCTCAAGCCCCTCTCCTGCTAGTCAACAGGCCCTTGAAGATTGTCTTGCAGTCATTCCTAATTGTCTGTCACACTCTCAGAGGTCTTTTTGTGATCAAACCTTATTAATTCAAGATCTTAAGGAAATGACTTTTTCAATGGAAGATGACAAATCCCCAGGATGTGATGGTTTTCCTTGTGAGTTTTACAAAGCCCTTTGGGATTGTGTTGGTTCAGACCTTCACCATGTTTATCTTGAGGCAATCCAAAATGGTACATTAGGAGCAGAAATAAATAGAGGAAATATTAAATTCATACCTAAGACTGGTGATCCTGAAGACATTTGTAACTGGCGCCCAATTACCTTGCTTAATGTCTCCTACAAAATTATTGCCAAAGCTCTTGCTTTGAAAATTCGTCATCTCCTTCCTCAGATTGTTTGCCCCGAGCAAACTGGCATCATTCAATCCAAGTTCATTCTTGATAATATTATAGCTATCTAGGAGGGTATGGAATGGGCTCGTCAGTCCAACCAGAATGCCATTTTTTTTTAAAATTGATTTTGCCAAAGCATATGATCGCATTGAGTGGCCTTTTATTTTAGCTATGTTAAAAGCTCTTGGATTTGGTCCTCGCTTTGTTCTTTTTGTGCAAATGCTTTTTGCAGATGCCAATGCTTGTATTACCATTAATGGATGTCAGTCCAATACTTTTGGTTTACATAGGTCCATTCACCAGGGATACCCTTTATCACCTTCATTATATGTGCTTGTCGCAGAAGGCTTTGGTTATTTGCTTGCTTCTGCAATTTCTGCAGGTCGGGTTTGTGGTATTTCACTTCCCAACTCAGATGCCCAGTTGGTCATTAGTCATTTTGAGGATGATTCCTTCCTCACCCTCCTTGAGGATAAAGGGAATATCCAAAATGCTCTTCAGTGCCTTGACACTTCTGTTTAGCTTCTAGTTCCCCTATCCAATGGCATAAAACCCTCTATTATAGCCAATCATTCCTGCCAGCACCACTACGGATTCTCCAGCATAACTGGAAATGGATTCAACATGGACAGGCTTTCTGCTTTTTGGGCATCCCATTTGCTTCTCATGGGTTTGCCACCGAGATTTGGAATGTTGTGCTCACCAAAATTGAATCCAAATTCACATATTGGTTGACAAAACCTCTTTCCCTAGCTGGCAAATTTCAAATTTGCTCCAAAGTTCTCGCAGCCACAAGTCTACTACTCTTCTTGTTGATCTCCCTCCAAATCAACTTACATGAAGCTTGAGAGATTGCTGCGAGATTTTTTATGGGCTTCAGATGCAAAGAGATATGGTTTTCACAGAGTAACCTGGGACTACTGTTGCACTTGCCAAAGAAATCAGGTGGCCTTGGCCTCATTTCCACTCACAGGCAAGGCCAAGCCTTGTGTGTCAAATGGGTTGTGCAAAGTGTCTCAGGTAACGAGGCCTGGAAAGTTCTTCTTTGACACTATATAGCTTCTGGGTATCCCTTGCATTGCCTAGCATGAAAAATATTGGCCTCCGGAATCTTTTGGTCATGCGAGAACCAGTGCAGATTCGGATCTTTTGTGGTGAAGAGTATTTGGCGTGCTTGGGAAGCTGCTAAGCCATGGCTATGTTGGAATGGCGGAGGTTTCAAAGACGGCTTGTCTTTCAACCAGCACAACCTCTAGTGGTCTCCACTGATTCAAATGCAAGGCCTCCCTCTTGCACGAATTTCGGGTTTAAATGCTCTGCTTTCACAAGCGTGGCATTCAAACCCCAAAGGACCTTTTTTGCAAGTCTACAATGTCTCTTCACAGTTGGGAGGACGCTAAGACTCAATTTCGCCTGACTTGTCAGATTGTGACACTTTTCAACTGTTGGTTTCTCTTCTGCCAGGTGAACTATTGCACAAAATTGGCATCACTAGTCCTTCTCCCTGATGGAAGGACTAGCGATGGTACTCAGGCACTGCTTTCCAGAGGTACAAACCTCGTCAGGGATATCTCTGGTTATCTCGCCACTTGCCTATGGTGGGCATCTTGAACCAGCGGTGGCATTTGTCTTCCTCTCATTCCACCTGGAGGTTGTGTTTCATTATAGTCATGTTTGCCATCACTGAACCCAAAATAGCCCATTTCGCTTGGTGTATTCTTTTCCAAGGGTTGCCTTTAGGCTCTCGCCTCCACCACTTGGGTATCACAGATCCTCGTTGTCCCTTTTGTGGCCAATCTAAGTCCTTTCTGCACTTGTTTTGGTTCTGTCCTAGGGCTCAGAATTATTGGGTTTGGATATATGATTTTTTTCTCCATTTCATCCACAGATGTTTTCGTGGCATATAGTTCTTCTAGGAGATAACCCTTGCCTTCCTTTCCCATTTCTGCAGCTTTGGCACACTTTTTTAGATTGGAAATTCTCTTTGCTATTTGGAAAGACAAAAATGCGGCAGTTTTCTCACACGCCATAATTGATTGTATTGTATCTTTTTATGTTAAAGCTTGCATATGTCATATGCAATAATGTGATGTTACAGATACAGGTTCAGGCAAATAAGGTGGCCTTGGAGGTGGCCCACTTGCAAGAACTATTACAGCATTGGGGTAATGCTCTGTGTATGGTAGCCAGAGTTCCTCCAAAGGCTTCCATTTCCAGCAGTCGGTCGACTTCTCATGGTCGTCAATGGGGACGGAGCTCTTCTCAGCAGCATACCGACACTTCCCGTTCTCAGCCGCCTCGCCTACACTCGCCCCACTGTCGTCTATCACCTCACAGCTCTATTGAGCCTCCTCACCACCATCGTCCCCCTCCCGAGGGAGGCACTTAGGTGCCACCATCAGAGGCTGCTTGGTCAACACCACCAGATACTACTGGCTAGCCTTCCTCTTCTAAAGGCTTTCCTCGATTGGCCTTGGCCATTTCTCCAGGGCGTGAAGACAAAGAAGAGGAGGATAATGCATATGGGTGGACACTACAAGACCAGGAACCAGACACTGCGGCGGTATGGGGAAAGAAGGACAAGCCAGACCCTCCACCTCCTTCGGCTACTGCCTTGGCTGCCTAAGGATGTTTTCCATCTGGGCTTGGCCCAATTAGTTTTATAATGTTTTTGTTCTAGTTTCTCTCGACTCTGGGCTTATGCCCATATGACTAGCAGGGAGTGATTTTTCCTCCCATTATTTTTTGATTATGCTGTAACTCTTGATTTCCTAAGTTAATATATTTTGGTCAGACTTATTAAAAAAAAAATAGAGATGACGCAGCATGCATTTTTTGCAAGAAGTTGGATTTGAATTTCAACCTTCAATTAATGCACCGCCTAAAATTCTTTGTCCAAATCATAAAATTGCAAGGTTTTACTACATAGATTTTCCCAAGAACATATACAGCAAATAGTTTCTACAATATCATATTTTGTTTGTTAGCTCTATGACCACACTGTATATAATAGAAATGACCCAGCATGTCTTTTGCAAAAGGCATTTGGTGAACATAGAAAAAATAGATTCCAAGATGCTCTACAATAAATGTGAAAAAAAATTGAGTATATGTTGTAAAGCATGTCTGTATGCAAGGCGTATCAAAATAGAAATAGACATACCAATTTTATGATTTCCTTCAGATTTTCAAATGACTAGAAATCTGTGTGCTTGTCGTTTGTATGTTTGTTTGACACACATGTGCCTGATTGTTTGCTTGCATCAAACCATCTCTTTATCTTGTCCACCCATTAGAATAGCAGCAAAGTTTACTAAATGAAGGACTGGCATTCCAATATTTATCATGGATTCCGACTATATGTCATGGAGAATTTTTGCACCTAATATGCTTTAAAATCCTGGTGCATGAGAAGGGAACCAAAAACAGTTCCTACACCACTAAGAGTAGTCATATCCTTTGCTACCTCCAACATGTTTCTCCTATCATGAATTTGTTTCAGATCCAATATAAGGATTGCAATTGCTTCCACCAGAGCTTTTTCTCTCAACTGGTCTATCTTCTTCCCAAACTTTCTTACCAGACATATTCTCTCCTTGCGTGCTGAGTCCTCCATATTAATCACATTTACAAATCCCCTTTCTATATTCTGTTAAGTCATACTAGGAGTTGCTCTTGGCTTTATTCCGCCCATGGATATTAAATCCACTTGGCTGTCTTCTTGGACCCACCATTTTCATAACCAGGAGCTGCCTTTCTAGGAGCATCAAGCATCAAAGGTTTGTTCAGATGTATAACTTCTGTTTAAATCCTTAATCCCCTCCCCCACCTGACATCTTTCCTCCAGAACCAGGAACACAAGCAATGGTGGCTAATAGAAAAGCAGCGCAGGCCCAAGGTTGAGAAAAAACAAGAAAAAAGATAACTCGTTGCTTTAAAAGCTTTCTTTACAAATTGATATTTATTTTTGATAATGTTTATTAGTCTAGGGGAAAAGAGGAGATTTTCAAAAACCAGTTTTTGGGATGGTCTGAATACTAGGGGATCTTTACACCATTCTCATGCCTTCCACTACTTTTATCAGCATTAATCAGTCCGTGGCCAACAAATAGAAACAGACAGCCAGCATATATGAAAGATCCTATCTTCTAAATTGAAAAACCAAGCTTCAACTCTAGAGTCAAAAAACAAGTAAGCAGACTTCTTAGTCTTTGCAATCAAAGGATAGACTTCTTAGTCTTGCAATCAAGGATACAGGCAGAACCCAATTTCTAAATGAAAATTCATGCAAATGGTGAAAGAAGGAAAGAAAAAATAAGTCACGTTGCCCCGACTGGATCCTACAGAGTTACCTTACTCAAACTGATGCCAAATTAAAAAAGGCTAGGATAACACAGCAACAGTTGGATTACACATATCAAGATAATAGCAGAGGTGCCAGGCAATCACTTCAAATGGCTAAAATTTTGCAAAATTCTTTTTTCTTTTCCCTAAACCATAGAATATCTTGAGCTTGAGGAGAAAGGAGCCTGTGTTGATGTTATAGCGTCAGGAGTTATCTTATCGTGGGTCTCTCTTCATCTTCAATTGTAAATCTGAAAGGTCATTCTTTGTTGTAACTGCCTGACCCTTCATTATCAAAACGATGAAGGGTCAAGACAAGCATAATAATATGTCTTGATGGTATTCGCATGTTATTCTGATGATTATTTCTGCTCCAAGGAGATCGAGGGTATATACATTCATCTAGAGAGGTACAGTTATGATTGTTTTCAGTTCAGTCTAGTGATTGGCAATATTGTAAATTAGATGTTCTGATCTTTCATTAATATAAGTGATATTTTGTGGCTGGGTTTTCCCAGGATAATTTGATGTGTCTTATTGTACATTTCTTTTCTTTGCTGCTTATTTACATTTCTGATCTGAATCTTCAACATGGTATCAGCGCTACGTTTAGAAAAGATCTGATCAGAATTGGCTAAGCAGTGAAAGCCTTCAAGTTGTGAAGATTTATTTCAGTCTTCGCCTTATCCATTTTTCGCCATGCTCTCAGTAACGGCTGCATCAGAATCATGCTATGTATGGATGCTGGAGATAACACTCAGGTCGTGCAAATAGAAGTTGATGGTTTCTTTATTGGAGCTTCATGTATATATGCGATGCTAAGTATGCTGTAGAGACGGGAATGTTAGAAAATAGCCGATATATAATAATTTATCTCTGCTCACGCGTCAGTTGATTTCCCCTGCCAAACCATTCGAAAGTAGACAAAATGGAAATGAGGAAATTTGTTGGTCTTGAATATTTACTGTATGATTGAAGCCAATGATCATCTGATTTGTCAATGAGACAAAAGAGTGTTTGTCTATTTGAGCCACCCCAGACTCTTAAGACTTTTATCAGCTGTGAATCATCTTGTATTTGGTGGAAGAAATGACTGGAATATTATCGGCCAAGGATTATTGTAGAAGCTCATTTTATTGCTCATAGAGGCCAATATTATATCCATTGACACCAACTTTATTAAACCAGAGACGATATAAGATTTCAAAGAACAAAATCATTTCTTGAAGGCACCAAAACTTGTATACTTGTTGTCGCCACTGTCTTTGTGGCTATACAGCAATGCTGAGTTGATATTGAGTTGATTTGCAACTTTGGTGGTGGTCCTTGGTAAGGTTGGAGGGTGCATTAGGGGTGTAATCTTATAACAGACCTATTTCATGCTCAGAAGTGTATAGCAGATCTGATCTCAGTTATAGCCTAAGTCACAAGGTTTGAGTTTGAGTTCGAGTTCGAGTTCGAGTTCGGCAACTATGAAATTTGGATGAAGTTCGGCAAGGAGAAAAAATTCGACATTAAATTTGCTTTATATAAAATTAATTTTATTAAAATATTGTTAATATATCTATAAAATTATATAAAATTTAAATTTTTATCTTTTAAAAACAAAGTACAAATACTTTAATTTTTTATAAACCCTAATTTTTCATTTTTAGCATTAAAAAATTTTATTACCAAAAACATAATAAAAAAATACTAACTTTAAGTTTATTTCAAAACATATCAATTAATTAATAAGTGTTATTTGCAGGAGAAAAGTCAAGTAAAAGAAAAAAGGTGATAATTTAAATATATTATAATTAAATAAAAGTTTTTATAAAAAATAAATATAAATAATATTTAATTATTCAGTACTGTCAAACTCAATATTAAAATTTTAATATACAAATATGAAAACTAATGCAGGAGCATTCTGGATGTAAGAGCAATCTTGCATCACCCAAAAATATTTTCTGATTTCTTTTCAATAAGGGGTATTTTGTGCAGTTACTATTTCTGGAAAGTTACTATTTTTAGTAAGTTTTCTGTTTGAGCTCAGAATGTTCTATTTTCTTCCCTGGAGGTTCACTTTGATTGTATCAGCCTGCCAATAAAGTTTCATTGCCAGATCAAATCTAGTTTTGTAGATATTGGATATTTTCGGTATTGGCAGCAAGGTACAGAAACTTCGAACTCAGTTTTGAAGGCTTTAGAGGCTCCGAATGGGGTTGAAACCTTGGCTGACTCGGCGAGCCCTAGTCAAGCGTTGTAGAGCACTTTGTGGCATTTCCGAAATAGGGTTACGACGGCCCACTAGGTCAACGGTTGATGAGTTATGGTCTCCAGAAGTTGCACTACCTGAACTTCAAAATGTTAAAGTTTCTTCAAAATTTCTTTTTGGGTTCCGAAGTTGTTTGGGCCTACTCTAATGTAATAAAAATGAATAATAATATTTTAGGGTTGGTCGGCCTCAAACTTTAGGGTTTGATTTCTAGAGTCTTCTTGGGTGGTTAAAATTGGCTATATATTGAAGGCCCGTAGGGCTGTCTAGGGCAGTTCTGGGTTATGTAGTTGGTGGCTCTGGCTTGCAAATTATTGTAATAAAATGCCCATGTGGTTGTGCATGTTGCATTTCTAAAGGTCCATGTTACATTTCAGAAAATTGTAATTTCATTTCATGGTGGATAATAGAATTCATTCCTGCCTTTGCAAATCTTGTTATTCTCGATTTTGTTGTGTGTTTGTGTTAATAAGGGGAGCACCCTTCATCAAAAACGATGTTTAAATTTTTTATCAAATACAACTAAAACCCTTAAGTGCACCACAGCCTAACTAGACTGGGGCAGAAGTTTAGGAATGAAATCGAGGGCGGTGAGTTGCTCAAACCATCCAACTGTTGAACGCCCTAAACATTCAGTGAAGTCCAGCCGTCACCTTGTGTTTGTGCCTAGAAACGTCGTCTACAAATAAAATACATTGTGTCCCAATTGTTGGCATGAGATAAACGATCTTCAGCAGTCAACCGTGAGTTGAAAATCAACACAAAACAACACGCCTTTTCCGTACGAATTAATTTGCGAATTTTAACGAATTTTATGTCGCTGCTAAATGTTCGCCGAATTTCAAACCTCATGCTTGAAGTTTAGCAAACCCTGTGACACAGGTTATAGCAGTCAGTTTATGAGAGGTGTTGTATCAGAGGTACAACTTCAGTTTAGCCCATTGGTGAGTTGGGTGGTACTGTTGGTTTGGCTTCAAGTTGCCTGGGTGACAGCGGCTTGGATTTTGGCATTAAAGTTGTGATGCATGCTCAATGATCACCAACCAACACATAGCACTCTACTCCCAACGGGTCGTGGAGATCATCTTAGAGGGGATCATTATAGTGTTGATATGGTGAAAGAGACCATGTTGTTGATAGCAAGGAAAGATATGAAGATCGAAATTTGAAAGGGCATTGCTAAATTGATCAACAATAAAGAGATAAGTATTTTATGTTTGTACCTTTTGAATAATGATCATGAATAATTCATGCAATAATATTGGGAATAGTGAATCATGTATGCTTTTACCATTGTTCTGTATATTTCTCTTCGGGGTAGTTTGATTCTATGAACTATTATTAATCTCTCTAAAATGCAAGATGGATCGAGGAGCAAAAGGATGATGGATTAATTATCCAAAATTATATAAGGAATTCAAAGGAGGAAGAGCTTAAGACATCCAGTGAGGAAGTTATGCCAACTGGAGAAATGAACATACAAGAAGAATTAGCTTGCAGTCATGAGTCTAAGTTGATGACACATAACAAGCTTGGGTCAGCCTTGGATGGAGAGTTTGCATCAGCAAGGAAATTGAGAAAGATGAAGACACTAAACAACGGAGAACCTAACATTGCGATCAGCTACTTCTAAGAGGAGGAAATGGCATTCAAAGGGAGTTAAATTCCGCGAATTCAATGCATGAGTTGAGAGCATTAAGGTTCTAAGATTAGTCAATAGAAGGGAGTTCACTTCCAAAGAACTTCTTTGCAATCTCTAAGGCAGGATCAAGAGGGAGTTTTGTGGAGAAGTGAAGATGTCAGCTAAGTGGGTTGCAGTGTTGCAAGGCCAAGTACTAAAGTCTTTTGAAAAACTCTTCAGCTGCAGAGAACAGAATTGCACAATCAATCTGGATTTGACATGGTAGCTCCACAAACTTATTCACAATAGGGTGATCTAGGATGAGGTCGAGGAGGACAATCCTGGACTCTAGCATGTTAGAAGTTTCGAAGGTGTGTGTTGGAAACCGTTCCTCTAAGGCAAGCATTGCAGGCAATCTTGAACAAGGAGATCAAGAGGTTGATGCAAGTGCTTGGAGCTTCAGAGGGAGTCACATCATCATGAAAACTTGTTGTAATGTATATTCTCTGTGACAGAGAAATATGAGGTGAAAACCCTTGTAATGTATATTTCTCTGTGACAGAGAAATATGAGGTGAAAGCCCTTGTAGTGTATATTTCTCTGAGACGGAGAAATATGAGGTGAAAGCCCTTGTAATGTATATTTCTCTGAGACAGAAATATGAGGTGAAAGCCCTTGAGAGTTGTTGCTCTTTCCAATCATGGGAGTAGCCATGGTGGACATCATGTTGAGAGAGTCCATGATGACATCACGTTGAGTGATTCCGTGATGAGAGCTTGTGTATATGTTTCTTTCAACACATGGGAGTAGCCATGGTGGACGTCATGTTGAGTGATTCCATGACGTTATCATGTTAAGCGATTCCATGATAAAATCTTTTCCACACATGGGTGTAGCCATTGTGGGTGTCATGTTGAGAGATTCCATGGCATGGATATCTGAAAAGATACCTCCCTAGCTAAGAGGGAGTGTTGACGTTATAGCATCAGGAGTTATCTTTTCGTGGGTGTCTCTTCAACTTCAATTGTAAATCTGAAAGGTCATTCTTTGTTGTAATTGCCTGATCCTTCATTATCAAAACGATGAAGAGTCAAGACAAGTATAAAAATACATCTTGATGGCATTCGCATGTTATTATGATGATTATTTCTGCTTGAAGGAGATCGAGAGTATATACATTCATCTAGAGAGGTGCAGTTATGATTGTTTTCAGTTTAGTCTAGTGATTGGCAATATTGTAAATCAGATGTTCTGATCTTTCATTAATATAAGTGATATTTTGTGGCTGGGTTTTTCTCTCTCAAGTTGGAGGGTTTTCCCAGGATAATTTGTTGTGTCTTATTGTACATTTATTTTCTTTGCTGCTTAACTACATTTCTGATCTAAATCTTCAACAGCCCACACCAGGACATATGCATGGAAATCAGCAACACCTAGGTGTTGTGCATAATCAAGTGTATCCAGGAGCAAAATGAAGGGTAGCTATATCAAGGAAGGAAAAACAATGAACATCCAAATATGATGTTGTCTGATCCTTCCAAGGCGAACACATGGATCCTTTTCAATCGTGAAGCACATCTCAGAAGGGAGAAGAATAAATCCAAAATGTGAAGCACGTGATGAAAAGAGAAGAAAGGTGAACTTTCTCAAAATTTGTCTGGAAAAAGTAGTCAATCCCCATGCAACTCTAAGGGACTCGCACGTGCTACAATTAATTATAGCATTATGCTGTAAGCTCATTCTAGGAGATAGGTAATAAAATGCTCCCTATGAAATATTAGGTAATCTTCACTTTAATAACCTTCCAAAATAATGACAATTTTGTTGAACTTGACAATCCTTTACCTATACGATCAAGGATGTCCTTCGAGGGATGATAGTGCCATATTTGCAGCACCCCCAACTGCCTTCTTTGTTACTAAACACAACCCATCTAGGCTACCAAATCTGCCACACTATTGCCTCTAAACTTGATATGCCAAATGCATACCTTGTCCAAGTTATTTGCTGCCCTTGAGGCCTCTTGTAAAGAATTTTTTATCCTTGCTTCTCATATCCACTTATTAAAAGCATCAATGAGAATTTTGAGATCATGAAAGAGGCAAAAACTAAAACTGGTTGTCCTTCCCAATTCCTAAATCACATAGCCTCCTCCAGCTGCTCCTAGTTTGACTTTAGCAACCCATCATATTCAACTTACAAGTTCCCAAGCATGGACCCTTCTAGTTAACCACAGGATTAATAATCCTATTTGAGCTAAATCCATCATCAAGGAATTGGATTAGTTACTTAGTATAGAGAGAAAAGTTATCATGTGTAATATCCCCCTTTTAATCTGAGCACTAAATTGAATTTCTGTCAGCAAGTAGTTAGAAAATAAAGGTCCTCTCAGCAGTTGAGTCAGATCAGGACTAAACAGTAAATCTTCAGTCTTCAACTGGAATAATTAAAATCCTGTCAGCAATTAAGTAGATTAAGACAAGTCTTAAGTCTTGGGTTTTCTGCTAGAACAATGCAAGGAAGTTCCTGTTAGTTGTTAATTATCTCAGCAAATTAGTGGGGATTTTATTTCAGTTACAACCACAATTTACAGAATCGGTTCCATGCAGTCTGGGGAAGCACTTGGTGCACAAAGATGATGTCTTTTAAATTGAAACAAAAAACAAACTTAATTTTCAGCTACATGTAAAAAGGAATGCTACTAAAGCAGTCCAAAAACTGAGGGCATTCGCCCTCGAGTTTATACCTGTTACAGCCTTGGGGATGAAAACACTCGAGAGTGGAACCTGTGGATACTCTGCAGGACGTCCAGAACCAGCGGGTAATGATACCAAGGTAATGCCACCAGACTTGTTCCTTTCAGTAAGCATCCAAACTGAGGTTTGAACCATTGATTCCTCCATGAAAGCCCCCACAATTTGCCAAATATGTTCACATCCCATTCAACTAAATTGACTTATTGAATCTTAAAGGTTGATGGAAAAAAAATTTAAAATCTATAAAATCTACTAGTTGTTTTAGCTTATTGTTTACTTTGTGTGACAATGGATAATATTGGAAAGTTGAAATTGATGTGTAATTTATAGACAGGCATGTCAGGATATGGGGAAAAACCCATAAATACAGACAGCATTCTGGAATATACAACCCAAGTTGCACACCTTTATGTTGCAGTAACTATTTTCAGAACTAAGCAACTTATCATAATAATTAGATGATGTACACCAATACATACGCCATTCTTAAGACAAAATTTAACTTGAAATACCAAACTACCTCTTTTACACTGTTGAGTGAAAGATCGGATAAGTTATTCCCAGAACCAGCAATGAATGCAGCAACAGCTTCATCACTGCCATAGAAGATAGTAAATTAAATATGGTTAAAACAACCAAGCTTTGCTTTATAACTCATGACAAAGACAAACTTAGAAAACTATTAATCACCAAAAAGAAACTTAAAACAGTATCTGATGATCAATAAGCTAGCATCAAATAGAAAGTAGTTATAAAGGCTTAATAATTGTTAGTTAAACAAACATTTCAATGTCAAAACTACAAATTCCTTGGACACCAGGCAGTGTTCACTTGCATCCTTCACAGAAAATGCTGCAGATACATTAAATTCTCAGTATACTAGAGAAGATTAAATATCATTATCTAAATGTCATCACATAACTCCTAAAGATTTGTTTTCACGGATACCTTTTTCACACCTTCACCCTGATAAAATCAAATGAAAGATATCCCATATATCCAACATAAAAAAAATCATGAGAACAAATATTCTAAAAGACAGTTATAAGGACAGAGGGAATAGCATAGATAATTACAGTAATATCCAAGACTGGCAGAATAAATCAATAAAACTTGTGGCAAATTCATCCATCATTTTTAAGCTTTGAATGCATGGGGGCAAGACGAGAAATGTAGGACAATCTTTCAGGATTTGAAATCAGTTGGTCAATATTTTTCTTTTGTCCACGATTCTCTTTCAAGAGCTTTGTATCAAATATCTCCAAAAAAAATGCAGGTATTTTGGATGTTTTGAGTGTGGATTCTGAAGAATAAAAGTTTTTTTGTTCTCTTCTTTAAACTTTGTCTTTTTGGAGTTTTATAAACCAATTTTCTCATAGAAAACCACCAAAATGACTAGAAAAGATCATGTGTGATTGCTTTGCAAACACTTTGGTAGTGGGAGTGTACATTAATTATTTTACTAGAATACTGAATTAGAAGTGATTTCATGTTTCAACAAACCTGAATGAACATCTTTTCAATGACAGCTTTTTAAGTGATCTACAGCCATTAGTGAGGTATGCAAGTGATGCATCAGTCAAAAGATAAAGATTATCCAAGATAAGGATATTTAGTCCACAGCACACAGCACCAATTGCTTCTAAAGCACCATCAGTCAACTTCCTGTATTCAAGTAAGAAATGAACATCAGCAACCTTCAAAAGCTATTAAACGAAACTAATGTCCAACACCACACCATTCATTAAGCTTTCAAGAATTGAAAAAAACACATTAGTGATTTCTAAGGCATCAGAAAACAATAAGGCCACAAAGGGCATTGTAATAACAAGTTGAATGATATTAAATAACAAAAAAGTGGTTTAAGTCACTGACCCACAATCTGCAAGAGAAAGCTCTGTCAGATCACAACCTAAATAAGCAAGGATTTCAGTCAGAAATTCATCGGTAACACTCGATATCCCTGCAACTGAGAGTACCTCCAACTTGTGCATTTTCTTTAATGCAGGCAAAATTTTGATTGCATCTAGCTGATTGCACTCCTCCAAACGCAATTCCCTAATCACTGGAGCTAAATGGTCAGCTAGAGCATTAATGCTAGCTTCTGACAAGAATGAACAGTGACTTAAGTCCACAGAACCTAGTAAAGGAGCAGCCCGTACAAGTGCCTTTAATCCAACATCTGAAAGGCGATATGCACCATTTAATGAAAGGCGAGTTAAGCAAGGCAATCCCACAGAAGGGAGAGCAAAAGTAGCTTGTATTATACGATCTGTTAAACCACGTCCACACATGCCTAACTGAAGCACCTGTTAAAAGTAGAAATCCTGCTGAGTCACTAACAAACAATTTACTCTTTTAACAGTCAATGCATAATAAAGACCACAAAGACATAAAATTGCTCCAAGATAATTCTACATAATGGAGCAATGGCGATTCACAAAAAACTACAGAAAACTATTCTAATAAATAGGAAAAAAAAAATTAATCATTAACGATATTAAACAAACAAAGAAGATTCATTAAAAAATTAATCCTGCAAATCTGGAAATCATAGGCCATAATTAGATTTACAAAATTTCCTGAACATTATTTCCAGTACTTCTCTGCCTATGGAATAGAAGAAGCACACTCAATACAGATATTAACTTCCATTATGGCCAGTTATCAAATTCTACAGGGGACAAACGAAGTACACTATATCGTGGAGCCAAAGAAGGTGGAGAATATTAAGTACTATAACATAGTACAATATGTTTTAATATAAAATAAAAAATAAATTCTAATTACCCAATACATACATAACAGGGTACCAAGATTGTGTAAAAAAGATATATTCAAGAAGCTGCAATTTCTATTGGCAAATGAATCACAGTAAAAATGACCGTATGGTTCAAAGTTTGAGGAGTTGACTAGAGGTTAGTAAAAACATGAAGCTAATTTGGCCGGAAATATTTGTAAGTATAGGAATTTTATCTTCATGCGAATTTGGACAAGCACTTTTCAGCTTCTCCTGATTAGATTGGAAGTCGAGAGATTTCATTATGGGGGAAGGCCAACTGCAAACCATCAATAAAATATTGTAAGAACTCTAATACACTAAAATAATAATCACAAGATTTAATAGCCACAATGCTGCAGGCTGAAGTGTACAACAGAAGTACCAAACAGAAGCAGGAACATGTGATCTCCCAATGTTAAGATTTATGTTCACCTAAATTTGAACTGCGAATGACATTTCTTAGAAGCGGGTCATGCATGAAGACATAATCAATTGGCCAAAACAAATAGATTCCAGGTAAAAGTAACAGTTATCAAGGTGCTCCCCATGTCAGCTACCCAAATAAAGGATCAACAAGACAAAAGCCATTGATGAAAAACTAAGCAATTGAGAGCATGAAACTTCTAACTTGTCTTATCCAGATAGAGAAATGAAATCTCAAGAGAAAACCAAGCCTAAAGAGTTCCATCTAATTATCCACACTGTTAAGAGGATTATTTTTAAAGTGAATGAAATCAAACCCTTGAAACAATACTACCATCAGAGATTATGTGAAATTAAAAAATTAAAAATATAAAGAGACGGTAGCAAACCTCTAAATTAGTGGTTGAACATTGTGACACCAGCTCACTAAGCTCTGCCTCTGATATAAGAGAACAATCTGGAACACATATTTCTGTTTGTGACCCTGTGATGAACAATTGTAGAATCTGAGCAGTCACCTTTCGTGATGCACAGAAAGCGCAACAGATTTTGTTCTTTGTTGCATCAGGAATTCCTTCCAGTGACTCAATGAACTCAACATGTTTGCACAAGACTCCTAAGCACAATTCTTCAAGTGGAGGTGGTAAAGTATGGGTTTTGAAGTCGTTATCTCGTGTAGGTGCCCATTCAATTAGAGAAACAGATTTCCCACTTCCAGCGAGCTTTTCCTTTCGAGCTGCTAAAACTGCTGCTCTTTCTTCTACCAAGCGCCTAGCAGTAGAAAATGGACCAGGCCAATCCCTTTCCTCATTGTCACTTCTGCCTTCGATATTAGACTCAGGCCTTTTCTGAGAAGCTGAGGATTGTTCATCTTCTGGCTTAAAGAAAGCAAAATGTGCAGCCCTCCGTCGTGCTATTGCAAGAAACCTATCTCTGGCCGAAACTCTACTACTCTGGTCCTGAATTTGATTTTGGTGAATGGCATTCTCTTGCATTAGATTTTGCCCTACATGTCTATCATTATTGCTCTGGTTTCGGTTTACAGAAGCAGCATTTTCTCCAACGTCAAGTTCTGCATCTCTATTATTACGATCCTGGTTTTCATTTCCAGGAGCATTATCCACTTCCACTACATCTTGCTCTGCAGGTCCATTATTCTGTCTTTGTTTCTCTCGTGTATTTTGTTGGCCATCTTTACCAGCTGGATCTGCTGGTTCAGCAAGAGAAAGAATTTCATCACCCACATGGCATTCTCCATTTGAAAGAATTTCTTTATCCCTGTAATATCCATCTGATTGATTTCTCATTTCCACATTGTTGTTGGGTTTACCTTTGGAATTCATCATATTCTGCTTATCAGATTCATTGTCTGAAGAATCTGTTCCTTTCTCAGACTCATCCTCGGAAAAATTTACTTCCCTGGATTTCCCAGGAATTAATTTCCTTTTCCACTTGCCTCTTCCAACTTCACTCCCCTTGCTTGTCCCTGCAGTCTGATCTTCTTGAATATCAATAGATGTGCTGGATAATTTACGCTTACCTCTTCCTCTTACTTGGCCTCTACTGCTTACATCACCCCTACCTCTTTTGGAGCTTGTCATATTATCCTTGTTGACAGGAGTTTCCTGGCCCTCAACACAATCAATTACGATTCTGGGATTAACACCGTCTATTTCTTTGGCCGAGGAAGGTCCAGCTTCAGCACAAATATCTGGCACTAACTGTGTGTCATTTAACCTATTACTGATTCTTGCGCTTCTCCTGATGCTGCCTGGAGTTAAAAAATTTGGACTTTCACTCTGACAATGCATTGTTTTATTAGATCTAACCGGCAGGGTTCTGTTGTCAACTGTGGAGAGCGTAGCAGTTTCTTGCAGCACTGGAGATTTGCGTGTCCTGAGGTTTGGCATGCTACTACAAAGACACTAGCCAAATAGTTTTAGCAAATTATCTTTCCTTTGTATTAGCACATGTGAACAATATACGAAATTTTCTGCAACATCACACAGTTTGATAAAGAAAACTTTATTAAAGATGCAATGCACCGTAGAAACATAACATTGTCAGTGCTCCAGCATGACAATTTGACAATGTCTTTTTAAAAATTACTATTGTAAGTCCACATAAACAGTAAGGAATACAGTAAATAGTGCAATATGTAATGTGCATAGGTAATTTACCTCAAAAATAAAAACAAGTTCAATTCACAAACAAGCTGTCGCAGAAATTCATAAATTTGGAAAAATAGGCCCTCTTAACGCCTACATTGATCTACACAACTTCTCAAATATTTGACAAAGTTTCAAAGAGATATGAAGAAGTAAGGCCTCTTAAGGACTTACATTGATTGGAACAATAGTCAAAAATATCACTAAGTGTTAAGAGTCGTAACCAAGCTAGCATACATTGACTTAAAAACGAAACCTAAAAGATTAGACGTGATCTTGAGGAATTGTGTTCAAGAAAGCTTGAGCAGAGTTTCAACCGATCAAAACCATCTCTGAGTGAAGATTTAGCTAATCTATTTTTGTTCATTTCATGTATCTAATTCATGTGACAATCCATATACGGCGCAATTCCATTATTAAACCTGATTAGACTTAGTTACTGATGAAATGAATTCATCTGTTAATTTCAATACAATATTTATCAATTGAAATTTGTTATTTAATAAGCATTTTTCTTTGTTTTGAGAACCCTGTTCAATGCCCTTAGCCAAAAACATTTTAACAGGTGTTTTGCACAGAGACGAGAAAAATGTGGATTCTTTGATAAAACTAGAGACAAAGAAGGCATACAGAAAAATATTTAGTCAATTTCAAGAATAAAAATGCATAGACACACAAATAGTTCGAAAAAAACAAAAATCAAATCTTTATTCGAATAAAGAAAAAGCTCAATGAAAGATAAAATCTGGCAGATTTTCTTTCCAGAAATCGAAAATAAGAAAACACACACCACAATTTGACCTCCACTTTACTTCAATATTAATATTTAACCTTATTACCAGATGCGAAGTGCGCAATTGCTCTAGAACACCAAAAAATAAGTTGCAGTAAAAAGAACAAAGGAAGAACAAAAATCGGCAAAATAATGCCGTGCAACCCATCAAAAAGGATTGCGTGAATTGCAAAATCCTGGTAGAGAGTTGTCTTACCTTACAGAAAAACGTCAGAAATAAGTACTGATTGTTGAGGCAAATTCACATTAATTTTGTTCTACAAATGTAGGGTTTTAAACAGCATAATGTTCGATTCACTGCAAGTTTACAAGGTTTAGTTTCCCGCGTTTCAGAACGTATCTGGACCGTTGAGGTTGTGAAATCGACGGTAAAACTTTGTGGAGTTTCTTTACCGTCGGAAATTTAGATGAACGGTGTGAGATCCCCCAATAAGATTGTATGGTCATATGGGGCTTGGTCGACAAGCTTTCCTATATATAGTGTTTTCCCCCAAAGTTGTGGATCCCCCATTAGTTTGCTATTCGGTTTAGGGAAAGTAATCAGTAGTGAATCTCTAAATAGCAGTTTATTCAGTTTTAATCATTTATTTATCAGTAATGGATCATTTATATAGTAATAGTTAGTCATTTTTTAGCTTTTTTGATCCATGATTAGTTCATTTGTGCACCGCTACTAGTGATTTATTGAACCACTATTGGATATTTGTGAACCAATACTGGAGATTTGTGGGAAATTAGTGAACCACTACTAGTGATTTGAGTGAACAACTAAAAAAAATCGTCAAACTAGTGATTTGAGTGAAAACTAAAAAAAAATAGTCAAATTGATATTGTTTGGTACCTCAATTGAACATGTGAAGTAAATTAGAAACACTATTGCAAGCATTACACCATAAATATTTTATTAAAAAAGTAAACCTAATTATTGTATGTATTATTTATAAATATAAATTTATATAATTCCTTTGATAGCCATATTCTTTATAATTATAATTTTATATAAAAGAAAATTAAAATCGCTTTAATTTTTTAATATCTTTAAAATTCATAATTTTATTTTAAATCATTGCAATATATTTAAAATAATTCAATAGTTTATAATCATAAGTTTAAATATTTTTCACTTTTCCAATGAAAAATGTATATTTTCACTCTAATATATATGTATACAAGTTTATAATTATTATTAGTTATTTTATTAAGATCAATTATAATTAATGTTACAGAAATATAAAAAATAATATATAATCTTAAACTAATAATTAATATTACACAAATATAATTAGAAAACTCTCTCTCTCTCTCTCTCTCTCTCTCTCTCTCTCTCTCTCTCTCTCTCTCTCTCTCTCTCTCNAGAACACTCTCTCTCTCTCTCTCTCTCTCTCTCTCTCTCTCTCTCTCTCTCTCTCTCTCTCTCTCTCTCTGAATGTTTCACTCCTCCATTAAGACCTTTTATTATACACGCCATTGCTAAATACTGATACTAATTTAGTAAAAAAATATTTCATCATTTTGTTAAATGTAAGCTATTTCATTAATACTTGGAAAAATGTGTAATTTACTATTATAAATAATTATAATGGATTATTTTGGATTATGGAAGTATTATGTCTTATCTCACACATAGATCATAATAAATAATTAAACACGAAATTAAGAAGTAATTGTTGGACATCATTTATTTTTAAAGTAGGGGAAGAGTATCACTAGCCGCTCATGACCTTGCACTCCATGTGCACTTGGCCTAGTAAACTTTTATAATTTAGCTAATAATTACTAAACAAATGGCCCAATAAATGTTTGCATCATACACCAATACACATTCACTATATTATGTGTAATTGAACAATAAAAGTAAACAACTACTGGTACATTACTATTGTAAATACACTCGAGTTGCACAAAATTACATAATTTTTTATTTATAAAAATACTTTAATGTTTACAATTGCCACCACATGCAAGTGGCCCAAAGCTTATAATATTTATTTGTATTTAAATATAAATATGCAGGGTTATTGGTGCCTATTGTGTTATAATAAAAATAACTATAATCTTTATATGCTTTATATGTTTTCAATTGCATGTTATCTCACACTTCCTCTCGCATCTTCATGCATTAACTCCATCTGCCAGTGGTACATTCATGTATTGTGAAAGGTGTAAAGTTCCCTGATAAACAAGAAAAATAAAACTGAATTCATTCAAGCCATCGTAGAAATTATACATAAATGACTAGCAAGTGCAATATGAAATGACCTATGTTTTTGTTAGGTTCTCCTATTTTAAGATACATTAATCAAGTTTAGATTGTAAACAAGTATCAAGTAGTGTCGAGTACTTGTATCTTTATATTATTGTGGTAAAAATGTATGTGTTGTGGTTGCTTGACATCCATATTATATAATATGTATTATATTGTAAGTAATATAATAATTTATGATATTATGTCATATATAATGTGTGTCACTAGGGAGGTGAACAATGGTGATTAGGGGAAGGGACTGAGTGGTCGAGCACCCTTACTTCGTGCTTCTCAAAATCCCACATAAAATTTTTAAATCACTCCCAATGTTTTAGAACAACTTAGTTGGCAAGTCTATTGCTTAACTAAGGTTAATAACCACAAATATGATGTCATATCAGCATGGTTTATGTTGAGGTGTCCAAAAATATTCAGATTAAGATAGACTGAGAGTTGTGCACTAAGTCGTACATTTTATTAATGCATTGATATGACATCACATGATTTGTGGAGTCAACGGGATTTATGGAACCTAGTCTAGCATGATATATATGACATTCTTATAATGTCCAAAATTTCACCCTGTGCAATTCCACATCATATCGTGCCTCTACTTTGGTTGAACCAAATCTCACATAAACCTCCACTTTAGTCTACTTGCCTAATCATTGCTTTTCTTTTGAATTCCCAACTACATAGATTATTTTGATTCAAGACATATGCATGCTGTGGAGACACCTACATGACACACACTTATCCTACAAATTTATAGATGAAAGGTGGTGATTGAAGCGCTACACCTACTATCACTGGTATGTAATGTCTCCTTTGGCAAGGCACCAACATATGGAATCCACCAAGTTCCTTAAAACCTCCCCTTTGGCCTCATTTTTGGTCTTCTTTACTACTTCTTAGTTATTTTCACAAGCTTTTGATCCATCTCTATAATTTTTTTATCATTTGGTCATTCTCTTGGATAATTTTAACAGTTCCTTGGTCATCTTACATTGTTGCTCCATCATTTCATTGCATGCTAGCATATAATCACCTTCATTCAATGGAGCTTCAACTTCTTGACTTCAAAGGTGAATCATCTCTCACCTTGCACTCACTCACCATGGTTTAAACAAGCATATCATATTATCTTTATCATTTCTTTTTGTATCCATTATCATTTTATTTTTTATTGGATTATCTATCATATCTATATTGGTTGTCTGTGGAGGTGGAAACGCCAAAATAGGGGCTTGACTTCAGCAAGCCTCTAACACAAACAACCACAACATTTTTCTCGTCGATGTATGTATGAAATTCAAGGATTAGACTAGAGTGACATATCAAAAGTCTAAATTAAAGGGTTGTGAGATTTTCTTCCCTTTCATTTGCCTCTAAGCTCATTGTATTTCAATTTTCTTTTGCTTCATGTTATTCATAGCTAGCTTAGATTACTTTATGTTATGTTATTTTATTACCTTGTACCTTTCCAGTACAATCTTATGCACCCTGTCTGTATAGGGCACATATGCATTGTGCTACAATCCTTTATTCATGCTTTAGTCCTTGACTGACGTAGGCATCCCAGACAAAGAGCTCACAAAGCCTTCTAGTTTGTCTCGGCAGTTTTCTCTTCCAATTTTCGTAGTTAAAATATCTTTAGCATTTTGTATATTACAATTTTATATATTACAAAGAACTTGTGTGCAAATTTCCAAGACCTTAGCACCTCGTTTTATATTTTTTCAAGGCCAAAACCAAATGATGTTTGCAGAGATTTGTCATGACAGCTTCAGAGAAGCCATTTTTGTTGATTAATATCTTGGAATCCAAGGCATATCAAGAAAAACCCTTTTGTAATCTGATTGCCTACTATCAAATCATCATGCCCATCATTTCATGTAGCCCCAGGATGATGTCTAATTAGTTTTTGAACGAAGTTTTAGTGTCCATCCAGCTAGCTTCTGGCATTTTTAATGAGTAAAAAATCAAATTTTATTGATTGCCCATTTTCACTCCATGAGAAATGTAATTAAAGTTTTGGATCATTTCAAGATAAAAATGGTTTCCTGACATGGCAACCTGACATGCATCATGACAACCTGACATGCATCATGGCAACCCCATGGCAACCTGACATGCATCATGACATCAATTTTGATGTTGAAGGTTTATTATTCAAATTTTTTTTTATGCCAACTTCCCATTTTCTTTCCAAAGTTGATGGACGAAGGGGTAAAAGGTAAATATCATTTAATGATTAAATGCATTTCATTACCGTGATTAAAGGGAGTAAAGATAAAGATAAATCAATCAATACGAGGCACTTTTTTTCACGGTGGGGAAATATGAAAAATTTAAGTTATTTTTATAATAATTCTAAAAGGGGATTTTGAAATGTAAAGAGCATATTAAGTGGTGGGTCCCCCTATTTGATTTCATATGTTATAAATTGAAAAGCTTAATTTAATGAATAAAATAGTTCATCGATGAGAAAATAGGATTGAACAAACTTTAAAATTGTCTCCCCGACGGAATAAAAGGAAGATGCATATAATGCTTCATTGGCAAGACTTAGGTGATCCTCGTGTCTCTTCGATGAGCATTTATGAAACCCCAATTTGTTGTCTAAATGCTCGCAATGAATTTGTTTGATGGGTTGCCTCACAATAATGTTATTTCATGGATTACAATGATTGTATGGATTGTAGGGGAGAGGACCCAACAACTGATATACCCCCCAAATAGCCATGATAGCGACCCAATAATCGTGATAGGGTTTCGTTATAGAGACCCCCCAATAACCAACTTCAAAATGGTCATTTCCTACACACAAAAACCCAATAAGTGTTAGTAGCACGGCCAATAGTCGTGCACCACGACATTATTAACTAAACACTACCGGTGAATGGTTATTGGTACAATTTTGTTTCTATTACACATCAACTTGCACCAAAAAGGTTACATCGTTATTAAAATTAAAACATGTATGCTTACAATTAGAAACACAAACAAAAACAATAGATTTCTCTAACAATATCAATATATCATAATAAAGTGCAAATTTGGTAATGGGTGCAATAGCGATTGATTATTGGGTCTAAAGTGATTATGTTTTGAATATTTTATTGTCGCCTATTGGGGGGTTTGGGGGCAGGTATCGGGCGCCACTTTTAAAATGACACTTTTTGACCACTTTGCGCTCGACGATCTCTACAGAGAGATCCACGAATACCCAAAAGCCAAAACCCTAGCTTTAAGCTCTCGACTCACCTACGGAGACACGCCAAAAAAATTGAGGAAATTCACTTTACGCTTTAGGAGTTCTAGGAGCACGAAGTTAGCCTGGGCGACTACTATGTCCTCTCCCCTAGACTATATGCACAAAATGAAATCTATCAAGGATAAGGATAACTTTAAGAAACCCCTTCCCAAAAAAGATATAGAATTTTGGCGAATATTTCATTTTCTTGAAAAAATAATTAATTTCTATTGGCGGATCTCTAAAATTTTTAGAAAAAAAAAAATATTCTTATTAGCAATTATTTTTTAATCACAATTTTTTTTGTAGAAAATATTGGTGAATCTCAAGCAATAGCAAAAATCGCCATGGAAAATACGCTCATTTTAAAAACAAAAAAAATTATAAAAAATTATTAGGCTACATGTGCAAATCTTTGATAGATTTAAGAGATAAACTCTATAATATTTAGTGGCTAGAATTTATTAAAATGTAATCTATTAACCCGAATAATATTGTGTGAGCGAATAATATTGTGTGAGATAAATGTACTGATATTTTTTTAATTCTAATATGACCCAAAATTTCTTCAAGGCCATTGATTTATATTGAGATCAACAATCCAAAAACAATTTCAGTCCCATAAGCATTACAAATCAAATAGATCACTATATTATATTTCAAACCAATAATAACAATTAAATATTGGTGATACAACCTTACATAACTAATAATTGTGATATATTATTGGCAAATTAATTTATATTTGTACATTAACTTATAAAATTTGGGCAAATCAAGTCTAATCATATATCAAATATTGTGGCGAATCTTTGAGTTCAATTTTTTAATAAAATAAACTATTGGCGATTTAAATATCTATAAAATAAAATTTTGTAAAAATATGGCGATACCTTAAATCTTGAATTATTAGCCAAATTTAGATTCTCAAATTTCAAAATTTAGCCAATTGACAAAGATTAAAACACGATATTAAAAAAAAAAGACATTTGTTTTGTACCGTGATAATGAAAGCCTTGGAACGAGTTGAGAATCCATCGAAGCACCGTGGATTTTGATCAAATGTTGTAACTGCAAAAAGATGTGCATGCAAATGTGGAAACACAGGCATAGCAAGGTGTGAACTGCTTGACAAAATGCATAAAAGAAGTCCGGTTTTCTATGTGCGTTGACAAATATGAATGAGAAATGTGGACGCACACGACGTGTTTGACAAAATGCCCAAAAGATTATGGAGTGATATCATTTCAGCGCATGCACAGAACGCTTGAAGTAAATTTTCATCTCATTGAACAGGTTGATTGTAGGATATGCTCGAAACAAATCGTTGAAGAGGCTATGAATAAGAATTGTGGACGCACAGAAAAGCACACGACGTGTTTGACAAAATGCCCAAAAGATTATGGAGTGCTTGAAGGAAATTTCCATCACATTGAACATGTTGATTGTAGGATATGCTCGAAACAAATTGTTGAAGAGGCTATGGAGGAATTTAAAGCAATCGGTTTGGGGGTTTCTTTGTATTCATCAAGATAAACACAGGTGTAAGATGTGGAAGCACACTTGAGACAGGTAAAATGTGCGACAAAAATACCCTGGTCGATATGCACACAAGATACATAAGCACAGACAAAGGCAAGTGACTTGTTTAACATAATGAGTACATGTAAATGTGGAATTATGGAAAAACAGAACCTGTGAACTATTCAGGGGAGGTGTAGACATGGAACGGTGATCATTTGTTAAAATACCCCAAAAGAAATGTAATCTTATTGAGGTCGATGATGGTAGAGTGTACATAAATTTAAATTTGTTTTTGATATTAAAAGCAGTCGAGATTAGGGGGCTGACCCATTACATGACATAAAGAATGTATAAGACGTGCAAACACTACGAACACATAATCAGGACCAGCACAAAATTAGTCAATATCCTTTTTTAACATAAAAAACCAACCCATCCAACTAAACCGAAAATTAAACTTATAAAAGCTTCTACCAAAGCAATTAATGGCAACATAATCGGTAGTCACATAGCAAAAACCGAAAATCATATAGAAATTTAAGCGGTAGTCACATAGCAAAAACCGAAAAACATATAGAAATTTAAGTTTATTGAAAGGGCTTTTGAAACTTCAAACAAGAGCAGGAGGTAAGTGTAAAATTTAACTCCCCTCTTCTAATCCAGCCCCGTTGAAGTTGGAGCTTTGGAATAGGTTATGAGATTCCATTGAAGCACAGTGATGGGAAGTTTTGGTTTGAAATGTTGGTGGATATATTCATTCAAAATATGGAAGCATGAACAAAGATTGTGATTCATGATGAATGTTGTTTTAATACTCCAAATAGGATAAGCATGAAATGACTTTGTTGAATAGGGATATGAAAGTTTTTATTGGATATTATAGAAGCAACTATATTGGTGAGTCAACATGCAAACTGTGAAAGTTAAAAACATGGAACAAGAATCATTTTTCTAAATATTTCAAAGAGATGTCATCTTAAGGAGTACAAAACATGCAGAAAATGACAGAGTGAAGATAAAATAAAGAAGCTTGGCAAGATTTTCATGGAAGAAGCAATCTGAAGAATATGTATGATGGTTTGATGCTAGATGTGTTACTCTGAGGATTATCATGTCCATTTCGCATAATGTTGTTAATAACTTGAAGGGAATGCTCAATTTTTAAAAGTAGTTGTCTAAGGGCAATTATTTAAATGATTTCTTGCAGATTATATTTTCACCCAATAATATTTTTTTCTCCTATTTATTTTACAATATTTTTTTCTCCTATTCTGCATTCGTATCAGAGAATTTTGAAAATGGACCATGAAGAAAAATAATTCTTAGTTAATTTCTTGCTTATCTGAAATAAAGTTTGTCTTGCTGGAAAGAGTTATGGCATTTAATTTGAAGCATATGGTGCAACAATAATGTGAACAGTGGGAAAAAAAATAAAAATCAATTATTTAAATTTGTTGTGTGAACCATTGTGAAAGAAATATGTGTCAGTAAAGGCGTTGAATGTATTTTTCATTGACATACATTCCATTGTTTAATGTTGCAAACAAAGGAGAAGAATGGTGTGAAAGTAGAAGTGAAACTATAGATATTTAGGTAAAAAATGAGAGAGGGTGATAGCATTGTTCAACATATTAGTACATTTTATTCTCTTCTTAATCAACTCGCTAGAATAAAATGTATAGTTGGTAATGATGATGCCAAAGCCATTTTATTAAATCGTATGCCTTTAAGTCTTGGCAACGTTGTGTTTACTTTAAACAAATTGAATCCGAGTCCAAGCTTGGAAAATGTGATATCTTACTTAATTGATGAGGAGAAAAGGGTCTCTAAAATTCACTCACTTACCGAGGAAATTGCTTTGTTTGTCAAAAGGAAGACTACTTTTTTAAGCAAACTAACTTCAAATGCTTCTATTGAAATTTGAAAAGAGGCCACATTCTAATGAATTGTATTCAATGTGCCAAAGATCTTATTGATGGCAAGTTGAAAATAGATAATGCTTTAATTGCTAGTGAAACTGAGGGAGAAAGATGTAATTTTTTAATGTATAATCAAGAATCCCCTCACAATGACTCTGAAGATGTATATCTTCGCTAAGAATTAAATAGGTTTTGTTGGATGTTGGAGGAAATGGAGGGTGGAGGATATTTATCATCTCGAGCTAGCTTCTCACTCAAGAGTGATTTAATACATGAAAAAGCAGTTTTTATTTGTGTCCTTGAAGAAAATAGGGGGCTTGCCATACAATGAATTCCTCTTCATGGAGAAAAGGGGGGATTTTGCAAATAATCTAGCTTGTCTCGATCTATATAGCAATTGTTTTCATTGGAAGATAATTGAGTTTGTCTCAATCTATATAATAGTTGTTTTAGTTTGCGAATAAATGAGTATGTCTTGATCTACAAACATGGGGAGTGGTATGCTTGTGGATAATGGAGTATGTCTTAATTTATAGGCATTATTGAAAATTTGCCCAAATAAGAGGATATTGGGTTAATGTGATTAGAGTTGGGTAACTAACCATTTGTCTAGACTAGGAAGTTTAGGTTGGTGCTAATGAAGAGTTGGAGAACATTTACCTAGACCAGAAAGTTTAGGTTGATGTTGATGAAGAAGAGTTGGAGATTCCAGACATTTGGCTAGATCAATAAGTTTAGGCCAATGCTGATTTAAATTTGTTATTTTTTCCTTCACAATGTAAACCTTGAGGAGAGATTGTTATGAAATAAGGTTTACATTCAATAATTTAATTAGTTTATAGTTAGGTTAGTTGGGAAGTTCATTCTCGTAAGTTAGTTTTATATGGGAAAATAATGACTTATAAATCCAATACATTAGAAGTCATGAAAAAAATGAACAATGATAATAAAATTAAATTCCAGTTTTTTTACAATGTGAATCTTTATGTTGCTATTTTTCTTTGTTGTTCTACATGGTTGTTTATCGAACCACATTGAATTTAGAGGCACCTAGTTCAAGGTATACCAACAGTAATAATTCTATATGTTACTAAGAATGATGAGATTTTTTTGAGAATAATTAATGATCAAATCATTTAACGTTCAACTAATTGATCCTCAAGACATTTATATATGATAATGTATCATATTCTAGAATAATGCGCATCTACATCTTTGATAAAATGAGAAGTTCAATATCACTAAGGATAGAGGAGTGTATTGGTACGAAAAATAAAGTAGATTACGATATTAGGATCTATGAAATTTATATTGTACTAGAATGCTAATGCCTAACATGAATATGAACTCTTAAAATTAAATTATTTGAGTCAATAAAAGTTTAGCTCATTGTATAATTGTAGTACTATGTCATGTGTTGCATTTGATTTCTTTTCACTTTACTACAAGGTTTGATAGTCATTAGTTTCCTTCTAGCCTTGACTATATCAATTGTTATTTGAGTCAAGAAATGTAATCCTATAAGACATTGTTGGTTGATATTAGATAAGGTTTTAAATACTAAAGTGGTCATCAAATTATTTTAAAAGGTTGAGAATAATACTTTAGAGAAGGGCTCGTTTAAGGAAGGATTCTTTGAATACTACAATTTGGGTAGAATGTTCATATTATTTTGGTTATATATAGATTTGGAAAATATAGGTAGTTTGGTGCAATAAAAATAAAAATAAAAATGATAGATAAAGGTTGACATTTACTCCATGCTATGGTAGAATCAAGGACATGTTAAATCTGATGAGACTTGTACATATCTAATTGGAAGAATAGTAGAAGAAGATAGTAGAAGAGATTTGCTTCACTCTAATTCTAATGATAACATTGACAAAATAGATGGTGGACCATTTTATATATTATAGTACATGAAGATATGGCTAAAACAATGTTAATGGTTATTTATAGAAGTAATAAATTTTTGAGTACACTTTATTTTCCTGCTTATTTTAGTAATTTAAATCCTAAAAAAATGATTGAATAAATTATTGACCTTGAAGATTATTTTGAATATGAAGAAATTATTGATCCTAATAGGGCAAGTTGTGTAAAGACAAAGATAAGAGCTAAAGTTATAATTTGGTAGGAGGAAAATTAGAATGAGTAGAAAGGTTAGCATGATATTTGGAAATGTGATATCGGTTGTACAAAAAAAAAATTCTAAATATTTCCATGTAATTTATTAATTAGATCCACTGAAAAATCACAAGATCCAAGTGTTGGCATCTAATGAAGATGATCATATCCTAGTTCATGTGGTGAATGTTGTAGTGTTGTCATTGTTGGAAACAAGTCTACTTCACAGGTCAGATCAGCTATACCGGTGATGAAGGTGATTGCACATGAATTTTTCTAGGTGTTCAGTGTACCGGTGATAACACAATTAGTCATGATAAATTCAGTGTGCGGTGATAATTTGAAGGATTCAGATGATGCAATCATGCAGAAAGTATCTACAAAGTCATAATTACCTCCACATATGATCGCGTAAGCTGATTCAACACACAGATGGAGATTTGAGGTAAACACCAGTGACATTGGCAAGAACAGTCAACCGGTCCAGTCAAGGTGATGAAATAGAGGTAGTGATCAATTACGTATCAAAGTTTGATTTATTTGTGAATTATATTTTTGAGGGCGGACCTTAAGGAGTTTAATTTCCTATGTTGGCATGATCGCTTATGAAGTTTTGTTTGGATTTGGAGGTCGACTCAGGTAACACATTTTAGGGTTATTCCACCGACCTAAATGTGGATATAAGAGATGAAATTGAGAGTTGTTGATAGTGGTTATTGATGTGATGATTGTAGTGGTTTCAATGGATGTTTGTATGAACATAACAATGATTTGAGTAGTGTTGAAGCAAATTTGTCAAGAAGTGTGTGCTACTTTCAAATCATTTCATTTGAGTTCATTCTCAAGACAAGTCCTAATCAGCTTGTGATCATAATCCTCTAACAAGGTTACTCTTAACAGGGTAAAAAGGACCCTAACAGGTCTAGAAACTAAATCCTCTAACAGGGTGACTTTCAAATCCCTTAACAAGGTAGTTCCTAATATGACTTTTGTTATAGCTTCTAATCGGGCTATAGATACTCTTAATCGAGTATATCCTTAGCAGGATGTTGTAATGCTCCTAACAAGGCAAAACTTATTGGTTCACTAGTGGGATTTGTGGGTGGTAATTCCCATTGAGGTTTTTTCCCTCTAAAAAGGGTTTGCACAATAAAATATTAGTATCATTGTGTTGATTTTAGGGATGTATGCTTTGTTATGATTTTATGTTATATTTAGCTTTTCATGTTGGTTACTTTGGAATTTGATGAAAAGATTTTGTAGATCTATGGTTACACTATTCATCCCCCCCCCCTATAACATTAACAATTGGTATTAGAGCCAAGGTCCCTTGAAGAAGCCTAACAGCTTGGGAAGGATCCTTAAGGAAAATATGGAGAGTTTAAGATATCAAAGGAAACTTGAAAAGAAACTTGAAGATGCAGAAGAGTTCATTGACTAGTTGAAGGAGCAACTCAAGCAATCAAGAGCTAAGAGGTCTGAGCTTGTTCAACAATTATCTGAGAGACAAGATCTCATTGATCGACTATCTAAAGAAAGTGGGTTTTAGGAATCTGAGGTTGCCCTAGAAGATTTGACCTAAGAGAGTAAGTAATGGCGTGGTGATAATAAGAATCTAAAGAGAGAGTTAGAAGCCTTTTCAATCAAGATGGGTGAAGAAATGGAAGCAAGGAAGGTTGCAGAAGAATCAAGGACAATTGCAGAGGAATCCCTAAAAGATAAGGTGGATGAGCTCTTCAAATCTGAACAAGAGGTTGGTACATTGCATTAACATCTACATGAGACAAATGAATAATATCAAGAAGCCCTAAGGCAGAATGAAAATCTGAGGAAAGAAAATGAGAAACTGAAAGGTGAGTTGAAGGTTGCAAGTGATTTACTCAAGAAGTTTAATGAAAGTTCTACAAAACTTGATGAACAACTCAATAGTCAAATAATGGATGGAGAGAAGCATGGCCTTGGCTACACAAATTATGAAGTTGGAGAAACCTCTAGAGCCAAGAAGGAATTAACATTTACTTTCGGTAGTTGGGCAAGTTGTTACTATCAATGCAAGTTTGTGGGGCATATGGAGGATAAGTGTGGCAAATATGACTTATTTAAACCTCTTCAAATCTTTAGGCATTTGTAACCATTAAAATACTCACAATGTACCTTATTAGACATTTGGATGATAATGGGTTAATATTCTTGAACCCCCTACAAAGATAAGGCATAGTTGCAGGATCATGCCATCGATTACTCATTTGACCATCACACTTGAAAAAGAGTATGAAAACATTTGATGCCTAGATATGAACCAAATTTTCAAGCATTATGCCATGAAGATACCTTAGGAATACATACCAATTGTACTAAGGGTGTGGGTACATCCACCTCCATCATCTAGACTGAGTACTTTATCATCAGACATCAAGCCTTAATTAAACATGCCATTAAAAGGGATGAGACACTTCAATGTTTCATAGGGGCATTGATGTTAGCAAGGATGATGTTAGCATGATGTCAGTAAGGATGAGTGACATAAATAGAAGAAAGGAAAAGTTTCAAACATTCAAAGATGGATGGAAAGACATGAAGAGAAGAAAAAAACCGAAAGCCCAAAAGGTAGAAGAATTTTGGATTGTACCAATGGAAAAATAAAGGAATCAAATTTTTCAAGAAAATCATGACTCGGATGACAAGTTCAATGGGAACGAGGGATGACAAAGTCCAGAAAAAATAATTCTAAGGCTTTAGAGGATTTTCGGGCTTCTAGAATTGAGAATGACAAGGAACGATATGTTAGCAAAAGGAACACTAACAGTAAAAAAGGTCTGACACAAATTGATAATTAGTAAAAATTAGCTATTGAACTTCACGGATTGAGAATGTGAATGAATAACATGAAAACAAGAGTAACCTCAATGGTCCAATAGACCAAGAAATTTCCATTTTATATTTCAAACTTTGATCATCGAAGAGATGGTGAATGGTACTAAAACAAGGGAAACCTTGTAAGAAGTTCAAAAATTAGACAAATTGAACATAGCCAAGAATACATTTTGAACTTGGATGATTGAGGAAGCTTAAAAGAGGCAATAGCATAAAAGAAACCCTAATAATCAAAAGGTCCAACAAATAGAACTCTTAGGCAAAATACAAGGCTTCTAGGTGAGGTTTTGGGAGTAATAGGAAAAGCATGTAGAGATAGATACTTGCAAAACTATGGTTAGAACATGAAAATAGAATGAGTACAACATCCTACGACACAATCAAGTAAGATAACCCATTTAGGATTTTTCATATCAATCATCAACATGTGGTTACAAATGGTCAACACAACACAAGAAATTGAAGAGAATCAAGCAAAATAAGGGAGGGGGTAAAATATACTTAATCCCAATAAACACAATATTCAATATATTAAAACAAACAAATGAAGTTATTTTTAAAAAAATTTAAAATAAATAAATTTAAAATATTATAAAACTAAAATAGTTTTCCTTCGACACAAATTTTTTTCAAAACTAATATACACAATTTATTTAAAGTTTTTTTTTTAAATACCTTTGAATATCATTGGAATTGATTATATGAGACATAAACATGATAAAAAATCTAGATTAATAGCAACTAACTTATCTCAATAGATTGAGAGAGATCTCTCAACAAAATATTTTGGTTTTAAGTAACTATCCATTTAAAGCTACCTAATAAAATATTATTAGGTTTGGGTTTTTTTGTTTAAAAACATTTCATAATTAATTAAAATAAAAGTTATTTTTTTAGTTTTTTAGTTTTTTTTATAAAAGCTTAGAATTCTTATCATAGAAATTAATGAAGTTAAAAAATCTGCATAATAAAGTCAAAACATATAATAATATTATATGTAAAAAAGTAGACACGAGAGTTAATAATTCTATAATCGACGATGAAGAATGATATCAAACTTTTGTATAATTAATTTATCGTTGTTTGAAAATTAATTTTTGTCTTAAAAAAATTACCGTCTCTAAATTTTTATAGCTTAATTTTAAGTTTTGCAAGGAAGATTTTGTGTGATGTGAACTTGACTTGGTATCTAGAATTGGTATGTGCCATATTCGATTGATATGACAAAATATATGCCTAAAATTTATTCATCTTAACCACTTTTCATTAGATCAATTATATGAAAATTACACAAAACTTTTGTAAAAATAGTTATAGAGAAATAACTACACGATAAAAGCTACAAGTCAATTTAAAAATAGAGCACAAGTACTCTAGAGAAGAGTTGAACCATCATCAAAGTAGTGCACAAGAACAAACTAGTCACAAGTTTTGAACTTTCTCATACACTACCATTAAGATGATGGTGCAGGAGCACCCCCAAATTCATCCACCATAAGCACATCAGAGGACCCAAAAACAAAGGGTTAGGGTATTGATTGGGTCTTGGATCCAATGTCATAAATAATTCCTAAATTGTAAGACAAGGGGACACTAGGTGATGTTATAAACCTAGTTGTCTACCTTAATCAATTTGGACAATATTGGGTAGATTAGGATAGAATAGTCTAGGGCACATAATGGAGGGTATAAATGTTAATTTAACCCTTCTAAGGTCTCCTATGGAGTCTAAACACAAAAATTTTCAAGTTTAGTCACATTAGACATCTTTTGTTAAAAGTTGTCAAATGTTGTCAAAGTTATCAATGTTGCATAATGCAACTTTTTGTCAAAAATTGCAACTTTTGAATCCCAACGTTCATAACCACTTTTGTCAGTTGGAACTACTTGGGAAATGTATGAAAATGTTGAAAAACCTTACTTCATGGTTGGAGTGAATTGATTGTAAAGTTTTGATAGTGAAATCAATAAAATTCAATTGTTTTTCTATATTTTCAACTATTTTTCAGAGTTGTACGAATCCCAATGCACCACTGAAGGATTCCAAAAGTTGGTCCTGTGTCTTAGGTGAATTTTTCAATTGGTTTGAAGGTTGGAAGTGCAGAGGATCAAAATTTATCCAATTTTGACTGTCCACTGGTCACAGGAAAGGCCCTAACTAGGGTTTTGAGACAAAATTCCTCTTTCCCAGAGACTCCACCATGGGAAAAATATAAGCCTTGGTGGAGAGAAAGGAGGGAGGATGTACTTTAATACTTTTGAGTTCTTAGATCAGGAGGCAGTCTATGGAGGGAGAAAACATTAAACTCTCTGGATAGGCATCTAGATGTGACTGTCCAGAATTTGGTTTTTGAAGCACAACTAGGGCTAGGGATGGAATGAAGACCTAAATCCTTGGATTTAGTAGTTTTGTGTGATTCCACAAGTGTTAAAATTTGAAGGATTGGAAAGTGAATCGAACGCAAGGCACTTTCTTTAGAAAAGTGGCCTGATTGCTCAATTAGGCCTAGGAGAGAATTGTGAACAACATGAGTTAGGAGATTGGTCAAGAGTCCTGGCTTGGAGGGTGTTGTTGGTGAGTGGATTGACACATTTGAGGGTGGTTAAGAATTTCTTTGGTGGAGTTCCATGTGAGTTTCATTCATCTATCCACTTTTGCTCCTTGTAGCCCTATCATGGGTTGAGTGTCCAAATTCAGTCTCAGAGTTGAGTAAGAGTGGGATTTGTCTTTTATTACATCTAACTAAGGTTTCTAACCTTTTAGAACCCCTATTACATCCCTAGATTGATTGGTTCTAAGTTGTGGCTAAGAATACCCTAAGGGTAGTGAAGACTAGGAAGTGGATCTAGTCTTGTATGTGGGTTTTGGGAACTCTAGTGGAGTCCTAGACTATATGGTGTTGGGAAGCTATCTTGAACCTTTGTAGAATTGTTTGGTATAGTTTGGGGCTCTTCTCCAAGTGGTATCAAAGAAACTAGTATATCTTTGGAGGAAGGCAAGTTGCAACCATGGCGGATAGTGGAGAAGACAGTGAACTTCCTAATAGGATGTCCAATGCAGAATTGTTGAGAGTGGTGAAAGAACATGATGTGGAAAGGAAGTTGATGAGGCAGGAAATGGAAAGACTCAAGGAACAAGTCAAGAGAGGGAGTGGTGGAAACTCTGGAGTTGAAGAGGAGGGGAGTGATGAAGAGACCCCTTGGCAGGAGGATGAAGAAGAAGTCCCTGCAGAACTGAGACTGCTCTTGAAGACTTTAAAATCCATGGAGAGAAGGACCATGGACAGTAAACTTGATCTACTTGTCTACAGTGGGAAGATGGATCCACAAGAATTCATGGATATGGTTGATGCACTCACTAGTTTCTTTGAATGTGAGGAGATACCAGAGCATCAGAAGGTTAAGATAGCAAAGTCCAAGTTTAAGGGATCTGCCTTAACTTGGTGGAACTTCACTCGAGCAGAGAGGGTGAAGATGGACAAGAATCTAATAAGCATTTGGAAGAAGATGGTGACCTTGGTGAAGGAAGCCTATGTGTCGGAAAACTATAAAGTTCAACTTCATAGGAAGAGACAAAATTTAAGGAAGAAGGAGATGGACATCTCAAGTTATATTGAAGAATTCCATAAACTTACCATGAAATCTAAGTTGGTGGAACCAGAGAGTGTCAAACTTGCTAGGTATATGCAAGGGTTAAGGATAAACATCCAAGATGAACTAATTTTACGTTCCCCTACCACTGTCCAAAATTTCTATCAATTAGCATTGAAATTTGAGGAAAATATCAAGAGGAAGCAAGAGAAAAGTGGAAGAGGCAGAGGCCAGAGAGACTTTGGTAGTACAGGAAGAGGGACAAACAGTGGGAGAGGACAAACTCCTAGGAACTTTGGAGAAACCAGTCAAGAGAACTCTTTTGGAGAAAGCAATTCTAGAGGCTCCTATAGAGGGAGAAGAGGAGATTCAAGGGGAAGCTTCGAAGGAAGAAGTTCAGGACCTCCAAGGTGTTACAAATGTAACCAACAAGGGAACTTAGCATCCAAGTGTCCAGAGAAGGAAAGTAATCAGGCAGAGAGAAGGGCAAATATGGTTAGAGAAGGAGAGAACCAAGGAGACAATACAGATGGGTCTTATACACCACCTGAGGAAGGAGAAGTCCTCATGATGAGGAGGACATTGTCGAAGGCTCCAAGCACTCAAGAACCCCCTCAGAGGAAGAGTCTATTTAGGACCACCTGCAAAGTGGGAGACAAGGTCTGCAAGATGGTGATTGACAGTGGGTCTACAAATAACTTGGTGTTAGAAGAAGCAGTAAAGAAAATGAAGTTGAGGAGGGTGCCACATCCAAACCCTTACAAGGTGTCATGGCTGACAAAGAACCAACAGACTATCATAGAAGTGCAAGCATGGGTGGAGTTCCAACTTGAAAAATACAAGGACAAGGTTCTCTGTGAAATTGTTCCCATGGATGCCTGCCATTTGCTACTTGGGAGGCCTTGTTAATATGATGTGGAGGCTCACCATGATGGAAGATTGAACACCTATTCAATCAACTACAAGGGAGAAAAGGTAACTTTCTTACCCATGTCTAATGCTGCAGAAGAACAAAAAGATCCTAAGTTTTTATTTGTAGGAGAAAAATAGTTTTTGAAAACTTTGAAAGAAGAAAAGACCCCTTGCTATGCCTTAGTCATTTTACCTAAGGATGACATACCTAAGAAGGTTGAGAAGGAAGTGAAACCTGTAAGAAGAGTAGGCCCTAAAGAAGTAGAAGACCTACTTGAATAGTACAAAGACATTGTAACAAAGGATTTGCCAAATGAATTACCCCCAATTAGAGATATAAGCCACAAAATAGACTCGATTCCAGGAGCAACTCTACCAAACAAGGAAGCATATAAGTTGACCCCAGAGAAAAATAAGGAGATGGAAAGACAGATCCAAGAACTCCTAGATAAGGGATTGATAAAAAAAAGTCTCATTCCTTGTGCAGTACCTACTCTTTTGGCTCCTAAGAAGGAAGGCACATGGAGATTGTGCACTGATTCTAGAGCAATAAATAGAATCACAGTTAGGTATAGGTTTCCTATGTCTATGATAGAGGACCTATTGGATCACCTAGGAGGTGCAAGGTACTATTCCAAGGTGAATTTAAAAAGTGGCTACCACCAAATTAGGATTAGGGCTGGTGATGAATGGAAAGTTGCCTTTAAAACCAATTAAGCCTTGTATGAGTGAAGAGTGATGCCCTTTGGCCTATCAAATGCTCCTAGCACATTCATGAGGCTCATGAATGAAGTGCTCAAACCATTCCTTGGAAAAAATTTCATAGTGTACCTTGATGACATCCTTATTTTTAGCAAGAATAAGGAGGAACATTTGGAACACCTTAACTTGGTCCTAAAGAGAGTGCATGAAGATAAGCTTTTTATAAATTTGGAGAAATTTGTTTTTATGCAGAAAGAACTTGTATATTTGGGATTTGTGATCTCAGGAGGGAACATAAAAATGGACCCTGAGAAGGTAGAAGCCATCTTGAATTGGCCTTCTCCTAGGACCATGACAGAAGTTAGGAGTTTTCATGGGCTTGCATCTTTTTATAGAAAGTTCATTAGGAATTTCAATCAGTTGTGTGCTCCTATCCTTGAAACCATTAAGGGTGGACAAAAGCGCAGGTTTGTGTGGAACAGAGGTGCAGAAGAATCCTTCCAAATGCTAAAGCAAAAGGTAATGGAGAAACCTATCCTAGTGTTCCCTGATTTTCAAAAGATATTTACTATTGAATGTGATGCTTCTAACCTAGCTATAGGGGTTGTCTTGAGCCAAGAAGGGAGGCCTATAGCCTTTTCCCAGTGAGAAACTAAATGAAGAAAAGAGGAAATATTCCTCTTATGACTTGGAACTATATGCCTTTATCCAGTCATTGAAGAAATGGAGGCATTACCTCCTGCCAAAAGAATTTGTTGTCTTCACAGACAACCAAACATTGAGTTTCTTGAATAGTCAAGAGAAACTAAGCCACAAACATATGAAATGGGTGGAATCCATACAAGCCTACACCTTTTCAATAAAACATAGGAAGGGATTTGCCAATAAGGTGGCAGATGCATTGAATAGGAGGACTCTAACAGTGCAAGAAATCCTACTTCAAAGTGTAGGAATTGATTCATTGAAGGATATGTATAAGGATGATGATGATTTCAATGTCATTTATAAAGTATGTTCTGACTTTTCTGAGGCTTATCATGTTGAGTATGTAGATTACTTGATCCAAAATGGTCTACTGTTCAAAGGACACCAGTTATGCATCCCAAAGTGTTCAACGAGGGAGACCGTCATTAGGGAGAAACATGCAGGCAACATGGGAGGACATTTTGGTTTGGATAAGACTTTGGAATAGGTGAGGAGGTTCTATTATTGGCCAAAACTCTAGACTGAAGTAAGGAGAGTTGTGGAGACATGCACCATTTGTTAGAAGGCCAAGGGAACATCTACAAATGCAGGGTTGTATCAACCTCTACCTATTCCTACAAGGCCTTGGGAGAGTTGCAACATGGAATTTGTGATGGGATTACCTAGAACACAAAAGGGGTATGATAGCACCTATGTGGTAGTGGACAGGTTTAGTAAAATGGCCCACTTTATCCCTTGTAAAAGTACAAATTATGCATCATCTATAACAAACCTATTCTTCAAGGAAATTGTGAGGATACATGGCTTACCTCAAACCATTCTACCTGATAGAGATGTAAAGCTTATTGGTCACTTTTGGAGGACCTTATGGAAGAGGTTAGGGAGAAATCTAAGCTTTAGTTATGCCTACCATCCACAAACAGATGGGCAGACAAAAGTTGTGAACAAATCACTTGGCAACCTACTTAGGTGTCTGACAAAACAATATGGAGATAAGTGGGATTCAGTCCTACCCCAAGCAGAGTTTGCTTTCAATGAATTGGTCAACAAGAGCACAGGGAAGAGCTCTTTCCAGATTGTATATGGGCAAAGTCCAAGAGCCATCTTGGAACTTAGAGAACTTCCACCAAACACTCCAGTCAGTGCTCATGGAGAAGAGTCTGCAAAGAGTATGAAAGAAATTCATGACTCAGTGAGATTGGCACTTGAGAAGAGTGTAGACAAGTATAAACAAGCCAATGACAAGCATAGGAGAGATGTCCATTTATAGGTTGGAGACTTGGTGTGGGCATATTTGAAGAAGGAAAGATTGCCTAAGGGCAAGCACACTAAACTACTCATGAAGAAAGTGGGACCCTGTCTAATATTGAAAAAGCATGGGTTGAATGCATATGAGATTGAATTGCCCTCACACCTTGGTATCTCCCCTATATTCAATATTTGTGATCTAACCCCATATAAAGGTGATGTGAATGCAGGTTTTGAAGTACAGGTTGAAGAGCTCGAAGATGTTGAAGGTACACCCTCTCATGTACCAAAGAAGCTTGAGAAGATCTTGGACACAAAGATCATCAAACAAACAAGAAAGAATGTTTATAATAAATATTTGGTCAAGTGGCAAGGAATTCCTAAGGAATAATCTGTATGGATGGATGAGCAAGAAATTCAGAGGCATGACTCCAGTTTAGAGGACCTCATCTCAAGAGGACTTGAGATCAATGCACCCCAAGAGTATGGTGCAGGAGCACCCCCAAATTCATCCACCATAAGAACATCAGAGGACCCAATAAAAAAGGGTTAGGGTATTGATTGGGTCTTGGATCCAATGTCATCAATAAGTCCTTAATTGTAAGACAAGGGGACACTAGGTGATGTTATTAGCCTAGTTGTCTACCTTAGTCAATTTGGACAATATTGGGTAGATTAGGCTAGAATAGTCTAGGGAACCTAATGGAGGGTAGAAATGCTAATTTAACCCTTCTAAGGTCTCCTATGGATTCTAAACACAAAACTTTGCAAGTTTAGTCACATTAGACATCTTTTGTTAAAAGTTGTCAAATGTTGTCAAAGTTGTCAATGTAACTTTTGAATCCCAACGTTCACAACCACTTTTGTCGGTTGGAACTACTTGGGAAATGTATGAAAAGGTTGAAAAACCTTACTCCATGGTTGTAGTGAATCGATTGTAAAGTTTTGATAGTGAAATCAATAAAATTCAACTATTTTTCTATATTTTCAACTATTTTCTGAGTTGTACAGATTTGTACGGATCCCAATGCACCACTGAGGGATTCCAAAAGTTGGTCCTGTGTCTTAGGTGAATGTTTTAAGTGGTTTTAAGGTTGGAAGTACAGAGGATCGAAAGTTATCCAATTTTGATTGTCCACTGGTCACAAGAAAGACCTTAACTAGGGTTTCGAGACAAAATTCCTCTTTCCCAGAGACTCCACCATGGGAAAAATCTAATCCTTGGTGGAGATAAAGGAGGGAGGATGTAATTTAATAATTTTTAGGTCTTATATCAGGAGGCATTCTATGGAGGGAGAAAACATTAAACCTTCTGGACAAGCATCTAGATGTGACTGTCCAAAATTTGATTTTTGAAGCACAACTAGGGCTAGGGATGTAATGAAGACCTAAATCATTGGATTTATTAGTTTTGTGTGATTACACAAGTGTTCCAATTTTAAAGATTGGAAATTTAATTGAACTTGATGCACTTGCTTTGGAAAAGCGGCATAATTGCTCAATTAGGCCCATGAGAGAATTGTGAACAACAAGAGTTAGGAGATTGGTCAAGAGTCCTGGCTTGGAGGGTGTTGTTTTTGAGTGTATTGACACATTTGAGGGTGGTTAAGACATTATTTGGTGGATTTCCATGTTATTTGCCTTCATATATCCATTTTTGCTCCTTGTAGGCCTGTAGTGGGTTGAGTGTCCAAATTGAGTCTCAGAGTTGAGTAAGTGTGGGATTTGTCTTTTATTACATCTAAATAAGGTTTCTAACCTTTTAGAACCCCTATTCCATCCCTAGATTGATTGGTTCTAAGTTGTGGCTAAGAATACCCTAAGGGTAGTGAAGACTAGGAAGTGGATCTAGTCTTGTATGTGGGTTTTGGGAACTCTAGTGGAGTCCTAGATTATATGGTTATGGGAAGGTATCTTGAACCTTTGTGGGATTTTTTGGTATAGTTTGGGGCTTTGCTCCAGATGATAAAGTACATAAAGTCTATTTTTAATATCTTGCATCTATGAAAAGTGATTACATTTATCAAATATTCCAAAAGTGTTCACTTGTTTGTCAGTTTTGAAAGACTTGTCAGGGTGTAAAAAGCAAATACAAGATCTACAATAAGTGCCACAATTCCTAATTTGAGGACCACTATCCCATTCATATATGGCATCCATCTCTTTAGTTTAATAGTAGTAAATTGTTGCAAATAATACCTAGAAGCATAACTAAGAGGAGAACTAACTTTAGAATTGCTCTCATTAGTAGGATTATGAGTGCTTACCACTTGAATTGGAGTGGAACTAGCTGGCTAATAATTGATGCTAGATGAATCATGATTAAGAGAACCTTGTCTTGAGATACTCCCTTGGCTCTTAGAGTAATATCCTTGTGAGAAGAAACTAGGAACATCATTAGCAAGAGGATCTAGACCGTTGGTCTATATCCCTTTATTAGAATTAATATTAGGAAATTAGCAAGAGGAACTAGATGCTTGATCTATATCCCATTGTCAAAATTATCATTGGCTAAAGGAAACATATTCAACTCATTCATAATATGTTGAGGCCAAATGTGTTAATGAAACATCAAGGTGGTGTATAGGGACACCATTTAGAAGTTTGTTGACATGATAGACGAATGGTTTCTCCTAGGCCAAATCTCTTTGGCTTGTTAGATTAATGATAATAATGTCAAAGGCAACATGCACAAATACAAAAATGGTATGAATGATGATGATTGCATATTTGATTCTTTGATTCACTTAGAAATTTAAGTGTACTATAATTGTTGTCTCATATAAAACTCACTACTGATAATGTTTAGTAAATTGGGGTGCGAGATTTGAAATTTAAATTTTAAATTTTTAAAACTTTGAGCTACAAGAAAACTAATTTTAAAATCAAAATGATAATTTTGAGACTTAGAGAGGATATGTAGAAGTAAATGCAAATAAGGATACAATTATAATGAGTAAATAACAAATGTAAGGATTAATTATTATTATTATTAAAAAAATAGTATAAATATGTTGCAAGACTAAAGCCTACATCCACAATTACTTTCCCAACATGAAGATTGAGTGCAAATATTGATTCATATCCCTTAGATATAAAATATAGACACAAATAATTAAAGATCAAAGAGTATTTTATTGTGTGTACTTGTTTGTTTAAACTTTATGTGCATAATTTTTCATTGTCTAAGATATGTTTTTAGGTCTAGAAACAACTCAAAGTATATGACACCCCTTGCATTACCAATAAGTAGGAGGCACCTAATTGTGCATTAAATATGTACCATATAAGATATACATATCCTATCTCTTGCACCATCCCAACCTATGACCATCCTTTCAAGAGTTCAAACTCTCTACTATTAACCTAACTCTATAAATCAAAGTATAGTTAATATATAATTTTTCGTTTCTGAGTACTAAGTTAAAATCAGTGTGTATCTATTTAGCTTTAAAATGAAAATGTTTTTTTTTTCTTTTTCTGATGGGAAAAAAGTAATTTGCTCTTGAAGTTAAAATCCTGTTAATACATTGCTTTCTGACAACTGCAGTTTTGTTGTTTTCTACCAGCAAGACTTAATTACAAAACATAAACCTTTCTGGAAACAATTTATATGGTGCAATGTCGAGGATTCCAGAGAAAAAAACTAAATTCTCTCAGGTTATGTCTAGAGAACACCATATAGCTATTAAAAGAGGGAATTTTATTCGATAGGAGTTTTGCCTTCCTTGTTTATCAAGATCTGGCGATGGCAGCCATAAGATTGATTTTCATCTCGATTCTGCTAGTGGGTATTGCCTCTGCTAAAAGCCCAGGTAATATTTTTCATGGATCCACTTTCAGTACTGTTTTTTTGTTAGGCATTGCTGTATTTTCTAATGGAAACTTTCAGTTCACAAATAAATACATATTGACGAATCCGGTTCTTGCTCTGTTCTATTGACCGATTCATATGGATGAACCAATTTGGTTTATTGTTTGTTTCAAACGACAATCTGGTTGTTTCTTCCTTACATCTGTTTGTATCTGTATGGATTTTGGTTAAAAAACCCAGCCGTAGAAATGCAGGTACTTATAGTGATGCAGATCTACAATGTGGGTGAGTGTTTGGGCAATACTGGAGGGATTAATGATTACCGTGTCCCAGATTTTAGGAAGAATGGTGTGAAGAAGTAAACTATAAATAAGTACACATTTTTCTCAAACAAGTCATTAAGTACTTCTTGTTAACGTGTTAAAAGAAGATCTTCATAGATCTAAGCTTAAGTATGTCTGATGCTATACAAGATTTGTTGCTGGAAGTGAGACACGGCATAATGCTGTCTTCAAGTAATGTGCATTTGGTTAGGAACATTTGGGAAATGCGGATCACATAGGGGTCGTTATGTTAGGGGATAAGATTTAGGGGGTAGCTTACCTAGCCTTCATCAAGATCCACATCACTGGTGCAGGTTTTCTCCTTGATTTTTCAAGCTTGATGGGGTCAAGCTTGTTGGGGTTTAGGAGAGGAAAGATACTTTTAAAGCGGGGTTAGTTGCTCCCCAGTATCTAGATGCGTGGGATTGTGAACCTTAAGAATTAAGATCTATAACGTGTGCTGGCCTTGTATATTTGATCTGTTAAAGAGACGATCTAGGTTATTGTTTCCAAAATCATATAGTCATCAGGAAATTAGTAAATTGAAGAATAGGGACAAGGATCCAGTTCCTGTCTCTCTCCCCTCCCAACAAACAACCTTATTCATTTCTTCCTGTACCTTGATTTGCCACATCATCCTTACCCCTGCCTCTGCTCACCTACCTTGACCTCTGCAGGGGGTTATGCAAATCATAAGTTTTTTTTAATGGAAACATGCTAGCATATATAGATGTCGGCATCTCTGTCTTTATATAGCGGATTACAATGATATGAGTAAGAATACATCTAAACTACAAGCCTCCTTTCGCTAAGTAGCCACATGCAGGGATCCTGTCCCTCAAATTCACCCAGGTGTCGAACCTGGCCTGAACGCACCTCTAAGAGTTTGAACCTTGATAGATGACTTTCTATAATGCCATCATTCTCACCAATACAAGATAGACTCTTAATCACTTACTCGTAGATTAAGAATCCTGTATACAAGATACAATTTTTTCTCAAGGACAGTAACAAGAATAAAGTTTACAAGTACAGCTTGTTATAGAACTGCCTCATAGAGAGGACTGCATGGATTCTCAGCTAAATTAGTCTAAGAAAAACAGAAATGCCTCAAACACTGTTAAGAAATGCTATTTTTATGGATACTAAATTCCCTATTGAATAAACTTGTTTAGATTTGTTCATGAACGATTTTTCTCTTCTTGTTGAGTTGATATTCTGTGTTATGTTTCCTCTGACCTGCCTTTTTCCAAATTAACCTATGGGTATCTTTATTCCAACAGTGGATTCATGTATCTACACTATTTCCTTCTCTGATAATAACAGGAATGGATCCAATGCTCTCGTCTCTGAAGTTCTGACTCAATATTGCTAATCTGTGTTGATGTTATTGTCCCTTTCTTGGACCACATTATGCTTTGTCTTAATCCAAAATGAAACAAGAGAAACATGTAGTTAGAGATGTAATTCTTACTCAAGAATAAGATGAGATGAGCCTGTTTTGGAAACCTGCAACCAGATGAGACAATAATGTAGATATATCTCATGAAAGACATCCAATTCTATGGTTAGGAAATATATATAAATTACAATTCCAATATAATCCATAAAACATATCTTTCCCATTAGGGTTAGGAACATCAACTCAATCATATGATATAACTAATCTCATTGATGGAATTCCTTTGTAATGTCCTCAAATTGGGATTTGCCATCACATAACCCATCATAAATTCATCTTGGTAGGAGCTTCGAGAGGGCGCTAGTAAACTTGCCAGTTTAACTAAGCCCGAGAGCTCGTCATATTGACATTATGGCAAACTTGCCCACATCCCATAAGCGGCAGGAATATCCAACTATGGACCAATTCCCCCCTTAGGTCAAACTATCGACAAGCGGCAGGAATATCCAACGATGGACCAATTCCCCCCTTGGGTCAAACATTCCACAAGCGGCAGGAATATCCAATGGTGGACCAGTTCCCCCCTCGGCTCAAACATTCCACAAGCGGCAGGAATATCCAATTATGGACCAATTCTGCCCTTGGGCCAACCAAATCGCCTCTCGACCCACAAGAGGCAAGAATGCCCAACTATGAACCAATTCCATCTCTTGGGGTGGCGCACTTAGTTCGGAGGAGCCAATAAATTGCATCTCCCTATCTTGCTTCCTCCAACTCATGTACAATAAATACATACATGCATGAACGTGATTTATCATTTAAGTATCAACCCTATTGCAATCAATAACTAGTAATGCATATGACAAGATATCCAATGCACTATTATTAATTATTGCACACATGCAGATTGAATGCATAAACACTTAAGTTCCATACTGACTTATGGATGCAATGTCAACAGTTGTATACATATATGGAGTCTGATTTCTCATATCAGGTTGATCTCTTCAATCAAACTCCTTTATCAAATGAGATTCTTCTGCATCAGTCTTTCCTCTTAGCATCTGAATAATAATCCTTTATTACTGATCCTCATTTCCTTTTATATCCTCTTGTCTCTGTATGAAGGTAAGGGGTTGCATAGAAGGGAGGTGTTGATTCAAAGGATGGACGAATTCTCACCAAAAATGATGACTATTTTTTACAACCCTTAACCGACTTAATGTTGTCTTTTCTGAAATCTTATTCTTGTTGTAGTTACTCTTGACATTCGAGACAGGGATTGGTAGACAAATTTTCAGTCACATAGAATGCATGCCTGCATATTCTTGCAAGTATTTGATTGGCTTGTTTGGGGTTGTACACTTATAAGTTATTATATTCATTCAAATCTTTCAGTAAAATTGCCTCCTTAATTGGGTTTTGCAGACAACCCTGCTGATGCACTAGTGGATGTAATAAACAGCAATCGGACTGCTCACAACTCATCAAGCTTGACTGATAATCCGGGATTAGCATGTATGGCCTTGCAGTACATCAAAGCCTATCAAGGACAATGTGATGAGGTTGGTTCTAATGGGAAAAAGCCTTACCAATCAGATTTTGCTGAAAAATTTGCACCCAACTGTGGGGTGGAAGTCTCAACATTGGGTCCTATAACAGGTCGTCTATTGGCATGTCAGTCAAACTATGTTAAAGCTGCAGAAGCTTTCTCCAAGGTTCTTATTCAAAATGAGAGAAGCCTGACTATTTTATATAATACAACCCATACTGAAATGGGTGTAGGTGTGCAAGGAACTGATGGAGGAGGGCCATACTTTTGGTGTGTGCTATTTAGCAGTGGAAACCCAAAAACATCCTTCAAACTCAGTGGAGGTGCTGCCATAAAGCAGAAGACTGGATGCTACAGTGGAACCAATGACACCTGCAGTTCCTCAACAAGATCTGCACACTTATCCTTTTTAATGGGTTTCTTTCTTCTCATTCTCACAGGTGCTTTCATTTCTCTGTCCTGAACCACCTCTGTTATACCATATTGAAAGACTTTTGCAAGTCCTCAGTCATTACTCACCATTTAATGTGATTGTATTTTTTATTTATCACATTCTTTTCAAATTTTCCCATGATTGTAACCATAATTTGGACAGCCATCCAGACAGTACAGAGTACTGGGGAAAGGATTCTACTCGTTGAATTGTAGGATCTACAATTCACTTATAGTCCTCATATTGAATGTGAAATATGATTTGATTTTTTTATTCTTGGAAAACAATTCATGGGATGTTTGAGGGTTATTTAAAATTTTAAGTTTCTGTCTATGTCTTTTTGCTTGCCAATCATTTTATTCTTAATAACCATTTGTGACATGTTTGAGAGTTATTAAATAAGTGATTGATGACAAATTTTATATCTCAAGAGTATGTATGGAAAGGAGTCAATTTGTAATTTCAAAAACTAGCGTGATGATGGAGAAAAAATGGAGGACTCAAATTTTTATATATATTTTGTAATTCAAACAATTTTATTTCATAAATTCAATTAAATTTAATAAAATTAATATTAGCTTTAAAAATTATATGAACTAGAATATTATCAAATAAAATTAAGGGCAATTAACTATTGATTTTGAAGGTGGAAATATGATTTCAATTGATTATATTTTATAATTTTTATAAAATTGAGGTTTGTTTTAATCGATTTCTAGTTTGATTCTTGGATAATTAGAAATACAAAATAATAAAATAGAAAAAATAAATATTTGTAGACACAAAATTGGTCCAAAAAATATCATTCACTTCATAAAGTTTTAATTGGATTAAATGATTACTTTTAAAGAATACATTAGAAGGTGAAGGTGACTCAAAACTATCATTAGATGCCTAATTGAACATTACATTTCATTTGTTCACATGGTATTACGAGTTCAAAATAATTTGTTAATTACATGGTCTTGCAAGTTCAAAATAATTTGTTGTTTACATGGTATTACAAGTTCAAAATAATTTGCAAGTACTAGCTAGGATAATATTTACATAATATTACAAGTCCAACATAAATAATTTGCAGTACTAATCAAGGTAAATTTTTAAATGAAAGCCGTGCCATTTTTCACAATTTCAACCTTCTTTATGCTTAGAATCTATACATTCTTCGATTTTAAAATCACATATTTTGTGTAGATAACACATGCCCAAATTCTAGTAGAAAGTAGTACAATCGTTAAAGAATTAGGGAATGATATAATAGAAAAAAGTTAGATATTTGTTGAACTTACGATAAGATATGCATACCAAAATAAAAGGGCTTATTATATTTATATTGTCAAGATAGGTATAATTTTGTATTCAAAAAACATTTTTTTCTTTGAGTTCCTTCATCTCTTACAATTGATTTTAAAATGAATGAAAATAATCTTTAATTGTTCAAATCAATTTAAAGGTATAATTTTCCTAACCATAAGATTCTTATTATAAAAAAAAGTTAAGGAGGTAAATACCTATAGTTGTGCATACTAAATGATCAATAATGATTCTAGTCTCATTTCATAAGTAACAATAAACTAGGATAGGTCTTATCACATCATTAAGTTATTTTTGAAATTCATTACTAAGGCATGAAGATAAGTAAACAACTCAAGAAACGATTGAAATTAATGTCTTATGATGGCAATTATAGTCAATATGTCATAGTTTGAAATATTGAAAGATAAAAACATGATTATTATCTATTAATAGGAATCACTTTTGCTACCTACAACTCCATATATGCCTCTTGATGAGGAGCTATTGAAACATCGTGCAATCAATTTGTAGTCTTATAAAACTATGCTATGATAAGTAAAGTAGTAATCAAATCATACACCTTGACAAGGTGGAGCATTAAGAGTCAAAACAAAATTTCTTTTAAAACACCACAAACCTTGATAGAGCAAAGATAATAATCAACTAATCAAATTATGGGCCTTGTTAAACAACCATATGATATAAATTATACTAGTGTAAATCCTAACAATACTCACAACCAATAGTCAAATTCAATACGCCATTAGGAAGAGGGGTATTTAATCAAACCACCATGAAAAAAGTAATATAAATCATCTTATATTATAGATTTGAAACTTAAGAGATAAAATAGCTTGTATATTGTAGCCAAGCAAGTCATGTTAAATCCACAAACTTTGCACAAGTTAAACTATGGCCTAGTTTTCCCTCTAACCATCTATACATATGCTTTGCTTCAATGCTTTGATTATTGATAGAGCATGGAATGTTTTCGATCAATAATAATGCACATTTTTAGATTTTGTATAAAAAAAAACCAAAGACCTAATGCCTACGAATTATCCAAAAAGATTTAAAAATGACATTCAATTTATTATATTCAAATAAATGTGCACGTAGTTATAGATTTCTTAGTGAATAAGTTAGGATAACACATATATAAGAGGCCATGAGCATGGACAGAGAGAGCTAACCAAAACCCGCTAGAAGATATTGAATATTAATAATATTCACTATTACAAAATCTTCCCTTTAGAAGTGAGAGAGTCACAAGTGCATGCATAAGGTCTTTTGGTCTATGAAGGGATACAAGGGAAGAAAAAACATGATTAAAAACTCCATCAAATACTGATTGATCACTATGTCAATGTTCAGTTGTATTAATATATAATTAGGAGTCCCAAGTGCAACTATAGAAGGTGACATCTCAAAGGCATGCATAGTATGAGTTAGAATAGGTACCAAAGGAGATAATGATGCAACTACTTGAGCACTATCATCAAATAGGAAAACTATGTCACCAATAGTGTCTTCTAGATCCAAAATGTGAGACTAAACTAATATACATTAAATATTTGTTGAATGAAAATTCTAGTGCAACTAATTTGGCATACATGCATGATCCTACTAAAATAGATCAAATGATGCCTTTGAAGAGGAAAATCTAGACATTGTAGAAGCAATAAGAGGTTGAGGAATCTTGGTGCATGTTTTTTAAAACTCTAGTTGATGTTGTTGGGATTAAACTGTCTCAACCTTTGCAAATCCTTACATTGGTATTGTATTTATTTATTATTTTAATTATTTAATTGCTTAAATGTCTAGTCATCTAGTGGGACATTTAGGCTTGGTGGGGTCCTACTTGGCGATGAATTATGACACATGTCTAACATGTGGGGGTAGGCATCCCATTTTGAGGATCTTGACAAGTTTGATGTTACGACAACCTACAAAAATTCTATGACATATTGAACAAGTGACAAGAGATACCTTTTGCATGGAGGAGGGTGCCCAAGTTGGGTTATAATAGTAGAATCAACTAATAATAGCTAATTATGACAAATTCTCTATCAACTGTAAGTGTTGTAAGTTATGAGAATATCTATGATAGGTTCTTATGACACTTGTAAGAGCATAAGAACATCTTTCATACCTCAAAATAGTAAATTTTGGGTGCCTAACTTAGGAGGTTTGAATGGGGACTCATTTGGATATGTATATGTGTCATTTGCATGCTTTTAGGTGGGTCAAATGTTTTCCATGACCCCATCTTGTATTTTCATCTAGAAGCTACCTCTTGAGTTATATTTCTTTATATAAGGTAGCCTTAGATATTAGTCCTGTTGTGTTTTGTAGGTGAAGTGATAATGCTACCAGAATTGATTCAGATTGTGAGTTGTTACTTGTAGACTCTCGTTGAAGAGGCTATGTGTTGATATTGCATTGTAACCATTAAATTACTGCAATATGACGTATTGTACCTTTGCAGTGTGGGTTTTTTTTTCTCCCAAAAGGGTTTTCCCCATGATATAGCTTGTGTTATATTGTATATGTGTATCTATGCTTGTTATTTCCTTGTGAAAGTATTCTTATTCTATAATAGTTAAATATTGTAAATAAAATTTGCACTATCTCCCCCACTGTATTTGTGTAAATGAGCATTTTTTACACATTAGCTTCCTTTCAGATGGTATAAGTGCCTAGCAAGTTTTGGTTTCATTGTTGGGTAGCAGGTTTTTAATGTCGATCTCAATTTGAGTAGGAGATTTTGCAGAGTGTTTTTAAAATCATGTTGCAAGAGAAGATGGAAAGCACATCTGTAAAAGTTGACATAGATAAGTTTTATGATAATAACTTTGATATATGAAAGTTAAAGATGGAAGGGATGCTCGTAGATCGAGATCTATAGGCTACAATATTTGGAATAAAACCTTCAAACCACAACACAAGATGTTTGGGATGCGATGGGTCAAAAAGATAAGGGCCTCATAAGGAATTATCTAGCAAACTATACTTTGTTGAATTTCCATGAAGAGAAGACTGCAAAAGGTATTTCAAAGAAGATTGGAGATGTTTATCAAGCTAAATCCTTAGTAAAAAAGTTTTTTCTAAGAAAGAAGATATATTCTTTGAAGATGGAAGATGAAGGATTTATTGTTGATCATCTCAATGCATTCAATATGATTGTTTCTCAGTTGGGTTGTGTTAGTGACAATATAAGATTGAGGAGGACGATCGGTGTACGCTTCTTTTGTGTTCATTTCCAGACTCATGGGAGCACCTTGCTATGGATTTTTTGTGAGTACAACCACCAAATTTAAGATGCATGAGGTGGTAGCATCATTTCTTTTGAAGAAATGCAAAGGAAGACTTCCAAGTCAGCAAAGGAGGTTCTTTCCATTCATGGTAGATCAAAAGAGAAAGGCAAGAAGGACAAGAAAGATGAAAGAGGTAAATCCAAATATTGTGGGAGATCTAAGTTTCCTCGAAAGTCCAAGGCAACATGTTGGAACTGCGACAAAATTGGTCACCTCCAAAGAGAATGTAAAGATGATCAAAAGAAGAAGAAGATACCCTCTAATTCAAAGTGAGATAAATCCTCTCAAGATAATGGTGAAGAATTTGTTATAACCTTGGCAATGCATGCATAGGAAGATGTATGGTTGATAGATTTGAGTGCTTCTTAGATGGCCTCAGATTAGGGTTTCCATTCAAAGTATGAAGAATATGATGGTGGGAAGGTGTATCTTGGTGATGACTCTCATTTGAATGTTGTTGGCCACAAAAGAGTCAAAATTAGATTCCTTGATGGTAGAGTGAAGGGGATTGATGGTATTATGCACATCCTAGGTTTAACTTGAAATATATTATCTGTAATTAAGTGATGTGGGTGTGGAAGTTTTTTTCTTGCAAGGAGGATGAAATATGACTAGAGGTTCTATGGTGCTTGCTAAGGGTGTTTTTCTTCGCATCTTGTACAAGTTGGATGGATGCACGATCTAGTGCAACAATACTTCTAATCTCTTATGCATGTTGAGATTCAAGTATTGTTTTGAGTCAATGCATGGTGAATATTTCTATTAATAGGTTTAGATCCATAGTGGAATGAAATCACACCTTCAAATAGCTACGACTTTTAGGCTTAGCCATGTTATTTTTCCTGATCCCAAGAAGAGGTCTCTAGATTCTTCATCTTTGCCAGAAGATTGAGTCGTAAGATGACTATTGCTTCTATATTTGATGGTCATGCTTTCTAGGTACCTAAGGGTGCCAATTCTTTGGAGATGAAAATACCAACATAGAAGACGGTATTATGGAACCAAAGACTTGGTCACATTGGTTAGAAGGGTATCAAAACTCTAAAAAATAAATGCTTCATTGAGGGGCTTAATGATTGTCATCTTCAGTTCAATTTTTGTGAACATTGCATTTATGGTAACCAAAACCATGTTTAGTTTTACTCTAGTTCTCACAAATCTTTTGGGTTGTTGGACTTGATACATTTTGATGTTTTTGGTCCTATTAATTTAAAAATCTATGTGTTTTGTATCCTTCATCAATGACTATAGTATAAGGACCCTTTCCAATTTTCTCAGAAGTAAATCTAAAGTCTTTAATTGGTTGAAGGAGTTTAAGACTTTTGTTAAGAATCAAGCTTGTAGAAAGATTAAGTGTTTGAGTATTGACAATTTGGAGGTGAGTTTTTCTTAGTAGATCTCGAAGGGTTCTATAAGGACCATGGGATTCAGATGAATAAAGGAATTCCATACACCCATCAGTAGAATGGAGTAGCAAAAATAATGAATACGACATGAGTGGAGAGGGATAGGAGTGTGCTTAGTGGTGAAAGCTTTGAACAAACATTTTTGGCTAGAGTTATAGCCACTACTTTCTATTTAGTAAATAAATCTCCTACGTTAGCACTTGTTGATAAGATACCTATGGAGATGTGGCAGAAAAGAATCACTCACTGAGAAATCTTAGAGTATTTGGTTGTGAAGATTAAACTCATGTTCCAAGTAAAAAAAGATCTAAGTTCAAGAACAAGGCAATGAAGTGTATCTTTATTGGCTATGGCCTATGTGTAAAAATGGACAATCTTTAGAACTCAATAACAAAGAAGGTTCTTTATATAAAAGTGTTATTTTCAGAGAGCTGAAACAATTCACTGTTGAGATACAATCAGAGAAAGAGAAGAAATAAAATAAGGAAGTATTTCAAATTCCTTCCATCCCTGAGAGAGAACTACGAGATCCTATTGGACCTAATGATGAGGAGAGCTCAAACAACTCTAACAGTTCTAACAAAGAGCAAGAACTTGAACCTCAACAAATGAGAAGGTCTGCACTCTAGTTATATTTTTGCTTTGATTGCTAACACTAATGATCCTAGAACTATTAAAGAGGCTATAGGTACCATAATCACCTAAAAATGGTCTAGCAAACCCATAGCACCCTTTTCTCAAATAATTGGTCTTAATAAATCCCAAATCTAAGACATTATTGCTAGACTCTAAATTATTGAGCATTTAATCAAACTTGCTTATATAATTTTAATCCTAACTTGTTGAATCAAATAATCAAACATCAAAGCCTAAACCCAAACTCATAAAAAATTAGGATAAAATAAAAAAAAAGTCCTAACTTCAAAAAGTGAACCCATTCACACATGGGTGTGCACTGAAAAATCAAATAAAACAAATAAAAGGGAGAAAATACCAATTTTGTCTTATTCTCCACAAAGTTGACCAATCCAAATCACTTTATCATCTCACATGGATTGAGAGGAATTGTATCTCCACCATTGATCAATTTATTTTGCCTCTTAATCTCAACCACTCATTTCTTGGAATCTCTTATAAAAGGGATAACTCCCTTGCTCTTTCATAACAAGAAGATTTGGAGTAAAGTTATTATGCTATTTTCATTCTAGAGTTCTTTAGTGCATTCTTAGTTTCTTTGTTTTCATGCTAGTTTCTTGCATTTCTTGCATTGTTAACTTCATTTCTTAGCTTAGATGGCATTCTAGTTTCCTTTATAGCTTAATATAGATGCATCGTTCTTCTCATTTGATAGCTTAATCTTGCATCTTAGTTTTATTTCTTATAATGTTATGCATTTAGTTTGCTAGTTCATGCATTTCCATTTTCAAGCTTTCAAGAGCAAAGCATGCAAGTCTATGCATCTTGCTCACTCTCTTTGCATTGAATCTTCCATTTTGGAGTAGTCAAGTCACTGATTTCTCTATGTCCAATTTGATGGACAATTATGAGAATCATACTCGCTTCAACTAGGAAGCAATAGGTCGGTTTCAAGGGTTTTTAGTTTAGTGCTTTGAATCTTATGTTTTTACTAACCCCTTGATATAATTGTTTATTGAAGTGTTTGGTTGCAGATATTGATCACACATTTTACCACACACATTTTTGGCACCCATCGTGGGGCAGAAAGTTGCATTTTGCTCCATTTTCACGATTTCTTGCGTATTTTTTACGAAACTGCGCTTTCTGTCATACTGTTCCCTGTTCTCTATCATACGAAAATTCTCAGATTGGTACTTTGTCATATGGTAGTAGGTATAGTGTCGTATGAGATTTCATTTCCCGCCTTTGGTCACATCAGAGCATTGGATTTGTCGTATGAGGTTTTGTGAGACTCTGTTTTGTCGTATGACAACTAATGTATTGTCATACGAGTTTTGATGCCAGTCTGTGTTCTGTACTTTGTCATTTGGAAAACAACAAGCATTTTTAGGGTTTCTCTTGAGCTAATTTTTGCTTTTTGATATTTTGCATGTCTTCGATGGTCTTTTTACTGTCTATTTTTGCAACCTAACTAGTTTTTGCAGAACATTTTGAGGAAGACTCGCTTGACAAAGTCACATTTGCACACTATTTTGATAAAACTACTAATGGTTTGTGTTTGTAGGACACTTGTCAAAGGAAAATTGAGATTACTTATGATTGTGCTTGTAGGTTGCCTTTGAGATTATATCAACCAAACAAAACGTGTGTCTTCTTAGTGATTTTCTTAGGCACCTAGCTTAATTAGAGTGTTGTTTGTTTTGGTGAAATTAGACATTAGGGGAGTATGTTGTTCTCTTTTTGAGAATAAAAAACCCAAACATGTTTGATTGAACTTGAACAAGTAACACTTTTTCTTTTGGGTAAATGAACATGTGCTTGATGTGTTTGCGAGAAACTATACAGTAGGAGAGTATGCTCTTTTCCACTTGGAAAATCAGAAATCTTGACCTCTACTAGCTATCCACTTTAATTTATTGCATTTACCTTTAGAGGGCCTGCCAAGGGAGCATTCTCTTGGGAGTGACCTAAGTGGGGAACAAGCGGACTTGGCTACTTCCACCCCACTATAATCAAATGCTTCCTTCAATCCAAAGAGAGGGAAGACATGGCTATTTCTATCTCTAATTCTTATTCACTTGTAGGGTCTCATTGCCTCAATCTTGCTAAGCAAGAACTATATTTGATTGGGTGCTTGTAGGGCCATTCTTGGTCTTAATCGTGTTTACAAGACTACGAGGGAGATACATTCAACTTGTGTAAGACCGAGAGGTCAGAATCTTGTGTGCAAGACTATACATTTTGGGTGCTTGTAGGGCTATATGCCTTAATTTCTCTTGTGAAACTACAAGGGGTAGTCATGAATGAATGAACTTACTAAACGCCTTTTAGATAGAGGCTACCCGATCTACCTCTGAAAGTATCATAATCTTTGGGCAAGGATTGATCCAAGTGGACTTTACCCAGATCACCCCAAGATTTTACACCCAATATATGTATTCCCAAGGACGTTGAAAGCATGAATGTGGCATGGGGGATCTTATGTGATTCGAGCATTGAGTCTCTTTCCAAAATCCACAACGTGCCTAGTCCTGGCAAAAGCCAGTATCACTTTGTGTGAGGCGAAGGGATATCAAGCGTGGGCAAAGATTTGATACTTAGCCAAATTGACTATAGGGTAGAGAGTATTTGGTTCTTCACACTTTGTGTTTGATGTGATTGTACACCTTGAAACTTGAAATATCCTTCAAACAAGAACACTTTGACAATAGAAAACAACAAACATCAAGATTTTCACCTCAAACATCAGACAACATTGTCCAAAATCTCTTAAACACAAGTGACAAACTGTTCCAGAGTATTTTTTCATTTCATGCCATTGCATTTGTCATATGACAACACATCTAGAGAGCAGAAACTCATATGAAGACTCCCGTATTGTCGTACGGGAACCCCTGAATTGTCATATGAGACCTGAGTTGAAATCAGTCCAGCATTAAGATCTTTGTCATTTGGTCACATTCTTGCAGTAACAACTATCATACCTTGTCACGATCTTTTCAGCTTTCAAATCTGGTAGTTAGGTTCGTCATTAGCCTTTGTCATAGCTCCTCGCATTCTCTTGATCATATTGGATCTTTTCTCTTGGTTACTTATCAACTTTGTCACAATTGTAGTCTAGCAAGTATTCAGACCTCAAACGCACGATACCTTGTACAAGTTCAATAACCAAATCTCTATTTCTCCATCAAAACAAATCTTTAATCTTTGACGTTGACTTGACAGCTTGATCCTCTAGAGACGCTAGTCACAGATTGTCGTACATGGTCCAAACGAGAAATCAAAAAGCTGATCTCAATTCCAAGGGAAAAGCTATAAACAAATTGCTCAATACCTACCCTCTTGTCAAAAACCCAAGATAGATTTTAAGATCTCACATAAGGACACTTCAAATCCACAACCGACAATAGCCTTGTTTGACTCTTCAACTTTGGTTGCACACAACACATCAACCATGTCAGCTTATGATTGGGGGTCCCAACATGACCACCAAAGTCAACATACTAGTGCTTCTTCTTCCATAGAGGATCCCACTTCCGAAGATATTAGGAAGTGCTAGCAATATAAATACTTCCAAAAGATGATGCACACTCTCATGCAATTAGACAAGGACAAATATTTCATGCATCTTGCATCAACAGGTGTTAAGCTTCCACCTGATTTTGACATTGAGGGATTCATACAACAGGAAGAAGAGTCACCTATTACCATTCTTAACCAACAATTGCAAGACATGAGATGCGAGTTAAGGGAACTCAAGAAAGCGAAGGAACAACCTGCTAGAAAGTACTCATTGAAATCCATATGTCCATTCCCTTTCGCTAAGAATTTGCACATGCCACTTTTTCTCCCAAAGGTTGAAATGCCTAAGTATGACAAATACAATAGGGAATGTGAACCTCAAGACCATGTAAGATAAGTTTGCGCTCTTAGTATGGAGTTTATGCATGAGAGGAAATATCTGATGCGACTATTCCCGCGAAGCCTTAGTGGCCAAGCCCTGGAGTGGTTCACAAAACTCACACCTTGCATATAGACATTTGATGAGCTAGTACAAATTTTTATCCAACACTACTCCTACAACATCTTACACATGGTTACTATGCTCAACCTTTGCAACAAAAAGCAACATACTGGTGAACCATTTGTTAAATTTATCCAAAGGTGGAGGAAGATATTTGCAAGATCCCTAGACAAATACCAGAACCAGAAAAGATTGACATCTTCATCAACAACCTGGTTCCTGAGATGAATTACGCAGTACAAATGTAAAAGCACACCTCTTTCAGTGACTTGGTTGACAGTGCTATGATAATCGAGGATGTTCTCCTCAGAAAAGGGGATCTTACTTTGAATAAAGACATTAAATCTTCCAACAACAACAATTATTAAGGACAAGAGTAAATACTGGAATAAGAACAATAAAGTGGTTAATGATGGTGTAGTTGAATCACCCAAGATTGAACCCAATGAGCCAATATTTAATCTCACTACTAGCATACAGGGTGCCAGGCATAGTTTGGTTACTTCCAACACTTCTAAGAACACTGAGGATGGCAGGAAAGACAAAGCACCTTGGATCCCCCGACCCAAGCAAAATTTCACTCCTCTTGGAGAACCTTTGGAAGATGCGCTAAAAACATTAGTCGCCAATAAGATCATCACAGTTCCCAACTCAAAACCATGGGAACCTGAGGTAAAACCCAAATGGTGCAATGACGATCACTACTATGAGTTTCATAAAAATAAAGGACACTTGACAAATGACAGTATGAAACTAAAGCATGTGATACAAGATCTAATCGATAAAAAAACTATCACAGTTGGTACTCATGGATCAAATGATGATAATAAGGCCTTCAAGCAACCTTTGTATTCCTATGAGAAAGGGGAATCCTCACAAGCTCCAGGAGCAGCGATAAATCATACATATGCCAATAGTGACAACGTGATACACATGATCGAACCCTCTGACAGATCTGTCAATGTTATTGTCATTAAGGATAAGGAACCCAATTTTGCTAATGTGGTCACTAGGGGCCAATCCAAGATCATTCTTAAAGGAGAGACATCTGCATCAAAACAAACTGTTTCACCGACACATAAACCCTCATCATCAAAGCAGGTTACCACAAACTACAACTTGATCGATCAATTACAACGAACTCCTGCTCAGATCTCTATATTAGAGTTGATGAAGTTATCGCCATCGCATAAAGAAGTCCTTGAGACTGCGCTTGTGGAAACCAATGTTCCTAAGGACCTTGATGTTGGTCCGTTTCAAACCATGGTTAATCATTTGACCTCTCCTTACTATCTATCTTTCTCAGAAGAAGATGACAAAGCCCTTAGTCACCCACACAATCAACCTTTGCACATAGATGTTTTGATTCACAAAAGTTGGGTTAGGCGCATTTTGATAGATGGAGGTGTTGGGTTGAATATTTCCACTCTCAAGCTAGTCACAACACTAGGATTTTATGTACATGCCATTGATCCTCGAAAGAAGATCACTATTAAGGCATACGACGAGGAGGAGCGATCATCCAAAGGACTCGTGGTACTCCCCATCAGGGTAGGTCCTATTGAAAGAAATGTCACTTGCCAAGTGCTTGATTTGCCTCTCGCATACAATATCTTGCTAGGGAGACAATGAATCCATGATATGCAGGCAGTCCCCTCCACATATCACCAATGTGTAAAATTTCCATACAATGTGGTGGAAGTGTCCATTCCGGCTGACAACACCTATTCCTGTAACACCTTGAAGCAAGATGACAGTATGGTCCCACACAATAAGGAGGCATTACAAAATTCTGAAGTAGCTCAAAAGGCACTAATGAAAAGCTTCAAGGAAAAACTCAAGATTAGTAACACAAGCATGAGAGAATACCAATTAACTTCTCTTCCTACATCTCGTAGGTCTTATGGTATGCCATCCTCATCTTTTCCACCTTCAAATGGTAAACAAGTAGAAATACATGAGGGAACTGGAATGGTGAAGGCACGAGTGTCTCTTTCAGAAGAGAATGAAGAAAATGTTGTTGTTGCATGGTTATACAAAGATGAAGAGAAAGATAACGAAGTAAAGCATGTGGAGATCTGCCCACATAAATATGGGAAAGTATATCAGATGATGAAAAAAATGGGATATATAGGTAAAGGACCCTTGGCAAAGGACAAAGGTCTTATAGAACCTCTTCATACTGAGTTTTGAGATCCCACAAACAAGACTGGTGTGGGATACCATGAGAAAAGGATCCAGCCTTCTCCTAAAAATGACCCTCCTAGTAGCTCTCACACAGATGTATATGCTACAAATACTGAAGATGTGGACGAGATTAATCCTCTCCCCTTTGAACAATTGATGCATGTTGCCACTGACAATTCGACATATCAAGGGGAACCATATGTCCCCTCATTTTACAGAGCTTCCTTTGAACCAAATGGGTCCAGTGCTTCAAATGTTACAAAGATATCAACTCAGGAGTCAGGCATGCACCTGGAAACAAAAGATAGCCATACTAACTAGGGATAACATGTCTTCACCTCCCATGTCCTTGAATTACCACATTTCTCATATGACATGGTGCATGTTGTTGAGGAGGCCTCTCCTCATACCTGTCAAAAGTCAGAGGATGATTCCAATCAGTGTGGAACGGATCGGAAAAATGAAAACAATAGCTACCTTAATGTCCCAAGGAATCTCTCTTGCTTTTTGGAAAACAAAGATCGCGGTCCCATCAAATTTGATTATGGGAAAGACAATACTTTACAAGAACAACATCCTACCCGGGGGAAAACTGTGGCTCTTATACATGTGTTATATTTACCTCACTTAATTGAAATAGACTCTAATGGGTATGAGTGGGACTCCTTCTCTGATGCTACTATGGATATCAAAGTAGATGTGGTTCACAAATTTGCACCCTATGTTTTGCATGAAGAAAGTGTTCGCACCAATGAACCTCTGAGTGAACATCCTGAACCAGAACATGTGCTTATTCCTAATGATGATTCTAAAGAGTACGGAAGGCCGCCTCTTTCACATAACACAAACTGGAATTCGGGAGAGAACTTCATAATGCTCTCGCATATGCTACTCAGGACTAGGATTCTGACCGGCGCTCTAGTCATGCTTTCACATCAACTAGATATAGAGGTAATCATACATTCACACGTCACAAGAATAATCTTGCAAAATGAACGATAGGCACAGTGGGATCGTGAAATAGAGGAAGAAGATGCAACTTGGGATCTCAGAGACCTTCAAGAACTCCACATGGCTCCTCCACCCCGTATCCCCTCTACGATAATTCAAGTCATGCCAATAAGTGTTTTTCTAGAATGTGTGGCTGCTCGAGAAGCACGAGAGAATGCTAATGCTAGGTCAAACAAATCAAATCTGCGTACTACCAACAATGACTCCGCTAGAAGTGTTAGGATGAATCGTAGTCTAGGAAACCCTTCAGAGAGTGCTACCACAAATATTCTCTTACCTATTGAAGACCTTGATCCAGATAACTCGGTGCTATCCTTCAAATCTGTTGAATCTCTACCTCTTGTCCATCCTGAACTCATTGAATGGAACCATCATGTGCCCCTAAACCTAATTTATGTTCCTAATGACTATACTTTGGCCTGTTACTTGAATGCCATTGAACCTTTCACCTCTTCCACCAGCACAACAAGCATGAACATGACAGAGGGGGACATCAAGTTCCTCGGCCTAAAGATAAAAGATAAAAAGGAAAAAAGGGTCTGATGGTGAAAACCACTTTGTGGCAGTATCATAACCAAAAATAGTAAAAACAAAAGGCGTATTCAATAGTGAAAACCTCTTTGAGGTACCTGAGTATGGGGAACTTGATCTCCTTCCTAATCGCCTTCAAGAAAGATCATCAGTGCTGATATAACCAACACAAGCACTAAATCTAGGAACAACTAAGGCACCTCAGTTAATCTACCTAGCACAATCTCTATCTGAGGAAGAAAAACAAGAATTTGTTCAATTCTTCATAAAAAATAAAATCAACTTTGATTGGTCCTATTCATAAATGCCTGGACTAGACACATACCTAATTATGCATCATTTATCAATTGCTCTAAGAATCAAGCCAGTCAAACAAAAGCTTCAAAATATGCATCCTCACATGGCACTGTTAGTCAAAGCAAAATTAGAGAAACTACTGAAGGCTAAATTCATTCATGCTATAGCTTACGCTGATTGGATTTCCAACATTGCCCCTATGACTAAACATGACAAGTCTATTCGAGTTTGCACAGACTTCAGGGATCTAAACAAGGCTTGTCCTAAAGATTATTTCCCATTACCTAATATTGACATGATTGTAGATCTCACGATTGGTTATGAGATGTACTCACTAATGGATGGCTTTTCCAGCTACAATAAGATAAGAATAGCTCCTGAAGATCAAGAGAAAACCGCTTTCACTTGCGCTCGAGGCACGTTTTGTTGGAACGTCATGCCTTTTGGCCTCAAAAATGATGGGGCGACATATCAACGAGCTATGAACACTATATTTCATGATATGATGCATAAAAACATGGAGGACTATGTAGATGACACCCTGGAAAAATCAACAAGAAGAGCTACCCACCTAGAAGATTTAGAAAGGATTCTAGACAGAATGGAACAATTCAAGCTTAGATTGAATCCTAAAAAGTGTGATTTTGGTGTAACTTCTGGAAAGCCGCTGGGATACACTATTTCAGCCAAAGGAATTGAGGTTGATCCTGAGAAAGTAGAGGCAATAATGAACATGCAACCTCCTCGCAACATCGGTCAAGTTAGGACTCTACAAGGCCGACTCCAATCTATCAGAAGATTCATATCCCAACTTGCAAATAAAGCACAACCCTTTACAAGAACATTGCACAAAGGAGTTACATTCAAATGGGATGAAGGGTGTGAAAACGATTTCCAACAAATCAAAGAATATCTCGCTAATCCACCCATACTGATGGCTCTTATTTAAGGTAAACCTCTTCTTCTCTACATCTCAGCTACTGACACATCCTTGGGAGCTTTGTTGGAACAACAAGATGAAATAGGAAAAGAAAGAGCCATATAGTAGAACCATGGTGTCCTATGAGAATAACTACACTATTGTTCAAAAAGCTTACCTTTATGTAGTTTTTTCTTCTCATAAACTAAGACACTATATGCTGGAACACTTTGTTAAGCTAATTGCTAAAATAGATCTTCTCAATTACCTGTTAAGCAAAGCAACTCTCACTGGAAGGCTGGCTAAGTGGGTTATGATCCTCAATGAATTTGACATTGAATACATTGACAGAAAAGCAATCAAAGGACAAGTTATTGTTGATCACCTCGTTGATGCTCCTTTGCAAGAAACACAACCACTACTGATAGAATTCCCTGATGAAGCTATTCTACATCTCACAGAGCATACCTGGACAATGTTCTTTGATGGATCCTTTACACAACAAGGAGATGGTGCTGGAACCCTCTTTATCACACCACAAGGATACAAGATCCCAAAATCTTATACAATGATATTCCCTTGCACCAATAACATCGCAGAATATGAAGCTTTAGCAAATGGTTTAAAGATGGCTATCGAATGAAAAATTACTGAATTGCACATCTATGCTGACTCACAACTGGTAATCAACCAAGTCAACAATCAGTACCAAACAAAGGATGAAAAAATGCTACCATATAAATGGATGATTGATGCTCTTAAGAAGTATTTTGTATTCGTTACTTTCCAACATATACCAAGAGAAGCAAACAAAGCAGCTGATGCTATGGCCACCTTGGCCTCCATGTTACAACTTGAAGAACATCATTTTCTCTATGAATTCCTGGTGGAAGAACTCCTTTTCCTTGCCTACATTTCTTCAGAATCCCAAGTCATGTGCTCCCTAGTGGGTACCAATTCTTCGCGTTACACTCATATCTACTCTTATCTCCATCGTTAGACCCTGCCAAATGATCTATCCAAAAATGAAAAACAATATCTTATAAGAAATGCATCCCGTTACCTGATCATGGCTGACGACTTGTATAGAAGAGGTCTCAATGGTACTCTCCTTAGGTGTCTAGAACACGAAGAGTCTAAGCGCGCACTAGAGGAAGTCCATGAAGGTGTTTGTGGATCTCATTTGAATGGCCTTTCACTGGATAAGAAAATCCTACAAGCAGGTTACTACTGGCCCTCTATGGAAAAAGATGCCATACATTTCACCAAGACATGCAAAAAATGCCAAACTCATGGTAACCTAATCCATGCTCCTACACGCGAGCTATTACCTTTTATTACTCATTGGCCATATCAGCAATGGGCCTTTGATATGATCGGGCAAATTTATCCCTCGTCCTCTGGTGGACACAAATTCATTATAATAGCCACTGAATACTTCACAAAGTGGGTTGAAGCAATCCCTTTGATTAAAGCTACATGCAAGCAAGTATCCATGTTTATCCTCAATTATATTATCTACAGATATGACATTCCTTCATGCATTGTGACAGACAATGGGGGGCAATTTAAAAATAAAGATGCATGAAATTTGTGACAAGTTTAAAATCACCCAACACTATTCCTCTGCTTAATAACCTCATGGGAATCAACAGGCTGAGGCCTCCAACAAAAATATTATGAAGATCTTACACAAGACAGTGAGTAAGACTGGGAAGGACTGATACCTTCAACTCAATCTAGCCTTATGGGCTTACAGAACCAGTATCAGAAAACCTACAGGGGCAATGACATTTTCCTTAGTATATGGCGTAGAAGCTGTATTACCCATTGAGACAGAAATACCCTCGCTTTGAGTCAATTTGCATGGACTCGTTACTGATGAAGATTATCGAGTTGCTAGAATCTAGGAGCTAGAACTACTTGATGAACGTAGAAAAGCAACATTCGACCATCTGAGGGTCTATCAAAAGAGAATGTCTCGAGGCTACAAAAGGAAAGTGAGACATAGAGAATTCCATATTGGAGACCTTGTGCTTAAAGAAAATCCAAAAAATCAACAACATTGTGAACAAAATGGGAAGTTTGAACCCAACTGGCTGGGTCCCTTTGTGATCACTGCAACATTTGGCTATGGGGCCTATCAACTGTGAACTCCAGAAGGGGATAAATTTACTGATCCCGTCAATACTCTCCATCTGAAGAAGTTCTACGCTTGAACATTCTCGCTGGTCAGCAGCATGTACATACATATATGATCCTGAAAAAATATCAAAAACAACAAAAAAGATAAAAAGATTAAAAAAAAACATTTGGAAAAAGTTCTGAAAAAAATGACTGTCTCGGTGAAAACCTGGCAAACAGGTGCCTTGATGAGTCATCAAAAAAAGAAAAAAAAAAAGAGAAAGAGAAAAAAAAGAAGTGAAAAGTACAAAAAAATGAAAAATCAAGAAAAAGGTGCCTTGGTGAAAACCTAGAAACAGGCGCCCTGGTAGCAAAAATAGAATCTCTCCCAAGTGGTGAAAACCTGGCAACAAGCACCACTTGTAACTCAGTGCTCCATCTATCAACGCGTAGCTTGGCTCATCTCGTCTATGGGATGACCTTCGTGCTTTTTTGAGCTATCACATCAATCCAATCCCCACTTTACTGATTGAAGCCATCTTTAGGTCTTGTATAGGCCTCCTTCTTTTCAATACCATGTCAGTCAACCTGTCAAGTCCTCACAATTGGTCTCCTTTTCTGGACAGTTTTCCACTGACACACAGGTATTTCTTAACACCTTAATCAATAGTGCTTCTCAACACTCTATTTTAGACAAACCTGTGTTTCTCAACACAACATCGGATGACATATGCATAATCACACACAACAAACCAACACGATGATGTTTCTCAACACCCGCATCAAACAAGTTAAAATTGAATGAATGAATGCTAACAATTTTTCTTGTATGTTGTCTATTATCAATGATTTCCTATATTTTCTTTGATTTCTGCTTGTTGGTGTAGTTCCAATGATCTTTATGTCAAGACAGTAGGGTGTATGTGATAAGAGCTTCCACATCCAGATGGATCAGCCACACATCCCTCGATCCTACTCTCTTGCATCATAAGGTGAGGTTGGTCCTATCTCCTTGTTTGTTATTCTGCCTGTTTCAACAACAACGCACTCATGGTTATCTTGGCTCTGAATGCCTTGATACTAGTGTACTTTTGTTATATCAACTAGAAACAATGTTCAAGATCTCAGCTCTTGTGCCTAGATGCTTACATTTATTTCTCACATATATCTGATGAAGAGTTGTATTCATATCCTTATGGTCCCGCCGGTACCATTGGGGATTGTATTGACTCTAGTGTCCCAAACGTCTAAATGATGAAAATATTGTCAGTAAGGAAATCAGTGACTTTACTCATGTCGTAGGTTGCATTTCTAGGCTTGCATGATAGCATGGTCACATAATCCATTAGATAAATCTAAATACAAAGCTATTCTTTTAACCTGTCACTTCCTTTAATCCTTTGCTAACGCAATTAACTGCATTTTATCTCCTTAAGGTTATCCATCTACGCAAAAAGTGTGAGTAACAAGAACAAAAGCATGACATATATTCGACACAAGATCAATGAAACATGCATGATTTACATATGTCTTTTATAATCTAAGCTACGGAAAGCATACAACATCACAAGATTGTATAACAACAAGATATATGAGAAGAGATAAAGACAAGATAACATATTGGGCACAAAAAAGGGATCATCGTGTGTGTGTGTGTGTGTGTGTGTGTGTGTGTGTGTGTGTGTGTGTGTGTATATATATATATATATATATATATATATATATATATATCAGTGTATACAAAAGGATGTGCTCTCATAAATATCGAGCAAAATGTGTGCACCTTCGATGCAAATGAATCAGATACAATTATATGGATCTCAAAAAAATCAGAATGGGATAAGACGAAAGGGGGATGATCAAGTCTCGCTTCCTCCCTCGCCACCATCAGGTAGTGGGCGTGGAGGAGCATCTGTCCTAGGTGGAGGGCCCACTCCCTTACATCGTGCCAAATATTGCGAATATGATGACACCTAATGTACCATAGGAACCAATGCGTTATATGCCGCTACATAGTAGGCTTCCCTACCAGTATGAAATGTCTCCTTGCTTTGCAAAGCCTGAACTCTCTCATCATACCCTGCGATCACTCGATCCCGCTCTGTAATCTGAGACTGGGCTACTACCAGTTGTGTCTAAGTGGCTCGCAGTCGTGTCCTTAGTGACCTAATCAAATCCTGCACTGACTGCGGCTCTCTTTGAGGTCCCTCCTACTCTGCAGCCTCTCGTGGCTCTCGATGTTGCCATACTACTTTGACCACATCATCTAGCCTTAGGTCAAGCTACGCGTCTGGCATCTCCTCCTCTGCAACCTATGTGGCTGACACCTATCCTCCAATTGACCCTAGAGTTCCCATCTCCCCGCGATCTCTCTGTTGTCTTGAACCTGGTGTCTTGCTCATGCTAGGACCAGTCTCTACTCCTTCTCTCGGCTAAGTAGGAGTCCTTTGTGGCGGTCTCTGAGGTGCCCTCTGTGGTGCTCTCCGTGGAGCAATCGGTGCATCTGCCACGGGCACCTGCTTTGGGGCATCCTCATTGATCCTAGGCACTCTCTCTGTCGGATCTGTAAATCTAGGAAAAGGATACCAAGATAGATGGTCTCGATACTCTAGAGTAACCCCCGCATCTGCAACCCTCTCCAGGTGCTCCCATGTCATTCGATTGAGCTCAATGAGCTCCTGAGTACACAATGCAAGAGTAACTTGCATAATGAAATTTCAAACGCTTAGTTTATGATCTACAAACTCTGAGATATATATGAAAAACAACAGAAGAAGAAGAATGTGCATAGAAAAAACTTACTTGCGAGACCAGCCTCTGCGCACCTCGTCCAGAAATTGAGCATAGGAAGTGTACTCCGTGGAGACACTCCGGATACGACCATACTGCCTCAACACCTGAGATAGTGTGAATCTCTTTATCACTGAGGATGTCTTCCCCAACAGTGGATGTGAGACAAATAACTCTCTTTGGACTGTCCTCCACTCAGCCCAAACCTCTACGTGCAAATAAGGTCACCACGTAACCAAGCTCAAATGATCAAGCTGGAACCTCCAGTAATCTGTCTTGACCAGAAAGGGTTGTGTAATGAAACCTGAATAACTATAGATATAGGGTTGTTTGCCCTGCCGTGTATCCGCTATGATAGGTCTGCAAACTAGGAGATGCTCTTAGGCCCATATCTATAAAACCACAACTCCTCCAGCCATACCTTGGATACCCCTATAAGTAATCTCATTCATCTCATGATACATCTGTGCTAGGAGGCACTGACCCCAACCAAGCTGCTCTGGATGAGTAATCAACCTCTCTAGCATCCGAGCCCAACCGCATATGAATCCCTGCTGTGATCGATCGGGCATAAGGAAACAACCTATGAACCCAGTGAGTACGCACTCCAAAGGCCACTGTTCTCCATAGCTCTCTACCAATGTATCCCAGGAGATGGATCGATCTATAATCAACAGATTATGAAATACTCGAGCTAGTGCCCATACACCGACTAAAGGTGTGGAATCATACTCCACACGTACTCCAACAAAAGGGATCCAAAGAATCCTATAGATGTCCTCGGGAGTAATGGTCATCTCCCCCATTGACAAGTGAAACGTGTTCTCCTCGTTGTGGAATCTCTCCACTCGTGCGGTCAACATCTCGTGGTTCACCTGAATATCAAGCATCTGTAAAACCAGGAAAGACCACAAGCTCAGACATGTGCTCTCTGATCATCCGACAAACCTCAGACTAACTGCATGGTGGCTGGATAGATGGATCTAAACTTAATATCAGGCAACTGCACCTGCATGAAGACAAACAATAGAAACAACATCAGTATCAGCATCAAATCAAAGTGAAATCACTACAACGTAATCAGAAAAGCTCACAAACAGGATACTAAGCAAGACAAACACACAACCCGATGACAAACTTAAGAGAAAAATGCCTTTGTTCCCATACGAAAAAGGCAAAAATGACCAAACTGGCCCCAGGGTTCATATGACAAGATTACAGTCTAGTCGACAAATCAGTATGATATGACAAACTTAATGCCCTCATGCAACAAAAGGGGAAAGCATGAATATTGTTGTGCGACAGGTGGGCTAGGCCCGTGCGACAAATCTAATGTCTTCATGTGACAAAATATTTTTTGGCAGGTTGTCGTACGAGCCCTTTTGCAGGACCATACGACAAACCACAGATACATGGTAAAAACATGCAAAAAAAAAGATGAAAAATCGACTAAAACAGGAAAAATTCACATGCAAAGATGAAGTTTATCGACTACTTACAGGCGACGCGTAGTCTCTAGGTCGTCCATGCCTCCGCATACGCTCGAAACAATGAGTAGACACCGGGACCACCATTCTTGCTCAGAGAAGCTTCTCAAAAACTCAAAAGGTGGATAGTGAAAATGACCCCTCCGGGCCTTATATAGAAATTTGACCTAATTTTCAAATTGCTCCTATGGATGTGAAAATTGCACCCATGTCTAATTGGACTACTCTGAATCCATTTTTGGGACCGAAATTGAAATTTGATGATGTTGTGATCCTAAAAAATGCAACTTAACCTAATTTTCACAAATGCAGTTGGTTGTTGACGCTTTCCTCACATGATTCTGATTTGAGATTCCTTTTGATCAAATTTCTTGCACATTTACCTCTTCAATTTGAGAAGTCAACTTATGTTAATTTTGGTCAAACTTGGTCAACTAGACCCCAAACATACTCGCATCTCAAATTCTCAATGATTTTTTGATCTATCGGGCTTGTGCCTCCCCTCCTTTCAATTTCGTTCCTGAGAGGGCAGTATCACTCTATCAATAATTTGATTCACATCAACAAGTTCAATCTAGGAGCATCAGGCCCTGACTCAAATCAAGATCCAATCAAGTGATTATCATCACTGCGCATCAAAATCTAAATCTCTAGGGGCATATCATATTCATCACACCATATCAATCTGAGAACTCCCCTCAATCTGGTAATTGGCTTTGATCAAGACCCATATCAAGTCAATTATCCCAATCAATTAATCGAATGACAATCAGTCTCATCGCACCACATCAGGTTGGTTCGTCATTCAAACTTAATCTTAAATCAAGAAATCTGTTGGGAGGACGGACATTTAATTTCATCTCTTCACATCAAACTGAATGCTCAGACTCTTTTATCAGTCTTCTCTGAATCAAGCCCGAAGCTGATATACTCAGATCTCTCATCAGTCTTCACTTAATCAAGTCTGAATCTGATATCTTCAAATCTTCAATTGGTCTTCGTTCGATCAAGTTCAAAATTGGTTATGATATGTGAGATAGTTTCATCGCTTCACATCAAGCTATTTCCAGATCCAATCAAACTTCAAATGTTCTTTGACCTAATGTGTTCCCAAATCGATCACACATTAGTCAAAGAGGGGCAAATGTAATCACCTAAAAATGGTCTAGCAAACCCATAGCCCCCTTTTCTCAAATAATTGGTCTTAATAAATCCTAAATCTAAGACATTTTTGCTAGACTCTAAATTATTGAGAATTTAATCAAACATGCTTATATAGTTTTAATCCTAACTTGTTGAATCAAATAATCAAACATTAAATCCTAAACCCAAAAAGCATAAAACATTGGGATAGAATAAAAAAAGTCCTAAGTTCAAAAAGTGAACCCATTCACACATGGGTGTGCACTCAAAAACAAATAAAACAGATAAAAGGGAGAAAATATCAATTTTGTCTTATTTTCCATAAAGTTGACCAATCCAAATCACTTTATCATCTCAGATGGATTGAAAGGAATTGTATCTCCATCATTGATCAATTTCTTTTGCCTCTTAATCTCAACCACTCATTTCTTGGAATCTCTTATAAAAGGGATAACTCCCTTTCTCTTTCATAACAAGAAGATTTGGATTAAAGTTATTATGCTATTTTCATTCTAGAGTTCTTTAGTGCATTCTTAGTTTCTTTGCTTTCATGGCAGTTTCTTTCATTTCTTGCATTGTTAATTTCATTTCTTAGCTTAGATGGCATTCTAGTTTCATTTATATCTTAATATAGATGCATTGTTCTTCTCATTTGATAGCTTAATCTTGCATCTTAGTTCTATTTCTTATAATGTTATGCATTTAGTTTTCTAGTTCATGCATTTCCATTTTCAAGCTTTCAAGAGCAAAGCATGCAAGTCTATGCATCTTGCTCACTCTCTTTGCATTGAATCTTCCATTTTGGAGTAGTCAAGTCACTGATTTCTCTATGTCCAATTTGATGAAAAACTATGAGAATCATACTCGCTTCAACTATAAAGTAATAGGCCGGTATCAAGGGTTTTTAGTTTAGTGCTTTGAATCTTATATTTTTACTAACCCCTTGATATAATGGTTTATTGAAGTGTTTGATTGCAGATATTAATCACACATTTTACTACACACAGGTACGAGTGATGCAAATTCTTGGACGAAGTCCATGAATAATAAGATGACATATTTGAAGAAGGATGTAAGCCCATGGAATGCAAATGGGTGTTTAAGAAAAAGTTGGGTCCTAATTACAATGTTGAAAAGCATAAAGCATGATTGGTTGTAAAGGGGTATTTCAAGTCAAGGGAGTAGATTATCGTGAGATTTTATCTCCTATTGCAAACCTAACCTCCATTTGGTTTTGGTTATCACTTTCTATAGTTCATGATTGGGAAATCAATAAAATGGATGTGAAGACAACATTCCTTCATTGTAATTTGGAGGAATAAATTTATGTCACAACTAGATCATTTCATGGTGAAAGGTAAAGAAAATTTGGTTTGCAAGTTGAAATCTTTTATATGGTCTAAAACAATCTCGTAGGATGTGGTACCAAATGTTTGATACCTATGCGTCAAGTTTGAGACTTCAAAGGTCGAAATAGGATCATTGTATTTATTTAAAACAGATAATGGTTGTATTTTCATTACTGCATTATATATGGAGGATATCTTATTTTTTGGGAATGGTTATTTGATTTCTGTCTTGAAGTTTGTTGGTTAACAAATTGGACTTTTAATAATATTGACCCAAACCCTCGGAAAAACCCCTCTTCTAACAACAGTTGAACAAATTTTCAACAATTTGATCTCTGAATTAAAAGGTACGACTCCCTTTTCACATATGTGTAATGAATAAATCTAATCTACCAAATAATAGGGTTATGCTCTTAACCAAAGAGAAGAATAGACATCTAATGAATACCCATCACCATGAGATATCCACAAATTAAATACATATTTAAATGCTTATATGTAAAACTTATTTCTGTATACTCATTCCCATGACCATGAAAATTCGATATAGTGTATAACCATATAAATGAAAAATATGTGAACAATATAAATGAGCAAAGAACAGAACCAATAGTGTCACACATAACACCTTATAATCACAGATATTAAAACACAGTTAACACATGCAATCAATTCATCCTCCATTTACCCACTCAATAGAAAGTATTTTAAAGATTTTAATGAACAATAGACATAACTTAAAACTCGAGTCGCACTCAGTTGTCACGGGGAGTTTCAAGCCAAAACTGTCAATCTTGGCCAATGTCTCTTCGTTAGATATCTAAAGATTCTTCGATGAGCCCTTTTGGTTCCCCTTCTGTAATTGTTTCTTTAGAGTTGTAAAATTACATTCATGACTCTTTATATTCCCAATTTCGGTCTAAAGGATAATAAACATTTTCTTGGCATTAAGGAAACAAATCAAATCCCACTTAGTTTGAATCCAACAGCTTGTAACCAAATTGGACTGAAAGCGTAGCTTGTTGACTACTCCATATATTCTTACAAATATCTTACACCTATGTGAAATGTGAAATGAATGAAATCTAAAACTCTAAAATGCTCAGCATTAGCCACAACAGAAGAAATGTTTCAGGCACGTTGCTCTATCGCAACCAGAGTGGGGATGGAAACTATGACTCTCACAGCACTGTCACTAACTAGGATCTCTGCAAATTGAAAAAACATGATGCAAATGTATATCAGATTCCAATGGCTCAACTTTCAAGAGTTGTAGTAGTATCAATTCTTCTCACAAGATCAAAATCATAGTAATTCCAAGGCCAATGCCACGAGGAAAGATGTTTCCTTTATATACATTGTTGTGGTCACGAACAACGTCGATACCATAGATTGTTGGAAGCTTCTCAACGCAACACCATTCTGAAACTCGTTCATCATGCTAACCCAAAAGAACATTTACAAAACTTAAGTGTCGCACACAAAAGTTTTGGGGATTCTTTCGTTAAGAGGCATTTTGTCAAACAGTTCACATATGCGCTCAGGTAAACAACTGACAGGCACTATCCCACGATTTCTGAACCCCATCACATAGATATAGACTCAGGTAAAATTGGGAAGATGCTGGCAAAGGTAAAAGACTTCGAATGTTGTGTTACGTGGCCCACAATGAAGGATCCTTAATCTTGATAACCCATTGGGGACTCATTCTGGGCTCGGAACCAAACCAAAATGTGGCTCATTCTCCCACTATTTCTGCTTCGGGTTTTGGTTAGTCGTTGGAATTGTTTTGGAAAACAATATGGAATTAACTTTGAATGCTGCCTTAACTAAGTTGGCTCAGAAAATGGCGTCGGAGTTTGATGTCTTGACTGAACTTTGACTGAAAGCCAACACCGTTTTTGTTTGTTTTTTTATTTGATGAATAATGCCTTTCCTATTAATAAAATATTAAAGTAACATATTCACAAAAAGGGGTCAGGGATATAAAATCACCCTGTGAAAGTCCACACGACACGGAAACAGAAACTAGAAACTATTCATCAAAAAAACTTATAAAGCAAGCTTTCAGGCGGTGAGCGTAGTGCCAGCCGAAGGAGGAGGATCTCTGTAATCAAATCCCCAAACATCCCTGGGATTGATAGGTGGGTCAGGAACCGACCAACCATCAACAACATCTTCATTTTCTTTTTCTTTCTCCTCCGCCTGAGGCAGAGAAATAGCCAGAGCCAGACTGGGGAAGGATCACTTGGAGGAAATGGCCTCCAACCAAGTAGAATCACCATGAATAACAGGAGCACCAAGAGGAGCATACATGACCGGGCCCAGGGACCAGCCAGAGCCGCGACAGGGTGGAGAGGTCGAGCGGTGCCGCCAACTATCATCGCCACCTCTAGGAGAGCGGTGGCGAGGAGCTTCTGACCGCGAAGTGCGGGACTGGCGAGCCGAAGAACTACAAGCCCTGAGCGGAGTGCCACCAGCATAAATAGAATCAAGAGGCACTCTGGCAACCATACAAGGAGCATTACCCCAATGATTGAGCAACTATTGAAGGTGGGCCGCCTCCAACGCTACTTTATTGCCTTGTACTTGAATATGCATCATTAGATTATTACATATACAAGCTTTAGTGTACAAAACAACATTTATGTCAAGAAAGCTGAGAGTGAAAATAATAGCATTCCTATCTTTCCATAGATTAAACAAAATCTCCATCCTGAAAGTATACCAAATCTAGTTAAACTTGGAAGGAAGTCTCGGAGAGTCTCCCGGAACTATCATATGTCAAGAGAAGGGGTCAGGCCGGAAATGCGTAAAAAAATCATGAATCCATTGCCAATACTGTTGAGCTCTCCTACAGAACCAAAAAATGTGCAAAAAAGACTCAGGATTCCCACAAAAGGGGCACCGAGGGTCAGGAACACCCAAGTGTTTAAGCCAAGGGCCCAAAGGAAGACCTTGAAATAGTAGACACCAAGATAAGAAAGCCATTTTGGGTTCAGTAATAGTAGACCATATGGTATGGAAGCAAGAGCTCCAGTGATGATGTGAAGACTTTAAATGCCATCTCTGGTTAAGTGTATCAAACATAGGGAGATGAGGAGATAACCACTGATAGCCCATCTTAGGCTTGTAGTTGCTGAGAGGTATAGCAGGATACCATTTCCAGTCCTTCCACCAAGGTCGAACAAACTGAATACCCAACTTATGCAGCAAATGATCTGTAATGGAAGAGACCAACATGTCAAAAGTCTGACGATCTGGATGAGTTAGACGGAACTGGACCTGCATGTCTTCCCAAGAATGGAGACTCATAGTGACCCTGGAAAAGAGGTCCTTAGGTGTTCGGATGCCACATTTGCAAAAATGCAGAGCATGGGCACCTTGAGTCTTAGCAAGAGGGATACCCTGAATGGCAAACAAAGGAGACCAGCAAAGGCTTTGTTGATTCAATGAAAAACCCATTATGAAACCCATCCCCATCCCAATGAAGCCAAGGTTTGATTGCTTCCCAGGCCTTCCAGATGCTCTTAACAACAAAAGTACCCTGGATATGCACAGGCTCCCGCATAATGAGGAGAGTTTGCAGACCAATCCCCTTCCAAGTTGGCTTGTGGGCACGATACCCTAAAGAAATACAATGCCTAACTAGGATTTTCCAAGCTTCATCGCCTGTGAGAGCACGAATGATCCATTTCACATAGAGAGCGAGGCCTTGCCTATGAGTGGAGAGAAGTCCAAGACCACCAGAATCTCTAGGAAGGCAGCAGTAGTCCCAAGCCACTCTGTGAAAGCTGTGATGATCGACACCTGAAGCGCAGAGAATCTCTGAGAAGGTGTTCTAGCTTAAGATAAGAGGCTTTAGAAGGAGCCCAACATGAAGAATAATAAACATGGGTGGCAGCCAAAACCTTAGAGAAGATCTGAAATTTCCTCGCAGGAGAGAGGGGTTTAGAAATCCAATACTGAAGCTTCTTTTCAATTTTAGCAAGCACAACATTCCATAATTCTACAGGAGAGCCTTGAAAAGCAAAGGGAATACCCAGGAAGTAAAAAACTTCCCCATGTTGAACCCTCTTCCAATCAAATTGAGCCAGCCAAGGAGGATCTGGAAGAAAAGATTGTCTATAACAAAGGGTCTTATGTCATTGAATCAACACCCCTTTTCATTATGTAGTTCTGAATTTCCCATCGTGAGTTCCAAAAGAGTCGTTGGGGTTTTATAAAGCTGGTTTAAGGTTGTTTTGGGTCCCTTAGACTATTCAGTCTCATGGACGTCATTAAAATCATTCATTCATTCATGCTCCTTTTTGAATGATTGATTTTGATTCAATGCCACGAATATGTAAACCTGTTATCTTCAGCTGAAATGAAGAAGTCCTAACATGAAACAGAGGAACACAAACTTGACTTACAAAAGCATGAACATGGGGTTAGCAATAGGCATATTGAAATTTGAAAATTTTTAATGGAGGAAAAATTTTAGGCAACAAAGTCTGAGGTGTCAACACATTTTGAGATAAAAAATTTAGGTGCAACTAGGTACATCTTTGGAATGGAGATGAAAAGGGACCAATCCAGTATAAATCTTTGGCTAAGCCAAACTAAGCATGAAAATTTAGTGTTGGAGAGATTCAACATGACAACTTGCAGATTCATGATTGTTCGTATTGCATTGGGAATGAAACTGTCTATGGAGGATTGTCCAAAATCTCCTACTAAGGTGGAGGGCGTGGCTCATTGTACCATACACAAGTGTGACTGGTAGTCTTATGTATATTATGGTTTGTACTAGACTATACATTGCCCAAGGAGTGAGAGTTTTGAGTCGATATATGTCTAATCCTGGATGGTTGCATTGGGATGTAGTTAAGTGAGTGTTTAGATATTTGAGGGGTACTTCAGAGTATTCCTTGTGTTATCATGGTTATCCTACTAGACCTCAAATTTTTTGAACAATTGTGGATAGATTGATTAAGATTGGGTAGGCGACATTGATAGCAACAATCCACTAATGGTTATTTTTTTACCATGTATGGTGGTGCTATTAGTTTGATGAGTAAGCTACAAGATACAATTGCTTTTTCCATGACAGAATTAGAGTATATGACAACTACTCATGCTTGGAAGGAAGTCATTTGACTCATATGGTTGTATTCAAATATTGGGTTTGATGCAATAATTATTACTATCTTTTTCACATTTAGAGCCCCATTTGCGTAGCAAAGAATCCAACTTTCCATGCCAAAACAAAGCATATAGATGTCCAATTTCATGTTGTTTGAGATATGGTAGAAGATAAGAAGGTAAAATTAGAGAAGGTTGACACTTTGATGATTGTTATAGCTGCATTGATAAAACCTATGAGTACATAGGTGTTCAGATGGTGTTCTAGTTCTATGGGTCTCTTGCCCCCCTTGCAATTGACCCATGAGATATTTGAAAGGTCTTTGATAAGTGGGAGAATGTTGAGATTAAAGTATCTCAACCTTTGCAAATACTAACATTGATTATTGTATTTATATACTATTTTAATTATTTAATTACCTAGAAATGATAGTCATCTATTGAGACCCATAGGCTTGGTGGCGTCCTACTAAGCAATGATTGTATGACTCATATATTATACATGTGGAGGTAGGCATCCCATTTTGAGGATCTTGATGAGTGTAATGTTATGACAACCTACAATAGACTCTGTGGACATATTGGACAAGTGGTAGGAGATACCTTTTGCATGGAGAAGGTGGGTGCGCAAGTTGGGTTGTGATAGGCTATAAGAGAATCAACTAATAATAGTTAGTTATTACATATTTTCTTATAGTTCCAACTGTTGTAAGTTATGATAATATTGATGATAGATTCTTATGACAACTATAAGATGTGTAAGAGCATCTATCATGCCTCAAAATAGTAAATATTGGGTGCCCAACTTAGGATGTTTGAACGAGGATTCATTTGAAGATGTACAAAGGACATTTGCATGCTTTTAGGTGGCTAAAAAATAGTGCCAAATGTTTTTCATGACCCCATATTTTATGTTCATCTAGAAGCTACCTCCTAATTTGTATTTCTCTATATAAGGTAGCATTGGAGAGTATTAGACATGTTGTGTTTTGTAGGTGAAGTGTTATGCTAGTAGAATTGATTCAGATTGTGGGTTGTTAGTTGTAGACTCTTGTTCAAGAGGATAAGTGTTGATATTGTATTGTAACCATTAGTTTATTGGAATACAAAGTATTGAGTCTTTGGAGTGTGTGTTTTTTCCTCCCAAAAGGGTTTTCCCCATGATATATCTTGTGTTACATTGTTTATTTTTATGCATGTTTGTTATCTCCTTGTGAATGTGTTTCTTATATTGTAAAGAGAATTTGCACTATCTCAAGTCCACTAGATTAGTGTCAGGAAGTGTCTTCAACACTTAAGCTTCCTTTTAGATGTAAGAACTTGGTAGTTTATATGACTATACTACTCATCCTAAAAATTTCTCAAATCAATTATGTGGATATAAAATATCATTCAAATGGATATTAGAAACAAAATGTGAGAAGTCAAACAACCTTGGTTTGTGTTTAGAACTTCCAACTACAAATATGTCATTACTAAGTTATAATTCTTTATTCACCACAAATTTAGGAGAAAAATCAAACACTCTTATTTCACTATGAGTGATTTGATAGATGGATAAGGAGGGTACACAAATGGAATCACAAAATGATACTTCACCCATGTTAAGATATCTTATCCCATATATCTATTGAAGAGTTGTCCTCGATCAAAATTGGAGGCACAAAATGAATCTCTAATGAGGAAACACATCATGTGATGAAACCGTGTTGGCTGAAGCTTGCATGCCATGAATCCATGTCCTTGAAATAGGAGCTTCAATTACAAAAATTTCATTTTTATAACCCTTTTTTGATTTAAATGTCCTTGTAAATGGATCCTTTGAGGGTTTCTTTGAAATCTAGGGGATTGATGCAAGGAAACCCTCTTTCTCCATTTTTTATTATTATCATGGCAGAGGTGGCAGAGGCCCTAGGGCAGGCTATCAATTATTCTTTCAAAAATGGAAGAATATCGGGGATAAAGATCTCAAGGAACATTAGTGAAACACGTCAATGATTTTTTGATGATACTATTCTATTTGACATCTCCGAGAAGAAGGAAGCAAGGCAATTCATCAAAATTTTGTTACAATATGCTTTAGTCTCTCTACAAGAAGTCAATCAAAACAAGTCTGAATTATTTTTTATAAACACTCATCCAAGGAAAGAACTAGAGATTCTAAATTTTCTAGGCTATAAGAGGGGTTCTCTCCCTTGCTCCTATTTGGGTCTTCTATTTGATAAAGGCCTTAAAAACACTAAACTCTAGGACCCTCTCAAAGATAAGATGAAAAAATGTTTGGCATCTTGGAAAGGGAGGTGGTTGTCTTGGGAAGGAAGGATAGTATTGCTAAAATCTATGATTTCCTCCCTCCCTATCTATCTATTATAATTTCTAGTTCTCATGAATGGGGCTAATAAAATCTTCATAAAAAAATGAAGAGGTTATTTTGTTAGGGTCTATCAGAGAATCATAAGATGGAATTGATTTCCAAGGACAAACTTTGTAAAACAAAAGAACGTAGGGGTGATGGACCTCAATATTGGAGCTCAAAGTTTTAGGTTGTTAAATCCTTAAGGTATGCCAAGCCTTATGCTCAGATCTAACACTGAATCTTGACCAATAAACAAGGATCGACCTTCAAATGGTTTGATTCCTTTTATACTTCTAGCTTTGTTGGTTTACCTTTTCGATGATTAAGCAGATTGCATCTTCTTAGAATTATCTTCAATATTCTACTCTAGAATGACATGAACTTATGAAATAGATTAATCTAACCTCTACTTGTATCCCTACTCCTAAAACATGAAATTGAAAGTGGTTTAACTGGTTTTGAGATAAAATTTAATCAATGTCTTTCTCCTATTGGGCAACAAAGTCAATTATATGTCTCTTCGCTAGTTTTGTATCATCCCATCAAACTATTTTTAAATTCACACCTTATGTGAATATGTCAACTATTTAAACCCTTATATATCTAATAGTTTATCCTAATTATTATGATCTGTCTGTATGAGTTTAACCTCTCCTTGAGAGAACCAAGAAGGCAAATCATACAAACTAGATGTGAAAAGTTCTATGACCACTCTAGAATACCCTTGATACCTAAATTGATATAAATAGAAAAGCCATGACATACATGAAACCAAACTGGAAAACATTAATTTGTATTTATTTCACAGTAGAGGAAACAAAATATTTATATATAATGATATATTAAAATTGATGATCCTCTCTCTCCTCAGGCCCAATTTCCCTTTTATAATCTCAAGGGAGCGTTTTAGATCGACACATCTTGTGGTTACAAAATTTAACAAAGCCTTTCAACTACCCACTAAAAGTCATAAAATAATCATTTATTTTATCATTAAACTTTTAATCTTCAATTTGATTTTTTTTTCATTCGATTCTCCCTTCATATTCTCGTGGATAATATTTCTCATATGATAAGGAATTATCATAATGTATGTTATGATTAAAAGATAAAATATGTTTCCTTGTGAAAAATACCTCCTAGGAAAATATTAACCTTATGAGTGAAAATGTTATGTATTATGTTCCTTCAGTGAAACAATCTTCTTCCTTTTACTGGTAACTTTACCTGTGCTTTAATATATATTATCTCTAGGATTCTACACATGCATGCAATTGCAAATTCTAGTGAAAAGATTTATCCTAACCACAAATCAAATCCTTTAGTGAAAAATCTCTCTTTCACCCATCACTTTATTTCAAAAATATTCTCCGTTTGCTTGTGAAAATATTTTCCACTTTAAGTGCAAATTCACCTTTACAATACTTTCTCAGAACCTTACTGTACTTGTTTTAGGCAATATACTATTGCATTCAATTGTGCACGAATTAGTTTTGCACCATTCAGCCAATCATAAGTCATTATTTTTTCCTCGTTTGAATATTTCTAAAGTTTAAATATTTATTTATGAATTAAATATATTATATAAATTACTTATCTCAATTATGATTGGTTCAATTGATTTAGTCTTATAGGACCCATTTTTCGAATGCTTGCTCCATATTGAGTTTTTTCTACAAGATTTACAGAATACAAATGTTAAAAAAAGAATCCCGAAAAATATTTTAATGGAAATAAAAAAACCAAACAGTAATTTATGAAATAAAAATGTGTCAATACTTATACACTCAAATATATTATCTATAATAAAATGCTAATTTGAACAAGTTTATTAACTATCTTACTTGATAGTAACTATTACAAACTATTGAATGTAGTTCTAAATTAATTGTTGAAAATAATTTAGAACTACCTAAATAACTTTCTAACCAAATAAACTATAAAAGTAAGAACTAATTAATAATTATTTTTCCTCTATAAATAGATATTTATATACAACATTCCAAATTTGCACTAACTAAACATTATAATATAAAAATAACATAACAATATTTTAACATCCTAATTATATCTAAATAACAATCTTAGATTAACAAATCAAATTGTTTAAAAACAATTTTAATCATACTTTCATAAAACAAACTTAACCATGCAAAGGTTTATTAAAAATCAATTTATCACAATTAAAAAATAATAATATTTATTAATTATGCTTTATCAATATTAAAAGAACCTAATTAAATACAATAAATTTGTAAACTAAGAGTTGAAATAAAATATTTAAGTAACAATTTATATTTCTTTAAATTTTCTTAACAAAATTACTTCTAAATTCTTCTTTCTAACCAACTTAAAAACATTCCTATTCTAATCATGATATACCTCCATATATGCACAAAAAGAATCAAATACAATTTCAAATATTTCATACCACTAAAGCTAAACTCTAAGGTCCCTATTTGCATTAAAATTCACTATATCAAGTACACGTCACTACCTGGCACTTGTTACACGTTTACTTGTTATGTCCTCTCAGATATAAATCATTTTTTTACCTATTTTATATTTTTTCACTTAGTATCATGATCCCTCAAGAATATTGTCTATTCACAACAATGATAAATGTTTCTCTTGCAATAATTCTTGAATCCCAACTTAAATTGCAGCATTTTTATCTTCCATTGGTGTAAAATATGTACATGCATCAGAATGCTTTGATGGATGAACACACATTTTACCACTCCAATTTTAGGGTTTTTTGTTAAAGAAAGGCATACTTTGTTGAGATCTATATAATATTTGTTCAATCAACAATACCTTTTCGATAAATATGCTCTTCCTCATAAGCTTCGATGAGGCATTTTAAATGTCTTATTGATAACAACATTTTGATGAGCTCTACATTTCGTTGAGAGCCCTTTTGACCTCCTTCGAACCTTGATATTTCTCCGATGAATGTAAGCTCTCTTGCCTTTTATCGACGAGACAAGAGAATGTCATGTTGACGCTTCCATATTTTGCAGGACTTATCTACCAGTAGTATTTATGGCTACAGTGTCTAAAACATTCTTTTGATGCTTTCGATGGGTGCCCATTCACTGTTCCAAAGATCCTGATTTTGAAATGAGCGGGGGAATGCTGTAATGTAAACTTGTTTAATTATAATTGTGGTAAAAGATGAAAATATGTCTTTATTCCCTCGAGATGCTTCTGTAGTTTGTGTACATGTCTCCCAAGGTGGTTGCAACTATAACTTTTGAAAAAATATCCTTTGATTTACTCTATTTTGGCATTCTCATTTTGGCAAAAGCACACAGGCTGAGAGGATATTGGTACAATTATGGAATTGTTACTTGATGCCTTCCCTTAATAATTCAAAGTCTTGAGAGCTTCAATGTCCTACACTTAATTAAACAATTCATATACCTTCTTGACGATTCGATATTAACTATTAAGAGTTTTTGGATTTGATTGTGTTGTAAATTTTTTGCATCGACGTTTTGAATCACACTCTGTGATCCATGATTTTTCCTTGTCCTCTCTTATTTCTCATCCTGATGATGGATCACGGAGTTTGATTCGAAACGTTGATGCAAAAAATTTACAACACAATCAAATTTAGAAACTCTTAATAGTTATTATCATGGATTGTGGAAATCTCTTCTCTTTGATTCAATATTACCAAAGCATTGCCAATAATATTTTCAAGGTTTCTCGAGTTCTTTCAACAAATGTATTTTGTACATATCATGTAATTATGACATTCCTGATGGGTTTAATGAGAAGTAGTACTGAGAGGGGAGGGGTGAATCAGTACCTCTAAAACTTTTTCTTATTCTTTAATCAATTAACCTTAGTAATCAATTGCATGTCCATTCAATCTGATCTATACTATCTTTGTGTAAGTTGTATCAATTAATAACATTAATAAACATGTGAGTCATTCATAGAAACATTCATGAACATTATTGACACATAACACAAGATATGATATCGTGAAAAACTCCTGTTAGGAAGTAAAAACTGCGATGGGGATGACACCCACAAAACTTCACTATCTGCAGATTGGAAGGGGCCGGTTAAGGCTTACAATTTTGATCACTTATGATGATCTACCCTGTTAGGAATATCGGTGGAGACCTGTTAAAGTCTACTCTATTAAGATATTTTAGCAACACTATTAAGTATGCACTCGGTTAAGAGATTTGATATTGGACTGTTAAATCCACCTTTCTTGAAAGGAATTTTTACACTTTGCTCCACTTGTTAGAATGATAGAAAATTAAAAATTGACATGGTAAATGCCATCTCCTATTTCTGATACAGATCCTATGTAGTTCACATAAAAATAATATCACCTTAGCTATGATTGAATAATACCTCTGATTATCAGTTTCCTCTGTTCTTGGTTCTGCTAATCAAATTCTTCTTTTTCTGTTCTGGTTGTTGAAACTCTCAATTTAATCCATAGATGTGTTCATTCTCTTCTCCTCTCTCTTTCACACACATTCTAATGAATGATTACATCATCTATTTATAGATGGATTGACTTCATCGAGTTGTGATAAAAACAATGTTAACTCTAAGATCATGTTTACAACTTACACCTAGATCTCCTAGTCTATGTGTTTTAAATCAGTTAGACTGAATAAAACACTTACATTAATGTTTCTTGTCCCCAAAGAAATGGATTTAAAAACAATTAAATATCCTATAAATAGAATACCCTTGCTTTATCTGACATGGAAGTCAGATCCACTTTTTGCGGGCTGCAACTGACTTTCGGTTCTGTCTTTCGATCATGCTTGACTGTCCTTTAGTTTTTATTGTCAGTTGCACTGTATCTGATTTGTTGATCTGCACTGTAACTTGCATTTCAGGTTCCTTTGTTGGGTTCCACTCTATCTCTCTACATTGCAATTTTCGGTGTACACACTACTTTGTGTCATCGGTTCTCTTTGTACTTAGTCATTTTTGGTGATCTTCTAATCTGATCTTCGGTTTGCCCTTTACTGTCTTTCAGTGTAAGCTTACCAAAAATGTTGTTTGAATACTTATGAAAAATTAATATCATCAATCTCCCCCTTTTCCATTAGTATCAAAAAACTGATATGTACAAAATACTAACAAAATGTTAAGTATATACAACATATATAATCCTTAGTCATTTAATGACTCCCCCTATGTATATGCCAGTATATCTATACATATGATATATTTTCCTTCTTCATATCATTGGAATACACATACATATTTACCTTTTTCCAATTCTGACTGAATGTACATAACATTTTCAATGATATTTTGTAAAATGTATCATTTCCCCCTTTATTTGATATAAGGGCAAAGGTTGTTTACCTTAGAGCTTATCAAAAATGTGTGAATGAGAAGACTTCATGTCTTCCATCATTTTCTCCATTGCTCTCTTAGGTTTTCTAGAGCCATATGCTCAATTGTTATCTTTGAATGCATATCATAGATGCTGTCTGCTACAGACATCTCAGTAGTTGCTATCAGTTGCCTTGCATAACTGATATGATGTTATAGCAGTGTAAGATTTGGCAGAAGTTGAGCCTGTAGCTCGGTTTCTTCTTCTCTGAAACGTGTCTCTGCCTCCCACATCTCTTGCCTTAACAGTTTTACTTCAATGATCTTTTCATAATGCAGTTTGACTGCATTTTCTCCATATGTGGTTAAGCTACTAGCACTGTTTGCTAGATCTGTATCTAGCATTACTATATTGTCACTATTTTCTTTAGTGAACTTTTCTATTGTGCTTAGCTTTTCAATTAAGGTTATAGCTTCAGATATGATGGGGTCTAATTCAGCTATGAATTCTAATAGCTTTACCTTATTCTCTGCCACTTCTTGGCTGATGTTCTCTAAGAGCTTTTGTCGGTACTTCATTTCTACTCTCTCCTCAATTACCTTCTTAGCATTAATATTCTGAGTGGTGATTGCATCAGTGAGGGTAGCTAGTTGATCAAGTGTAGGCTTACTTTGATCAATATCAACATTGGGTATAATTTGATGTAGAATGTCCCGTGTTGTCTCTAGTACCATGGATTCCCTATGCTATTTCTTCGACTTTTCTTGTAATGCCTTCCTCTGGCATATTTCTCCATATTCTTGTAGTGCATCCATGTCAAGTGTAGAGGGGTCACACTTCGGTATTTCAATGATTTCATCTAGTGTAACCTCTAACTTATTCTTCTTTGTTTTCTTCTTCTTTTGTGATTTAGTAGAATGTACCACCATTGCTAATTTATCAGCCTTTTCTATTGTTCTTGATGATGTGACTTATTGTGCTTCTTTTTGCTACTTTGCATCAATTTCAGCTCATCGAGTGTTTGCAAATGTCTCTACATTCACCTTAGCATCGTCGGTAGCACCTTTGTCTATTTTCTCAGGAGTTCCATCTTTTGGTTTGTCTCCTTCATTGGTGTCCTTTCCATCATCTGTTTTGGTGTTCTCATTCTTGTCTTGAGTTTCCACATCTTTGTCCTTATCTCCTTCTGTAACCTTGTTAGTGTCGGTTACATCTTGAGTATCTCCAATGTTTTGTTGACCATCAGTGTTGTCTTTATTTGCTTCTTCTCCTACATCTTTTGGAGTTTCCTTGCCAGGTGATTTACTTGCTTCTTGCATGATATTGATAGCCTGTATCAATATTGGCAGTTTTCCTGTAATGTTCAGCTGTGTGTCGTCACTTGTTGTATCCTGTTCATCTATTGTATCTTTTGCAACAGTGACATCTTCATCCTAATTGATTTCATTTGCTAGGTCATTGGTAATGTCGATGACATTAGTATCCAGAATGTTGTCATTTGTGGTATCATCCCATGTTTCATCTACTACATCTGCATTCTTATTCCCTGATGTATCATATTCTTCTTTATCCATCTGAATGGATGTATCATCTTGGTTCGCCTTATCAACATATTGTTGTTGAAGGTCTTTGTCGGGGCTGTCTTTCTTAACTGGTCTATTCATGATTTTGCACCATTTATTGTGGCTGTCATTTTCAAGTTCAATAAACTTGCCTTCAAGAAATTTGTATGCCCTTAGCTTTGGTGAGAATTCCCTATTGTGTTTCTCCATCATCTCATTTATCTCTACCTTTGTTGACTCAGGTGGCATTAGAGAAACAAATACTCTTTCTCTAATTTATTTCTCATTTTCCAAAGCAAATGTCCAACGGGTGGATAATCTGTCCAAGAGTTCCTGTGGAACATAAATTCCTTCAAATTAAATGGGTACATATTTTAAGTTATACATTTTAGCTATCATGGCTTCTTCAATTTTATTTTGATCTTCTTGATTTCTTTTCCCCCATTTCCTAATGTGTGAATCAGTAATGGATCCATAATTTGCAATATAAACACAAATGTCATCAATAGTGTCAGGTTATTTACCTTGACATTTTCTGCCTCTAAGGATTCATCTCGCTCGATGTCCTATATATTTTCTCGAGTTCTGATGTATTTTCTACCCTTCTTGTTTTGTCCTCTCTTCGGTGCTGGAGCTTTTCTTTTGTAAGTCCTGGCTTTTCCTTTCTTAAGAGGTGAAGGAGTAGACTCTTTGGACGTTTGGCTTCTGGTCCTTGAAGCAGCTATACTTCTTGGTCTCTTTGATGGTGGAGGAGGTGGTGAGTCTGACTCTGTTTCCTCAGAGTCAATCTTTTCTTCATCTTTACCGACAGACACCTGTTCTTCGGTTTCCTCCTCTTGTTCAATTTCTTCAGCCTGCTCAACTTCTTCCTCGTCTCCCTTGTCTACTGATAGAATCTTCTTGAGATTCTTTACCATTTTGTCCTTCATTTTCACTATCTTCTTAACAACTAGTTCTAATTTAATTCTTGATCTGGCTTCTTCATATGTGCCAAACCTTGGTTGCTTTTTGTCCAGTGGTTCATTGACTAAGGCATCAATTGCCTTTGTTGCAAGATCAATGTTGATCTCATATTCCAGTGGTTGCAACCATGTTGTCCTTGCTACTACAGGTTTGATGAAGGTATGATCAGTGTCAACCATGAAGCATATCTCATCCTTATATTGCTCGATGAGGATCTCGGGGATTCTTACCCTCTTTTGCATTTGGTCTTTAAATACATTAAAGTATTCATCCATGACTGTATCAAAATTATCTCCCAGTGCAGCTATGTGCTCACTGATTTACATGGTGACCAGTTTGGTGCTGTCCCATTTCACATCTCCTACTAATGGGAACTTTTCTTGAAAATAGAAGAAAATACATATGATTAATGAGCCAAACTTACAGGTGTTTGACTTTGCATTCCTGATTATTTTAAGGTTTTCCTTCAGTTAATTCAGGAGTAGCTCGGATAAGTCCAGCAGTGTACCTTTCTTCACAATTTTGTAAGTTGTGTCCATAACACATGATGCAATCCTGTTTAATCTGTTGGCCTGGAAGAATTTGTAGCCCAATACACATGCACCAAACTTAATCTCATCATCGATTATTGTTGTCACTTTCAATCCACGACCATCCCATTTGGCTCCAGTCATCTTTTTGGTCTCTGCCTTTGGTGGATGCTTTAGTGCCTTTACTTTATTAGTTACGAGGTAACTGATGACTGCATGGATGACATCTCGGGTGATTTCCTTCGGTTCATCCAACCATAACTTGTTGTTATGCATTATGCTTAGTACTAACAGAATCCAATCAGTTTTAAAGACCTTAGGAAACTTTAGGGCATTGGTAAGCCCTTTTACCTCAATGTGTTTGTACTCTTCCTTAAAGGTTCCATCACCATTACAAAGCTTCTGGTAAGCTTCTTCCACCTCTGACGTTCCAATCTCTGCAATCTTGCAGTGTATGAAGGATCAGACATCTTCAACCAGCAAAACCCTAGCTGGAATGTGCGAAAATGAACCAGCATCGTCGGGTTGTGAGGCAACCTCCGGATGGATCTTGTAATTGGGTTCCTCACATGCAGTTTTCTTGATGAGTTTGAACTCGTCCTTCTTTGCATTCTTAGATTTCATGGATTGTGAAGTTGATGCCATTTTCAAAAGATTAGGGATTCTTTGTAAATGCGTGAAAATGAAGTTGTCGGTCTTGAAGAACTCACTTTTTGTGCTTGCAAAGATCTTTGAACTGATTTGGAGTTCTTGGAGGTCGAGTCATGATCGCTTTGTGGATTGGATGCTTTCTGCTCAAAATTGCCTTCGCTCGCTCTGCTCTAGGTGTCATGATAAATGAATCATTTTGATGCCCTATTTATAGCCATTAACCTAAAATGCATGCCATAAATGCTCACCAACTTGTTAGTGTCTTAAGACTGAGTTTGTCGGTGAAGACCTTATTTCTATCGGTGTCATTTACAATGTTTCAGAGTAGTCAATGTTCATTTTTCTTTTACCAATAGGTTTCGGTAACACATATAGCTTGTTCATGTGCTTGTTTACCGACACGTCTCAGTCAATACTAACAAATTTTTCTTATAACTGACGTCTCTCGGTAAATGTAGGAAGTCTTTGCTTTTAGTTTATACCGACGAATTTTGGTATATATGCCCGAAGACATAGTTCTTACATATTTCAACAAGTATAACCATGATGCATCTCTCTTATGCTAATTTGGAATTATTTCATCATATTATGGAACTGATGTAAAGTAATAGCTTAGTGTTTAATGCAGTTCCATACTTACTTGTTCTGCTTAGGTGGGGTTGGTGATGTCATCAGATCCATTGGATGGGGAGTCACCATTTGCATTGCTCATTCTGACTTTGTCATTGCTTGAAGATTTTCTCCACATTTTGTCTCTAGCCTTCCAAATATCTTTAATAGTGTTTCCATTGGGATATGTGCTTGTCTCTGTCATTTGGTCTCTGCATTCCTTTTTGAGATGACCAACTTTATGATAGTGTAAGCATGCCATTCCATGGTTAGTCCATCCTCTAGACTTTCTAGTCCATAGTCTCATACAGTTTGCAGCAATGTGACCATATCTACCACATGTTGTACAGTTTGTCCAAGTATTGTAGTCCCATACATATTGATTACCGATTCTCTTTGGTTGATATGGAGTTTCTTGGCCTTTAGGCTTCCATGCTTGCTTTTTCTTTTCCCAGCATTCAAGACTGTGTGCCCATTCATTTTGCAAGTAGGGCAGTATTTGTCCATGTAGGTTTCCTTCTTTGGTTGTTCTTTCTTAGACTTACATTGATATGCTTTATGTCCTTTCTTGTTACATTTATAACAGAATACTATTAACAAAGATGTTGATTTAGGAATACCTTTCATTTTGCCTTTGCATACATTTGATGTGTGACCTTGCTTTGCACAGTGTTTGCATGTAAGTTTTCTTGGTCTTGGATTTTCATAAACATTCTTTGGACTGGATTGATTTGATGATTCTCCATTTTCGGTAAATCCTAGACCATTGTTGTTGTTGACTCTTCGTTGTCCTTCTAGAAAATCATCCATTCTTTTATTTCTTTCTTCAGCCTTTGTGATAACTTCATTATGTTGTTGCTGAATTCTAACCTCATGCTTTAGTTTTTCATTTTCTTCTCTTAGTTCACCGATAATCTGTATTCTTTCAATGAGTTCAACATTCATTATGTTTACTTCTTGACTCATAAGAATAATTTGATATGTGAGCTCATGGTGATGCTCAGTATGTCTTTGAATTTATAACTCATTTTCTTGTAGTTTCTATGTAATCTTCCTTAAGTCATCAGTAGCTAGTGTTCTTTCTATTTTAGCTTGTCTAGAAGAACTCATCACATCAATCATTCTTATCATTTGGGTCTCTTTACCGATTTGCAGCATCTTTATTTGCTCTGTTAGATATTGATTGATTTCCTTTAGATTTGTGATGTTCTCTTCTGATGTATTTGATGCTTTGCTTGCATTTGATCCTGAAGACTCAAAGAAATCTGGAATCTCTTCTTCTTGATAATATTTTTCATTGCTTTGAGTTTCCATTCCTTTCCTCTCATCCAACATCTCTCTCATCTTGATTCTAGCTTCTTTATACTATTCATAGAACATCTGTATGTCAAGATTTTTATTCTCAATATTCTTATCAAGTTTGTACTTCTCCATTGTATGATCTTTGCTCTTAAGCCTTTAAGATTTTCCAAGAAGAGACTTAGCTCTAATATGAATTGTTGGGTTTAATGGGAAGTAGTACTGAAAGTGGAGGGGTGAATCAGTACCTCTAAAACTTTTTCTTATTCTTTAATCAATTAACCTTGGTAATCAATTGCATATCCATTCAATCTGATCTATACTATCTTTGTGTAAGTTGTATCAATTCATAACATTAATAAACATGTGATTCATTCATAGAAACATTCATGAACATAATTGACACATAACACAAGATATGATATCGCAGAAAACTCTTGTTAGGAAGTAAAAACTGTGGTGGGGATGACACCCACAAAACTTCACTATCTGCAGATTGGAAGGGGTCGGTTAAGGCTTACAATTTTGATCACTTTTGATGATCTACCCTGTTAGGAGTATCGGTGGAGACCTGTTAAATTCTACTATGTTAAGAGCTTTTAGCAACACTATTAAGTGTGCACTCGGTTAAGAGATTTGATATTGGACTGTTAAATCCACCTTTCTTGAAAGAAATTTTTACACTTTGCTCCACTTGTTAGAATGATAGAAAATTACAAATTGACCTGGTAAATACAATTCTCCTATTGCTGATACAAATCCTATGTAGTTCACATAAAAATAATATCACCTTAGCTATGATTGAATAATACCTCTGATTATCAGTTTCCTCTGTTCTTGGTTCTGCTAACCAAATTCTTCTTTTTCTGTTCTGGTTCTTGAAACTCTCAATTCAATCCATAGATGTGTTCATTTTGTTCTCCTCTCTCTTTGACACACATTCTAATGAATGATTACATCATCTATTTATAGATGGATTGACTTCATCAAGTTGTGATAAAAACAATGTTAACTCTAAGATCAGGTTTACAACTTACACCTAGATCTCCTAGTCTATGTGTTTTAAATCAGTTAGATTGATTAAAACACTTACATTAATGTTTCTTGTCCCTAAAGAAATGGATTAAAAAAAATTAAATATCCTATAAATAGAATACCCTTGCTTTATCTGACGTGGAAGTCAGATCCACTTTTTGCAGGCTGCAATTGACTTTCAGTTCTGTCTTTCGGTCATGCTTGACTGTCCTTCAGTTTTTATTGTCGGTTGCACTGTATCTAATTTTTCGGTCTGCACTGTAACTTGCATTTTGGATTCCTTTGTCGGGTTCCACTCTATCTCTCTGCATTGCAATTTTCAATGTACAAACTACCTCGTGTCATCGGTTCTCTCTGTACTTAGTCATTTTTGGTGATCTTCTAATCTGATCTTCGGTTTGCCCTTTACTGCCTTTCGATGTAAGCTTACCGAAAATGTTGTTTGAATACTAATGACAAATTACTGTCATAAATTCCATGAGATCACATTTCTTTGAGGCATTGTGGGAAGAGATTCACATTTCTTGTTGATATTTTCATGTATCAACAATGCTTCATGGTTGTATAAGTTAAGTTGGACTACTGGTGGAGAACTTGTACTCTTGAAAGAGAGGTCGCGAGTTCAAATCCTACTATAGTATGTATCAGGAACTATAAAAAGAACCATTAATTAACATTCATATCCTTTGGTGAAGGTCAACTCTAACCCCATGTCCCCATGCATCTGCTTAATTTTAAACAACTGGAGAGTTCCTATGCAATTTTAGAAAAGGGGGGGGGAATAAGCAACACGTGTCTTCACCATTTTTTTTTATCTCTTTCTTAATTTGCGTACAATTTTGCCTTCACATAATATTTTCAATAAATAAGACTAAGAATTTAATTTAAAAATAATATTTAAGAAGACTGCTTAAAAATAAGCAACAATGTTTCATCAGTATGTGCACGAAATCATGGAAGATAGTTATCATTGCTCTCTAATAAGTGGCTCCAGTATTCTTGAGGCTAAAGGGTGTCACATTCCAACAATATGTTCCCTAAGCACATGTAAAAGTTTTTTTTAGGATGATCTTCTGATGCTATTCTGAATTGGTTGTAGTCAAAGAAGTCATCCATCAGTGATAACATCTCATAACTGGTTATCATGGCCACTATAATATCAATATTTGGTAAGGGGAACTAATCTTTTGGGCATGCCTTGTTAAGGTTACGAAAGTCTGTGCATATTATTATGCCACCACTATGTTTAGTAACTGGGACTAAGTTGGAAATCTAATCTACATAATCAATCGGTCTTATGAAACCCACATCTAGTAATTTCTTCAATTCAGCTTTGACTAGAAGAGCTATCTGGAGATGCATCTTCCTCAATTTTTATTTTAATAACTTGATACCTGGTTTCAATGATAAATGATGAAGAACCAATTCAGGATCCAAGCTTGGCATGTTAGTGTATGACCAAGAAAAGTTGATTTGTCTCTCTAGGAAGAAGTTTATAAAATCAATCTTCTCTTGTTTTGACAATGACGCTGCAAAGTGTATGATTTTTGGGTTATTTGGTGTTCCCAAATTGATTTCTTGTGTCATTTTGATCAGTAATGTTGACTTTTCTTGTTGTGGGGGTATGTCCAATCTTCCATCCCTAGGTGCCTCAGAGAGGTTTTCAACTTTAGACATGTCCTTTATTTTTAATTTTTCATGATCTAATGATGCCTTTCATTTTTCACCAGAAGATCTATCTTTTTCATTTTTTCCCTTTTTTTATTTTCACTTTTGTGACTAGAAGATGGACTTGACTTCTCAAAATATGTTGTGGGTTCGAGGTCAATTATAAAGCCTTCTTTGTGCTCACCAAGTGGCATGCCTTCTCATAACTCAAAGAATTGTTCTATAGCTTCATCATTTTCAAAACAATCTAAGTTCGATGGTTCTTGTTGGTCCCAATCTATCAGTTCAAAGTAAACTAAAGGCATGCCATCATCAGTATTATTTATAATTTGGGTGCTAGGTATGAGGGTAAGGATATGAACATTGATCATGTCATTGCCACTGGTATTGTCCTCAGAAGTGGTGTTAGGATCTCATAAATGTTTGATCTAGGCTTCAAAACTAGCTTAGACAAGGGGAGGGGTATCATTGACATGTTTGTATTCTATAGGTAAGTCTCCAAGGTCCATAAAGACATGGTCAAGGGAATAAGGGCTAGAGGAATAGGGAATCCCATTCCCATTCATTGGAATTAGTTTCAACATGGGTTTCCTCAGATATCGTGTCATCGTTAGAGGAACTTGGCTTTTCACACAAAGGTACCTTAGTACTTGAAATGCCAATTCACAATGGTCTAAATCCTAGTCCACTGTGTGGAGGTTGTGCTTGAGGGACAATGGTTTTTGTGATACCTTGCTTCTATAAACCAAGACCACTACAACCATCATAACCTCTCTTTTGCATTATTTGAAATCCTTTTCTATATCTCTCAACAGGTAACTGAACAGGTTGTTGGTCTTCTTCATCTTTTTATATCCATCCAGATATGTCTGCATCAACAAACTCTATATGTAACTCTCCTCATTTTGTAAATGGAGCATGAGGATTATGTTGGACAATAGTTTTTTCTTTCTTTTGTAAAAGGTTTAGTTTTTCATAGGATTTTGGGGAAAGAGGGAGCTTCCCAATATGAAAGGAATGAGTAATTGAGTACTCTCCACAACCCTGGTCTTCAATTTTTATTTCCCTTGGTCATTTTTGAAAGTGTAGATGCACCAACATATTGAGAAGATTAGGATGATGTTTCTTCACTATTTGCAGGTACTTGGTGAGAAAGAGTATCCATCAAATTGGCACAAAACTAAAAAGGATTAGGGTCTCCAAGGATAGTGATTTCTACTCCATTGTAGGAATATTTTAGACATTGATGGTAAGTGGATGGGACTTCTTTCATTGTATAAATCTAAGGGTGTCCCAGAATCATATTGAATGGTAGATGTAGGTCCAAAACTTGTAATAACGTGTTTTCAATTGCTAGACTAACTCTAAGAGGTAATATGATGACTCATTTGGAAGGACATTCAACATCATCATATGATTTGATCGTGATAATATTTGATGGATAAATATCATCCCTAGTATATCCGAGAGTTATTACAACTCTGAAAGTGTATATATTAAGTGATGCTCCACCATCTATCAAAACTCATATGATTTTACAATTGTGGACAAAGAATTCAAGGTGTAATGAGTCATTATGGTTAGGTTTGTCTTGCAGGACATTATTTGGTAAAAAGGTAACATTCTGTGAGACAGTAAAGTGCACTATCATGGCCTAAAACTGGTCAACATTAATGTTATTAGGCATAGTGGATTATTTCAAGTATTTGTCTAGGACTTCTCTATGTTGCAAAGATGTGTGCAATAGCTCAAGAATAGAAATATGTGCTGGAGTTTTACCAAGTTCTTCAACAAGATTATAGTGGGTAGTGACTTGGGGTCTAGGAGGATCTCCTTGCACAGTAATATTGGTTTGGAGGTAGTGACTGCGCATTGTGTATTTTTTTCCTTTATGGTTATGGTGGACACATGTACATATGACACTTGAAATAAATTTATGGTATAATCATGAGAGGTCATGGTATAATTCACATTGTCTTTTGGATTTGAATTTGAACTGGAGGCATTCCCCTTCCCATGATCAATTAAGGGAGTTTTGAAAATTCTATGATCAATATTAGAGGATCCCAAAGGAGGCTCAAATTCAATTATGCCTTGATCAATTAAGTCTTGAACCAAATATTTCAATTGATAACATAATGCAGTCTTGTGACCTTTCGTCCAATGATAATCACAGTATTTGTTACTATCCCACCATAGGGGTTTGACTGCTAGTTCCTCTTTGATATCTGATAAACGAATGAAACTAGACTGGAGTAATTGTTGCAGATCTGACTCGAGAGGTTCTCCTAATGGTGTGAATTTTTTGGGAGGTGTCTCTTTAGCTCTTGGAGGTCGATGTTGCTGAGTTTGTTGTGTAGTATTCATTGCTTGAACCTGTGGTGGTGGTTGAGTCATTGTTTGAGTACCTGGTCCTTTGAGACTAATCTTTGCTTGTGCCTTATTAATCATTCATGCATCAATGACACCGACATTCAAAATTGTGTCATTAATTATCTAGAAAATTTTTGAGGTGTCACTGCTTGTTGTTGAACTCTTGGATAAGTAAATTGTTGTTGTGGTGGAGGCACTTGTTCATAATATTTTAGCACATGTTGCTAATATTGCTAAAATTGTGGTTGTAATTGTTGTTGAAAAATCAATGGATATGGAACATATTGAAATGTTGGCCGTTCTCTCTACTATAATTGATGTTGTTGCACTTTTGATGATTATTTCTCTTTTATTTCACCTTTTTGATATCCCAATTTTCCAAGTAGACTATCAAGAATTTTAGGTCAATGCTTTCGATATTTTGATTATTTTCCTTGGGATATCATATTCATGTTTGATTGTTGCACAACAGTTGCTTGGAATTGCGACCAACAACCTTCTTTTATTTCACATCCAATGTTGTGCTTTCCATAACACTTGTAGTCACACAAGATGAATCAATTGATTTTGATATATTTCTACTTGGTCCTTTAGGTGAAAATATTGTTGAATATGTTTGTTGTGTGGTATAATAAGTCAACAATAATACACCACTTTGTTGTGGGGTTTTCTTAGCTTCAAAATAAGGCATCCTGGCATTCTCATTGAGAATGCTAATGTACTTTGTGTTTCCTTTTGGTAACTTAAAAAAGATAGAATCTTCAAATCAATTTTCAATGTTCTATGTGGTTTGATTGTAGCACACGTGCTAACATTAATACCTTATTGAGGTAATAGAGATGTATCATACAAAGGGTTGTGGAATTGTTCAAAGGTAGGTTTTGGAGGAATTTTGAATATCAATTCCTTACAAGGTCTCTTTTGAATTACCTTTGTGTGTTCTTGATCCAAGATATACTCCCCCTTTGTTTTCTCCAAAGTGAGTAAAGGTTGTGTTTCTTCAAAAATTGATTTCGCTGGATCGCATAAATTTGGATCTTCCAATAATAATTCAGGATTTGATTCCTTGAGGATATTAATATATCATTTTGGATCATTAATCATAAAATATTCCAACATCTTTTAAATTTGTGGATTTTTAATTGCTTAATCGATTTCTTGTTGGGGTAAATATGTTATGGAAAAATGACTCGCAAGCGATGATTCAAAATTCGAGGATGAGTCTTATTGATCATTTGGATCTTTTATAAGAAGTGATGAGGATCTGGGTCAAATGTAACCAAAGCCTGAATAAAATATAGGTTCCATATTAGATGTAGATCCTTGTGCTATAGAACCTTGCATATGTTGATTAAACTCAAAAGTTGTTTGTTTCTCTTCTCTTGGTGGTGGTGGAACACTTCCATATCCCGACTTTATGCGTAGAAATATTATTTTAAAATTAGATGAGGGATCCAACTGAATCATGTCATAACTTGGTTGTGTATTAGTAGGAGGTCTCATATTTTGATCAAAACCTTGGCGAGGAATATAGGCTTGTTGCTGCAAAGGTACAATTTTTTATTGTCTTGGATCTAAAGGTGGCTGATTATCTTCACTCAAAGTAAACATGGGTTGATATAATGAACCTTGTTGATTTTAGAAGCTTGGGACCTTGTTTCAACCATTATGGTACCTATGCAAATGCACCTATATTTTTGGGATTTTTCAAAGTTTTTGGATGATTATGACAAAACAAATTAGGGATATGCAATGCAAGGAATGATTATGCAAGTGAATTTTTCTCTTAGGATTTTGAATGATAATGCAATACCAAGGGTTTATGAAATGCACGCTATGTTTTTTTTTTTTTTGAGATTTTGACAAAATCTTGGAAAATGCAAGCCTAAAGGTACAACCCAAAAAGGCAAAATCAAAAGATACCAGACCAAGCCAAACCCGTCGTCAACATGATTGGGAATCTACTTAATAAAAAAAATGGCAAAAGACAAAGATAATGGAAAGGCCAAGATCCCATTTTCAATGACTTGAGGAATAACCCTAAAGCAAGAATTTTGTTGGAATTTTTCAAAATCAATTTTTTGGGTTCTAAATGAAAAATGAAGATAACAATGCAAGATTAAAAGGGATATTGCAACTATAATGAAGACTATGCCAAGAGTATGGAAGGAAAATATAAGGATAATGAAGATTAAGCAAGAATTATGCAAGGGTTACACAAGTATTATGAGGACTATGTAAGCATTATGCAAGGATTATGAGGAATATGCAAGGATTATGCAAGAACTAAATGAGGGCTGAAGCCAAAATGAGGACTAAAGCAAGGACTAAAATGTAGGGATGCAAAGATTAAAATTAAGGTTAGGCAATAACTAATTTATGATTGAAACAAGGTTCCAAGTTGTCACAAGGTTTTGAAACTCCATGTTTGAAAGGTTATGAAATTTTTTTGCGTTCTTTCCTAGAAAGAAAGCACTTAATTTGTGTATATTTTGGGACAATTTTTAGCCTACTTTAGTGTGTTTCTTATGGTAGGACCTCACATTGTACCTAAATGCATACTTAATTCAAATATAAGTCCTCTTCCTTCTTCAAAATCTAGGTTGGCTCTAAATTCTATGCTTGATTTCCATTTTTCCATCCATTCACATAATTCATTTTCCATCTAGGTCCTTTACATGCATTTTTCAGATTTTGGGATTTGCCCTGATTTCCTGATAGATTGAGGTTTTCAAGTCCCCTTCTTGGCACTTTGATAGGACAAGGTTGACTCAAGTTTGCCTTATCATGGCCAAGGTATACCCAATTCAACCTTGTCCTAGGGATTTTCATTTTAGTGGGCTCCGGACCCGATGCAGGGTTGTTTCTCTAGACACTTAATTGAGGTCAACCTTGCAAAATATGAGCCCCAAAAAGTGTATAAAAGGAGACCTCTTTCTCTCATTTTCACACCATAAATATCACACACACATTCAATCTATCATACATTCATTGTGCATTCAATAGATTCAAGTACAAGCAAGCATCCATTGAAGGAAACCATTATCAAGCATAGAATGAATTTACTTTCATAGATCTAGCTCTTTTCGCTATTCAAGGCCAAGCAAAGGAGTTTGACATCAAGGAAGGAGATCCACATTCATCCATCAAGTCTTCCTCTTTCTCTCTCTCTTTCTCTCTCTCTTCTTCAATTTAACAATGAGGCGAATTACAACATCTACTACATGAGGTTTTGTCTTACATGATTTCCTTTTGGTATTTTATGTTGAGTCAAATCTATTGCATCAACATACTTGATCACATTCTTAGATTCAATTGCATCTACATGATATGATATTATCCATTGTTTAGATCTAATCTCTGCTACATGTCAGCATTATTTCAATTCAAGGTTGATTCCTATATAGGGGTTTGAATGAGGAAAATCCCTCCCCCAAACCTTGTTTCCCTTCTTTTATGTGTGTAGGAACAAATTCTCAAAGTTTCAGATCCAAAATTTGGGAGTTTCAAAACCAGTTGTAGATCCCTCACATATTTCATCAGATTCAAAGTCTTCAAGACTAGTTAAACTTTCTTGGACAAGGCCGACTTTGTTCAAAATAGTCCTTTGGATCCATAATTTTCACAGTCAGAAGTTACAGGTATATGAGTGCCAAGTCCAGAACCATTTCTGATTCCAACAACTCTATGACAGTCAAAAACATATATGAAGTTCACTCCTCTTCTCCTAGTTTCAAGGTAAGTTCATTCCTCCTATTGCTTATTCATTTATTAGATTTAAATATCATTCTCTTCTCTATCACAAGGAACCACCAAAACCCCAGATTGTGTGGATCACAAGTTTGCAACCTTACTCTCTTGGATGTGCTAACCAGATTCACTTTGTTGAGAGTTTGGTATTCTAATGTATGTGAAACTTGGTGGTCTTCCATTTATCACCATTTTCCATATTACATTTTGGTGACCCCGAATTATAACATTTCCATTCTGATTTTTGGTGTTAGATTGCTCTTTTCCTTTTCACATTCCTATTTTGAGATCTAGTTGTGTGTAAGATTCAACATGGAAGTTTCTAAATTGGATTGGTGTGCAATTACTTATGTCATTACCTTCCTTCTTACATCTCTTTATAAAAAACATGGAGTGAATCAAAGCCTTTTGATTTTTTTTTTACATTTGTATTCCTTCATGGTATTCTTGCATATGGCATAATGAGGTTAACCAATATATCTCTTCATGTTAGAGTAATAGTCTCTTGGGTTATTAATTAAATCATTATGATCTAATTACTAACTCACCTATTCACACTTGTTGCTTAAGCTAACCTTAGGTTTTTCCCTTTTTAGGGTTTTGTGATTCCTTTTATAAGGATTCACCTCTTTGTTTTTCATAAGGAGTTTTCACATCTCATTGTACTTTCTAGAAACATAGTGTTAATATATTGTTTTCTTGTGCATATGATGTCTCCTCTGGCATTTTGGCCTCCATATTTTTTCCTGTCTTCTGTACTTTGCTTCTTCAATGTGATAGGTTTGCATGTAGGTGTTCTTGGGAGAATAGGGTTTTCCTATTCTAACATGGTATCAGAGCCATTCTGCTGCTGCTTGTTCGAGTTCTTTTGAAGCTGTGGATCAAGCATCCTTTTTTCTACTTTTTTCTGTTGTTTTTATTGGATCTGGGGAGTCTCATTTTTTTGGTGCACTTTGGGAAAAAACCGACCTCACGGTTGCATCCGAAAGGCCCAAAAACCCCAGAATCCATATAAAACATGACCTATTTGGCCTCCGGGGCATCTGGGAGAAATTTTTTATGGAAAGAGGGCCGTACAAACCTGGCACGCTTTTTGAGGTGTGAGATGCTGAGATTTGAGTGCAGAAGGTATGAAGGTGGTTATTTTCTACATAGGTGGTTTTGATTGCTTAGTGGGTGGTTTTTGGTGCCGCAAGGGGTTTTTTAGAAATTTTCAAATTTTTGGCATTTTCAGAATCCGTGCTACTCTGGAAAACTGGCACCCATTTTTGAGAAAATTTTGGAGCTTTTTGACCCTCCCTCACTAATTTTTCTCTATTTGGAGCATACAGAGGTATTTTTCCAACTTCTTTATATCATCGGAAAGCTCTTTTTGAGCTCTTTCCGATGATGGAGGTTGGGGTTTTGGGTTCTATAGTTTTGATAGTGTTTTTTTTGTCAAAGTCTGATGTTTGGTTTTGCCTTCTAGGAGCCATATCTTGCTCATCCAGACTCTGTTTTTGGCAAACCAGATATCATCGGAAAGTTGGTTCAGTGAGCTTTTTAGTTGCAAGGGTCTTTTTTCCAGATTCTACTCCAGGTTCTCTCTCCTTCGAGTTTTGCTATTTCACACTCTGGCGGATTACTTGGGTTCTACAGGTCCTGGGATCTCTTCTTCTGATCTTCTAGCTCACTCTTCTTTCTGACTACTGAGCATTGTATGCTTCTCTTTTGTAGCATTTTCTTTTCTGTAAATGCACTCAGATAAAGTGCCTGCTTTTGCATATCTGGAATTTAGAGCACCTTGTGTGTTTTTTGTACTCGCACTCAGTTATAAAGTGCCATGGGGGGTTATGATTTTTTACCATTTTGTGCTCATCCACCTTTGTCAAGTGAGAATACCTTCCATGACATTAGCCCATGCTATGTGTCGGTGACACTGCCCTTTATCCTATGCTTGTACTTCTATTGCATTGTTGGTGTTCCTGATTCTTCTTTCTGCAGATGTTTCTGGCATTACATTTTAGTGTTCCTGTCACGCCTCTCCCTGTTTAGCATTATGGGGGGGGTTCTCCTGTTGGTTCTATTACTTCCCAGGTTTGATTGATCAGCTCTTCAGACTTTGTCTTCTCTACCTGGTCATGCACTTTTTCAATGGGGGTTCCAGCAGTTACTTATGACAGTGTTTACAGCTTCATGCTTCGGAGATGCTTCTTGCTCTTTCTTGTTCCTTTCTTTGGAACTTTCCCTAGATTGGAGGCTTAGTTTCTTTCATCTAGTTTATTTCTTGTACTTGGGAACCTGATCAGGCCTTGTTGTCGGGACCCTTCTTTCCTGCTTTCTGCTTTAGTCTCCTAGGTTTTGCTTCTCCCTAAGCTTATCTTAAGGGGGGGTGTTAGAGTAATAGTCTCTCGGGTTATTAATTAAATCATTATGATCTAATTACTAACTCACCTATTCACTCTAGTTGCTTAAGCTAACCTTAGGTTTTTCCCTTTTTAGGGTTTTGTGATTCCTTTTATAAGGATTCACCTCTTTGTTTTTCATAAGGAGTTTTCACATCTCATTGTACTTTCTAGAAACATATTGTTAATATATTTTTTTCTTGTGCATATGATGTCTCCTCTGGCATTTTGGCCTCCATAGTTTTTCCTATTCTAACACTTCAATGTAAGGCATATCTCAAAAATGTTATCAATACTTCATGTGTGTTTATTATTCATATTTTAACTAAATGAATGCAATATATAGATAAAATAAGGGCATTTTTTAATGAACCTAATGCTAATCTCCCTAATCATATCTCTCAAAATCTACCTCCTAGTGATCTCATGGAAGATAATGTTCGCGATTCTTATCAAAATATTCAAAACATTCTACATGATCTGGATGTTAGAAATTTCTTTGATGATTTATCTCCAAACATAAGGGATAATCCTCTTTCTTCCTCCCAACCTAAAGATAGTAAGGATGATGATTTTTGCAGAGAAACCATTGGTACTTCTCTTCCTCCCACTCACCAATCTCAAAATTGTACATCAGAATCTATCCAAAATGATCAAGGATTTAGTGACCATAGTTCTAAGGCTCCTCCTAATCCTCCTAAAGAGTATCATGTGTCTCAAACTAACTCTTTCTCTCAACTAACACTGCCTCTTGATTTTCTCTTTCCAACACCATCTCCTAATCCATACCCTTATGATGACTATGAAGCTTTGGCTAGATGAATCTATCTTAATATCAAGTATAATCCTACGATAAGATTTCCTTATAGGTTCTATCCAAACCTTCACAACCATATTAATGCTGAATTTTCATGTTGCTTTCATTACTCTAATAGGTATTCTCTTGTGGTTGTGTTGAGCTTAGACAATTTGTCCAAGACTTAATCAATAGATGTATTCTTCTTTTAACACGAGATATTATACATTTTCCTCATCTCCAATAAATACCTTAGCCATTCATTTCCTATTATGTTACTCTCCATTATGCAATATTCTTTGCATAATGTGCACTAAGGGCATCACAATAAGATTCAATCTCTCTTTCTCTCTTCATTGGGAGGCAAGGGATCATTGTTTCTTCCTTATTTCATGATCCATTTTTTCTCCCTTTTTAAGCATATTTATTTTATACAGTGATATCTTTGCTGGTATGCATTTGTTGTTTTACATAAGGACATTAACATCCTGAGTTACAACTTTATGTTTTCTTGCATACACATATCTTTATACATGAGAAACCACTTAGGGAGCTTAATGTGTCTTCCCTTCGATGCATCCAATATCCCTTGTGACTTTGCATCTTTTATAGCATGATGTCTCTTGCATGAATTTGTTTCCTTCACACAAAGTTGCAACTTTATGCTTAAATGAGTTTGTCTCTCATAAATGATCCATCACTTAGGCCATATATTAGGTTGGTCTTTCTGCCTTATCTTTTTGTTATCTCTTTATGGTTCATCTCTTTTATACCACAATGTCCTTCCATGTATGAACATGTTTAGGATATTTCTCCTTAATGAGGTTAGCATCCGACTTATGATTTATTACTTACTTGGAAGTGCACATCTTATATGATTGATGTTGACTACTAAGAAGACATAATGTGGTATTCTTCTTTCTTTTTCATCTCCATGGATTTATTGTTATTTTATGATGATACATTCTTTTTGGCATGAGATCCTTTGTTTCGAGAAATATTATAACATCTTTGCTTAACAATCCTTTTCACGCCTCAAAAGGGCACGTATATCATTTAAAAATCATCGTCATCCTTTCATTTCTTTCCTTGATGACTTGATCACCTTATATGTGATGTCTTTTGTAGCATAAATATGTCTGGAGTTTTCTCTGGTTTACACCTTATTTTACTTGAAATTGCATATCTATTATGAAGTAACTATCATTAGAGGTGTATCATATATTATATCTTGCCTTCATACTTGGGGGACAAGGTTTCTTGTATATTATTTTCTTCTTTTTTGTCTAAGGATCCACTTTCATTAGTATAATGGCATTGGTTTATCATGAGACATTCTTTTCTTATAAATAATTGATCATTCTGATTCATGATTCTCTCTTATACAAGACGTGTGCATCCTTGATCAAAACCTCTTATTTATGTGCAAAACTATGTTAATTATAAACAATTTCCCTTACTACACGTTTTAAAGTATGTCATCCTTCATCAAGAATCCCTTTTTCACCTAGAAATAGGGGGCTAAATGGGTGCATTCTTGTTCTCCTCCCCCTCTTTGACTCGAAGATGTTATCTTTGTGTATCATCTTAAATTGGAACCACTTCCATATTAAGAAAGTTTAGCCCTCCTTAGGGGATGTTTTTACCTCCATCATATCATCCTCCCATTTCTACATCATTCCCTGCTTCTGTGCTAGATTAGGACCCTGATTGGGCCTCTCTGGGCACCTTCTACCCCACCTGGCATGTTTTCCAAGGGTTCTGACCCACTGGGTCAAGGTCAACCTCGACCTTGACCTAGGTCATGGTCGACCTTGACCTTGACCTAGGTCAAGGTCAACCTCGACCCTAACCAGGGTCCCCCTTTCAAATCTGGAAGCTTGTCGGCTGCCGGGGGTCATCCAAAATTCAATTTTCCCGCTTCCGGGTCGGCTGTTTTGGGTTCCAAAGCATTGATTCCTAAATTATATTTAATATAGGTCCTCTTCTAGGGGCATGGGTCTAATTGGAATTTAATTCTCCTATGTTGGCCTCCTTAGAAGATTATGCCCTAGTTTCATATAAAAGGGAGCATTTCTCTCTCATTTTCTCTAAGTCTTCTAAGTGCAAAAAAGCTCTAACCAAGATTTTTTCAAGAAGAAAAAGGTTCAAGCATCCATTATTCTACATATTTTCAAGCTCTCAAGGTGTTCAATTCTTCCTCTCAAGCATTCAAGTTCTCCATTGAAGATCAAGGATTCAAGCTTTCAAGCCATTGAAGGGATTAGGTTCAAACATTCAAGATTCACCATTCAAACCCTAGATCTATCCATCATGGTGGTGTGAGCTTCCTTCAAGATCCTTTGTGCATCCTCAAGAATCATTCATCCTCTCTTCAAGGTGGATTTCAAGCATACAATCATGGAGGTTTATGGTTTCTATTGAGTTCAAGATTTCATATTTACATACTTGCATACATTTGAATCATAATTGAATATCTATTGAACATCATAGCTTCATTGTTAGATTCAATTCTACTACTTGCTAGCATTCTATACTTTATTGATTTCAAGGTTAATTTCTAAATTGGGGTTTGACCAAGGCAAACCCCTCCCCCCCCAACAAACAATCCTCTTTTTCTTGCAGGTACAAGTTCAGGACTATAGATTTGGACATAGATTTGGATACCCTTTTTGGCTTTCTGTCGGGCTCCGTGAACAGATTCTCTGTTGGACCTGTGCAAGTCAAGGTCGACATTATTGGGCCAGGGTTGACATTTGTGGGTCAAGGTCGACCTTTTTCATAAGATGACATCGGAACGGAAAAATATTTCTGGGTTTTGTTCGTCTCTGCTTTCCAGTTTCGGATCATACTTCAGTTTTTCTAGAAACAGTCTACAGACCTCAAAAAATAGCATTCTTTGATCTGAAATTCTTTAAGGTCAGTACATTTCTCCTATTTCTTCAATTACTATCATATATCATATCTATACATATAATTAACATAATTTAAGATATCCTTGTTATTCTCTTTTCCAAATAGTTGATTCATTTGTGCATTAGCCCTTCATTTGGGTTGATCAACTTGGATTTTCCATTTGTGCATTTGGGAATAGAAGAGGAACATCTTATCTTCTCCCTAATCACAATTACAATATACAATCAATCAAATTCAATTAGATGTAAAGTAGGGTTAAGGAACTCAACACACTTTAAGCAAATCAAACAACAATTAACAAATAATCTCCTTACCCCTTTCCACCACTTTACATTTTGGTGAACCCACGATAGACAACTCCTTCTCTTTGGTGTTAGATTTACATCTTAGATTAGAACTTGCATCTTAAACAAATTTAAATAAATCTTCATAAAATATACAAAAACACTTCTTGCATTTCATTCATCATGAAGATCTTTTGGTGTATGGCTATTTTTCTCATTATGCTTCTTTTAGAATCTCTTTATAGTACCTATGATGTCTATGAGAGTATCATCCATTTTATCATGTTTTTTAATCTTCATGTTTCACTTGCTTGTGCCATTATGAGATTGACCAATACTAGTCTCCCTACTTTCAAAACTTTAATTAAGGATTTGTGTAGTGGACTTATTGCTCTTTTAGATTATGTGAAGAATTTGGTGGATGATACCCCATTGCCTAACCTTCCTAATCCAATCATTCCTAATACTCCTACTCCTATTCTTCCATCTTCCATCCCTAGTTCTTCTCACACTTTTGTTAAGGCTCAAACTATGGTACAAAATGAGGATGTGCAAGAATTTCTAGATTTACCTTCTCCTTATTATCCTATCCATGATGATATTAAAGGGAAATCCAAAGAAAATTCTCCTAAAACCATCATTCCACCTTACACAACATTTTCTCATGAACACAATAATCAATCACCTCCTATAGAAGCTTTGCAAGATAGGTATACTACTGGATACACTATGGTTGATAATCAAGATTATAAGGGTTTAGGGCTTGGTGTTAATGAACATGGCATTAAAAACCTGATTCATGTGTCTCCTAAACAAAATATGCATTGTATAGGCTTCCCACCTTCTAGATTTGAGGTAGCTGATCTTAACTATCATCCTCCTTTTCATATTCTTCTTCCAACACCTACCTTATACCACCCTAATACTCCTCAGGATGTGGCTAAAAAGGTGTATGTCCAGTTAATGAATTCCAAGAAAGAAATATTCAAACCCATTCCCATAAACACTCTCTCTAAATATAAATGTCCTTTTCATTATAGTAATAAACATTTACTTGTTGACTGCGTGCATTTCAAGCTATATGTTAGAGAAAGAGCTACTTTGGGAATTATATCTCATTCCCGTGCAGTATTACAATTTCTTCATAATTTTGATATAGGGCATTCCCCTCGTTCTTCTACAAGTTAGATTGCATTTCTCCTCTTTTCTATTCACTGGAGGGGCAAGAGGTATCTTATTCCAGTCTTCTAGGATCCATTTTACTTTCAACATATCTTTTGTGTTGAGTTTAATTAGTTATTTTTCTATATTCTATCCCTATAAATCATCAATGATATATTTTCTAAAACATTTGTTTTGTAATGATATCTCTTTTCTATGAAATCTCTTGATATAAATTGATATATCCCTTGCCTTCACACCTAGGGGGCAAGGTATGTTCTTTCTTCTTCTATCTAAGGAGCTACTTTCCTTAGCTTAGTGGCATGTGTTTATCTTACAACATTATTTCTTTATAAAGATTTGTGTTTTGACTATTGATACCCTCTTATATGAGAGGTGATTGTCCTAAGTCATCACATCTTCTTTATTTTGCAAACTATGTTTCTGATAAAATCTTGCTCTTGCTTTGGGTTAGAGTTTGACTCCTTCATTCCTAAGGTTCCGCTTCCTCTTGATTACAGGGGGCTTGATGATTGAATCTTTGTTCCCTCTTTTCTTGAGAAGATGACATTTTATCCTAAGCTCTCCTCTATGGTAGGGCTCTTGTTGATGAGATCTCTTCCCTCTTGAGGATCCTTTTCCATAAGTGACATATTAATTTCATGATTATCCATGTTCTTAGATGTAAGGGTCAAGGCTCTTCACTAGGAATATGGTATACATTGTTGTTAGGCTGGATATCTCCTTACCTTGTGAAGTAGGTATTCTCTTTTCTCTTCCTTATCCTTCCTAGTGGGTAGTCATGATAAGGAGGGGGGCATATCTAGGGTCTTCCTTGTACTATAGTTTACATTTATTTACATTTTGCAGCATGCTAAATCCTTGGAGGGTAACGCACATAAGTTGCTAAATCCTGAAGAGACATGCATTTTTACTTTTATGTTTGCTAAATCCTTGGAGGGTAACGCACATAAGTTGCTAAATCTTGAAGAGAGACGCATTTTTACTTTTATGTTTGCTAAATCCTTGGAAGGTAATGCACACAAGTTGCTAAATCCTGAAGAGATTTGCACCCTTTTATTTTACAATATGCTAAATCCTTGAAAGGTAACGCACATAAGTTGCTAAATCCTGAATGGACACACATTTTATATTCCATGGTGATACAAGAATGTGGATCTATGGATATTTTTAAAAAATCCATCGGAAGACGCATTTACAATTACAAGCACAGTTTATGGGTGAACCTGTTTGGGCTCTCCCTCCTTGGTGATTCATAGTAAGGTGGGCATCTTACTAGGCGAGGTAATCACTTTCTCTTCTCTCTTTCGCTTTCATGCTAGTAGTATTAGATCATGAAGCTATGTTATCTATGGTGTTGTTCTTGTCTTACTTGTGTAGTCATGTATGTTTTCTATGATTAATTGCTCTTTATCTATGTATGTTGAGTTAGAATCCTTTGTCTAAGGACTCATGTCCTTGACTTAGTGATATTCTACTTTGTTGCAATCCACTGGTGTCTTTCTTCTAACTTTATCGTGAGCATGCTCGATTTCCATACTCTCGCTAAAGTGGGGGCTTAATGTATCATCTTAAATTGGAAGCACTTCCATATTAAGAATGTTTAGCCCTCCTTAGGGGATGTTTCATATCATCCTCCCATTTCTACATCATTCCCTGCTTCTATGCCAAATTAGGACCGTGATTGGGCCTCTCCGGGCACCTTCTACCCCACCTAGCATTTTTTCCATGGGTTTTGATCCCCTGGGTCAGGGTCAACCTCAACCTTGACCTAGGTTAGGGTCGACCTCAACCCTGACCAGGGTACCCCTTTCAAATTTGGAAGCTTGTCGGCTGTCGAGGGTCATCCAAAATTCAATTTTCCCGCTTTCGGGTCGGCTGTTTCAGGTTCTGAAGCATTGATTCCTAAATTATATTTAATATAGGTCCTCTTTTAGGGGCATGGGTCTAATTGGAATTTAATTCTCCTATGTCAGCCTCCTTAGAATATTGTGCCCTAGTTTCATATAAAAGGGAGCATTTCTCACTCATTTTCTCTAAGTCTTCTAAGTGCAAAAAAGCTCTGACCAAGATTTTGTCAAGAAGCAAAAGGTTCAAGCATCAATTATTCTACATGTTTTCAAGCTCTCAAGGTGTTCAAGTCTTCCTCTCAATCATTCAATTTCTCCATTGAAGATCAAGGATTCAAGCTTTCAAGCCTTTGAAGGGATTAGGTTCAAACATTCAAGATTCATCATTCAAACCCTAGATCTAGCCATCATGGCGGTGTGATCTTCCTTCAAGATCCTTTGTGCATCCTCAAGAATCATTCATCCTCTCTTCAAGGTGGATTTTAAGCATACAATCATGGAGGTTTATGGTTTCTATTGAGTTCAAGCTTTCAAATTTACATACTTGCATACATTTGAATCATAATTGAATATCTATTGAATATCATAGCTTCATTGTTAGATTCAATTCTACTACTTTCTAGCATTCTATACTTTATTGATTTCAAGGTTAATTCCTAAATCAGGGTTTTACCAAGGCAAACCCCTCCCCCCAACAAACAATCCTCTTTTTCTTGCAGGTACAGGTTCGGGACTGTAGATTTGGACATAGATTTGGATACCCTTTTCGGCTTTCTGTCGGGCTCCGCGAACAGATTCTCTGTCGGACCTATGTAGGTCAAGGTCAACATTATTGGGTCAGGGTTGACATTTGTGGGTCAAGGTCGACCTTTTTCATAAGATGACATCGGAACGAAAAAAGGTTTTTGGGTTTTGTTCGTCTCTGCTTTCCGGTTCCAGATCATACTTCAGTTTTTCCAAAAATAGTCTACAGACCTAAAAAAACAACATTCTTTGATCTGTAATTCTTTAAGGTTAGTACATTTCTCCTATTTCTTCAATTACTGTCATGTATCATATCTATACATATAATTAACAGAATTTAAGATATCCTTCTTGTTATTCTCTTTTCCAAATAGTTGATTCATTTGTGCATTAGCCCTTCCTTTGGGTTGATCAACTTGGATCTTCCATTTGTGCATTTGGGAATAGAAGAGGAACATCTTATCTTCTCCCTAATCACAATTACAATATACAATCAATCAAATTCAATTAGATGTAAAGTAGGGTTGATGAACTCAACACACTTTAAGCAAATCAAACAACAATTAATAAATAATCTCCTTACCCCTTTCCACCACTTTACACTTTTTTCAAGAGATCCTCTTCAAGGTAGATGTCTTGCCACCAACACCTCTTCCTTTCAAGGGTCTCTTCCCACAAGAGAAATATCCTTTCACGGTTATCAATTTTCTTACCTTATAAGAGTGATCACTCTTAGCTAAGTTCATGACATACATTGTTGTTTTAAAGATATCTTCTTGTCGTTGGAAGTAGGTATCCTTGATTCTCTTCCTTATGATGTCACCTATGTTGCCAACATAAGGAGGGGGCATACATACAACCTCCCTTGTATATTACATGCAGTTTTTGTTCTTTGATCCACAGACTGATCACTTTTCGTGGATTCACGTGGATTTTCCATAAGACTAATCCCTAGACATGATTTCATATAGAATTTCCATAGTACTAATCCCTATACTTAGATCCATATAGAGACGATGGTTTCCATAAGACTGATCCCCCTAAATCCGCTCCGTGTGCAAAATATTTTCAAGCCGCCCCGTACACAAAATATTTTCAATCTACCCCATGCGCAAAACATTTTCAAGCCGCTCCATGCACAAAGACATTTTTAAGCCATCGATAGTCACAAATTTCTCAAGGTAGACTTTACTAGTATAACACAATTGCTAGACTCTCTCTCTCTCTCATGGTTCTGCTAGTAGGATAGACCGTGGAGTTTTTATCGTCTTTGGAGATGCTCTTGTTCTTCCTATATGATCACTTGTGCTCTTGGAATATCTTTCCAGACATGATAGTAGTGGATGAGACATTTTCAATCGAGGTCTATTCTACTAGTTGATTTGGAGTTCTATTTTTAGTATTGACCCTTTTTGTGTGTTGTCTTTTGTCTTTGCTCTTGCTTTGTTTTCATGATATTGTGCATGGGTGTGGAGTTGAGATCGTTAGTTTGGGGGCTTACGTCCTTAAACTTAGTGATGTTTTATCTCTTTGAAATTCACCTATGATCATCTCTCTCTCATCTCTTTCTTCTTTCTCTTCCTTTACTGTGAGCATGAGTTTGTCTTGTACTCCCTCTAAAGTAAGGGCTAAATGTACCTTCCTAAAAAGTAAGCACTTAATTTGTGTACATTTTGGGACTATTTTTAGCCTACTTTAGTGTTTTTCTTATGGTAGGACCTCATATTATACCTAAATGCATACCTAATTCAAATATAGGCCCTCCTCCTTCTTGAAACTTGAGGTTGTCTCTAACTTTTATGCTTGATTTCTCTTTTTCCATCCATTGACATAATTCATTTTCCACCTAGGTCCTTTACATGCATTTTCAAATTTTGAGATTTGTTATGATTTCCCGACAGTTTGAGGTTTTCAATTCCCCTTCTTGGAACACAACCCTAGGTCCCTGGAAAAATTATCTTGGACAGGGTCGATCCAATTCGGTCTTTTCCTAGGGCTTTTAATTTTAGTGGGCTCTGAGCCCGATGCATGTTTGTTTCTCTTAGGTACTCAATTGAGGTCGTCCTTGAAAAATCTGAGCCTCAAAATGTGTATAAAAGGAGACCTCTTCCTCTCATTTTTCACATCATGAATATCACACACACATGCAAGATATCATACATTCACTGTGCATTCAAGAGATTCAAGTAGAAGCAAGCATCCATTGAAGGCAACCATTATCAAGCATATGAGGTGTTTCCTTTCATAGATATAGCTCCTTTCCCTATTAAGGGGCCAAACAAAGGAGTTTGACATTAAAGAAGGAGTTCCACATTCATCCATAAATTCTCTCTCTCTCTCTCTCTCTCTCTCTCTCTCTCTCTCTCTCTCTCTCTCACACACACACACACACACACACACACACACACACACACACACACACAATAATGAGGTGATTACAACATCTACTACATGCGGTTTTGTCTTGCATGATTTCCTTTTGGTTTTTTTTGTTGAGTCAAAGTTATTGAATCAACATACTTGATCACATTCTTAGAGACAATTGCATCTACATGATATGATATTCTCCATTGTTTAGATCTAATCTCTGCTACATGTCAGCATTCTTTCAATTACATTTATTTCAATTCAAGGTTGATTCCTATACAAGGGGTTGAATAAGGAAAACCCCTCCCCCAACCTCCTTTCCCTTCTTTTTTGTGTGCAGGAACAAATTCTCAGAGTTTTGGATATGGATTTTAGGAGTTTCAGAACCAGTTGCAGATCCCTCACAAATTTCATTAGATTTGGAGTCTCTACGACTAGGTCAACTTTCTTGGATAAGGTCGACTTTATTTGACATAGTCCTTTGGATCCAAAATTTTTACAATTAGAAGTTACAGGTATTTGAGTGCCAGATCCATAACCATTTCCAATTCCAACAACTCTATGAGAGTCAAAACCAGATCTAAAGTTCACTCTTCTCGTAGTTTCAATGTAAGTTCATTCCTCCTATTGCGTAGTCATTTATTAGATTTATATATCATTGTCATCTCTATCATAAGGAACCTCCAAAACTCCAGATTGTTTGGATCATGAGTTTGCACCCTTACTCTCTTGGTTGTGCTAATCAGATTCAATTTGTTGGGAGTTTGGTATTCTAATGTATGTGAAACTTGGTGGTCTACCATTGATCACCATTTTCCACATTACATTTTGAAACTATTTCAAGCGTTTTGAAGTGATTTTGACAGATTTTGAAATGGTTTGGAGTGTTTAAAAGTATTTTGATGGGCTTTTGAAATGCTCAAAATTGTTTTTGTGAGGTTTTGAATAATGCAATTGTTTATAACACCCACTTAAGACACTTCAAACCAAATGTTTGTTGTTTACTTTAAGTAAACACATCACAATCCCAAGCTTGACTAGGATAATACTTGTCAAATATCCACTTAGATTAAATCCAGCTCCACTTATTAAAAGTGGATAGCCTAGAAGTTTGGTGGCACTGGCTCCCCTCCATGTCACACACTTCTTGGGCACACCAAACTTCAAATTCCTTGGGTCATCACTTCCCAAGGAACTTCTATCTCTACTATGAACCACAAGAATGCGAGACATCTTAGTCAGTTTCTAACCTTCTGTATCAACAGGTAGAAGGATTTTGGAAATCTAAAAACAATTGGCTTTCTAGTAAGGACATTCATTCAGGTGACCATACTCATAGAAATTCACCCAATTATGGGGCTTCCCAACCCTTTCAAAGAAAGGTGTATTATGTCTTGTGATGAAGGGTTTTAACGTATCATGTGGATACTAATGGAAACTATTGTCGGTATGACATATTTACACATGTTGATTGTGACATTAATCACAACCACATTTTTAATATAGCAGTTTAGAAGGGCTTGACTTTAGCCTATTACCGCTTGAGTTTACTTGGTGGCGAGTACCTCTTTTCCCGAGCAAAGGTGAGCCCTATTGTAAAGGGTTCTAAACTAAACAAACATGCCAAAGCACAAAAAATGCCAAGCAAAGTTAATTGAACTTAAGAAATTAAAGTGTGCTCTACTCCAATAATAATAAACACATGAGTTATAACAAGAACAAAAGGTCTTCATCACGTGTCCTGCATCAAATCCATGAGTAGTTTGCATGTAATCTTCTTCTCACGATTGCCAAAGAGCTACATAGAATGATTAGTAACCCAAAACCTTTGTCCTAATAGTAGAAAATAGAGATGAAGTCTAGAAAGCAATAACTGAATCAAAACTTAAGCAAACATGACCAAGTGCGCATCAACCTGATCAAATGCACATCAGGACTGTCTAACAGCGCATCAAGACTGTCCAAGTGCGCATCAAGACTATCTAAGTGCACATAACACAAGTCGAACTGTGCAAATCAAAGACCAAGCGTGCAAGACCTGAGACAACAAGAAAAATGACTCAAAAGATGCAAAAAAAAACCTAAATATGATAAAATTAGGTCCCTAACCATGTTTTATTGATAGAATTAGGGTTCATTCAACCATTTGATAAAGTTAATTGAGAAATTGAAGCCAATTTGAACCCCCTAATTAAAATAGATGTAGATTTGAATTGATTTGAAACACCTAACCAATCAGATTTGCATGTAACCCTAAACTAGGTGATTGTTCATTTTAAGAGCCCAAATAAAAAATGGATGTTCATTTTAACTTGATTTTCCATATTTAGGTTCATTTTAGCTAGATTGAACACCTAGATTAACATTTTATTGCGTGCAAAAGAAAATATAAGCTCTAAACCCTAGAACCAAAACACTATGTCCAATTGCGCATCATTCTGCCTCAATGCACAATTCAGGGTCCAAGTGCGCATCATGATTTTCCAACTGCGCATAAGGATGGTCTAAGTGTGTACAACAAAGGCCAAGGGAGCACAACTCCTCCCAAGTGTGCAGATCTAGTTCATGTCCTACAAAACACATCAAAAACACAAAAATAAGTTAGATCTTGGATGTTCATGTCGGGTTCACCAAATGTAACAGAAACATCTGCATGCTAAGGAAACCACAAACCTTAAAATACACACACAAAAAAAAACCAATCCCAACATTAAAGCCATGAAGGTAAAACATTAAAGATGAAAACAAAATCAACAAAACCCCCTTCAACATGCTCCAAAGCCTTTCTTACTTCTCAAAAGACTGATGTAGCTCTCATAATGATAATATTGCACTCAACAATGAAAGCAAAATGACATGATAACGAGAAGATTCAAAAGATGTGGTTAGGAGAAAATGAGAGAAAATTGAGCCCAATTTATGGAGTTTTGAGGGAAAATCACCAAATTAGCAAGTTAAGAGCAATGTGAAAGTGTTATTATTTATGACAAGTTTTGAAGCTCATTTTAGAAATATGCCAAAATGAGTGAAAGCTAATTTGGAAATTTGCAAAATGAATGAGTAGTTAACTAGGAGAGTGTAAGAGTTCGAAAAAGTTAAGTGTAAGAGATGGGGGAGTTAGAAGCTAATTAATAAGGATTACTTCCTATGTGGAAATGTGAGAGATTATTTGAATTTAGAAATTTATTTAATCCTCACAAATTAGTAATTAGGAATTTTAGGAATTAGGAAATTCCATAAACTAAAAAATTAGCCAATTAATTAATTGTGAAACTTAGGAAAGGGATAAATAAAGTATATTTATTTATCAAGATTTAGGATTAGGGGAAATTAAGGGTTGTTTACCCCTAGAGAGGGCAACTTCACCGATTTTAATGATTTTCATACGGATTTGAACTGATTCTAGTGATTTTGATGGTTTTGATACACTTTCGAAATGATTTTGATGATATTGAAAAGGTTTTGAACTGATTTTGATAGTTTTGATAAGGTTTTGAAATGATTTTGATGATATTGAAATTGATTAATATGTCAAATCATCAATTAGGATTATGATGCAAATCAAGAGAAGTAGTAGTGATTAACTAAACAAATTTTGATGTTTAATTAATGATGAAAGACACAATGTCAACACATGATAACAACCATATGCGCAACATAGAAGAATAATTAGAGTGTGTAGAAAGATGTTTCAATCGCAATGCAAAAATGTTAATAAGTGGCGTCGCAGGCGTTAACCAAATTTGAGCGTCTACAATTTGCTTAAAATTCTGCTCCTGCAAAAAATATATTAAATTTTTTATTTAAAATATTGTTTGAGAAGAGTGCTAAAAAATAAGCAACAAAGATTGCTATCCATGTGGCCACTAGCTCCTCAAATTGTTGCTAAAAATGTTGAGTAGTGGCTACTAGCTAAAATAAGCTTAGTAGCTGCATGGGGACGTTAGCACTCATTGCATCAACTCATGAAACATGGGTGAATGAGTATGACTCTAAAACTACACAGTTGACTCCTGATACAATATAACAATTTGCTGTGGAAAATATCTCCCACTTATCAACTAGCAGTTACATGCTTTTGTTCGTGCAACCATAAGCCGATAGGAGTTTTGATTTTAAAAAATCAATGCTAAAAATAGGTCATTAATAAGGAATTTTAGAAATGATACTTAACAATCCTTAGTTCACGAGGTTTTGTTGCAATTTATATTTGTTAGATATGTGTCAAATTTGTTAGGGGTTTATTGCATAATATTGATAGCAATTAAATGATAAATGAAACACAAAATACCATTCAATCTTGTGAAGGAAAGACAAAATAAAAATTGTTCTCATATAAATCTGAATAAAGATTTTATAAACAATAAAAAATAAATCCGTATATATTTCTTACAATGTTGCAAACAAATTTACCTCAAATTTTTTTGATTAAACTCTTCATAAAATAGTGAAAATCCCCCATATGGAACATTAGATTCATATTATTGATACATAAAATTTAGGCATTATCTGATAGATCATTAACCAATTTTTATGACAAAATTTTAATGACATTTTCATCTTTCTAGCATGTCATTTACTATTAACTAAAAAGTTGATTCTAAGTGGTGTCATCTTGCATAAGGAAATCTTTTGCAGACCTAAAAGCATTATTTTAATTCTTTCAATATCTTCCATCTGAATGTCGAAGTCATAAATCTGTATTCAACTGTTGTCATTTAAGATTTCTCAAAGAAAGTTTAAAGAATTTTTATTTATTAAAACCAAGTTAAAGTATACAACCTAATCCTTGGGTAAATATGAAATTACACCCCAAGTCAAATAGACAAAGCCATGAACAAAATAACCACGTGACCCCAAAAAGAAAAGAGAGATCTTGGAAACGATATACAGAAACACTTTAGAAACAAAATAGATCAAAATATTTAGTCACAAAATTGAATATTTTCCAGTCAGAAATTAAGAAACCCATTGTTTTACATTCGTATACTTCTGTTCCAAAACAACATTTATATTAAGCACTCCACTATTTACGATTACACCATGTCAAACCAAATAAGGAATACATGTCTGCCCATCTAAAACAATTTGAATGATTTGTGGAATATGCATATCAAACAAGTAGAAATACAAACAAGCAAGTGAAATATGAATGAAAATCTAATATCTTTTTTTCTCAAAATTACTACCAAACTCTAATAAAAGATTTCCTTTGCGAAATGACACAAACATACAAAATGAAACCCCATGTTGATAGACAAATTCATTTTTCTGAAAAACAGGGAAGCCATTAGCCCATAAAAATAACTTCACACTGATAAAAATGAAATTGAAAATCAGATACTAGAATACAATACTTCCATTACTCTGTAAGCAAAGGCTATGTTAGAAGATACTAAAAAAACTCTGGGTTTCATAGAAAAAACAGGGATAAGAATGAGAAAAAAACAAGGTAACTTGCCAAAGTAACAGGGAAAAGAAAAGTCAAACTGATAACTTGCCAAAGTAACAGGGAAAAGAAAAGCCAAACTGATTTTCATACTCGGAAAAATAAAACAATTAATTACTCTGTAAGCAAAGGCTATGTTAGAAGATACTAAAAAAACTCTTGGTTTCATGGAAAAAATAGGGATAAAAATGAGAAAAAAACAAGGTAACTTGCCAAAGTAATAGGGAAAAGAAAAGCCAAACTGATTTTCATACTCGAAAAATAAAACCTACGACAAAGAGGCTTACAATTCTGGGGGAGCAAAGCTTCCACACAAAGCCTATCGACTTAACTAATCAATAAGTTTCACAATTCTCTTAAAACAATTAATAAATTTCAATGTAACATTTAATAACTAATCAATAAGTTTCACAATTCTTTTAAAACAATTTAAAAATTTCAATATAACATTTAAAAATGGAGTTAATGAAAAAGTTTCTTACACGTTGTTTGTCCCTGTAATCTTGTCTATCCATTTTTCGAGCGTTAATGCTCTATTTTTATTTTAATACACAGAATTTATAATTTGCTGTAGTAACAAAACATCAGTCCCCAGTTAAACATAATCCAAAATATCTATCTTCAATGGTCCCTTCTGTAAATTAAGATAATTCAAATTCATCAATGTCTGCTTTCAATCTTCACTTCAAATGTATATATGCGCCACTGTAAGAAGAATCCCCTCAGCCAAAATGATGCTGTGTATGGCTAACTACAGACAGTTGAAATGCTCTCCTTTATCTTTACAAATTTCTTTGCCTCTGCACACCCACAAGCCTGTAAAATGCAGCTTATCGTCTTCATTTGGAAGGAGACAACTGCAGCTCGCATCTGCTGCCATTTTTCTACTCTACCCAATAAAAGGTAATCTCAGGCTATTAGTTTAAAATCTCATCCTGTAAATTTAAGATTTTTTTCTGTGCCTTGATAATCTTGTTCAATAGGGCCTTTAGTTTTGTAGAATTCATTATATTTTTGTTAATTCTGAGGGAGCTTAAAACTTATAGCTGCGACTGGAAAATTTGTTTGGCTAGATCTTCCTACTCTAGCATTTTTGTATTCTATTTTCACTTTTCATTCACCGCACTGAGGGTATTTAATTCATTTTTCATATAATTCTTTAACAAATCTGTCCCTTTTTTGAAAAATCTCATTTATTTCTTATCTTTATTTCCCTTAAATTCGATTATTGGGGTTTTATTGATGGGGTCTTAACCCAGACAACAATCTTACAGTTAAAAAATGATTTTAACCTGATAGAACATACTTTACCTGTCATAGATAACAATACTATATCCCATACACCATTATACCTTACCTTTTTCTTGTGTGACCTGAGAACCATATGCCCTAAAGTCTGCTTCCTTGGAGTAGCCTTTGTGTTATTGACTTCTGTCCGATCTGTAGGTTCTCTCTCGTCCTCATACTTCAAAGAAGTAGGCAAAGCAATAAGAGATTGATTTACTGTGTCTAATAAAGAGTGGAATATTCGTACCTATACTCCATTCCTCAGCCTGTGACAAGTCTGGATTCCAAGCAACTTTTGGATGCCTGAAGGAGGGAGGAGTGAGCAGCTTTGGGCTTACAAATGTGGGAGACTTATTCTCTGATTTTGCAGCAACCCCACTGCATTGTGAACATTCTAATTAATTGGTTTGCAAACATATATTTTTACCTTTTTTTGGCAAATTCTCCTTTTCCTGTTCTTCCCATGCGAGTGAGCATTTCACAATGTATGAGTGTTTCAGAGGCAAATGATTAGCCTTGGCAATATTACCTCCTTAGCTGATTGATTGTTGGCTTAATTAGTCTCCCGACTATATTGTAGACCATCTAATGAGGAAAAGTGTGTTTCATGGTTAGATGTGAGAAGCGGGCACCTTGCCACCATGTTGCCTTTTTGAAGTTTTGGTTTCTTCTGCTTTGCATTCAGATGCTTATGCCCGGCCTGAAAGCACCTGTAGTATTGAAACAGAATATTTTGATAATCTAATACCCGCTTCCAATTCTAACTTCCACCTTGAGCCATATCTATTTAGGTAAATCTTTGGAGGCATCCAGTTTGACCTGGAACATCTACCTAACATATTTCCCATACCTTGGAAACATCCACCCAGAATTATAGAGGGAGATATGGAAGGGAAAGCCATATAGGCATGACCAAAAATACCTCAAACATCAGATTAAGGACTGGGAACCATCGCTTAACCAACAAAACATTTTTTTATCTCAGAACAATGGTCCATTCTCTAAAATAAAAGATTTCTCTCCTATAGACTGACTTAGCAACACAAAAAAAGACTTGAGCACTAGTATACATCTCTATTGTGCCTTTAATCTTCTCTGCCCAACATTTTAAGATTCAGTATATGTAAATCTGCAAAAGACCATAGGGTATGGAACTTATAGATTGCACCTTGCTTGGGAAACTCGCCTTCCTCACTAAGGATGGACTTACCCATCAAAAAGGGGTAGATGGTCACCTGTGCATGGTTTAACGTTCAAAAGATGCATTTGGGAAGTCGAAGTTGCCGCCTTCTCCTTATCTACATCATTGGATGTCTTCAAATCCACCAGAAGCTGCTTCTCATTTGTATTACCTGGCCCATTTGACACAATCTTTTCATATACCTTTCAATTATTAACCGCAAGGCCTTATTTACAAGGTGTGACGAGGGCCACCATCACTCGACTCCCAGAAAATTTGGGGCCCAATCCTGACTTATCTACAGCACACCATCGGATGGATCCATGTTCCTTCTTTTACGATCAATACTACCCAAATTAGAGACTTTTCTGCACCATGACACCTATACTTGTCACGTTAGGGTTTGCAGAAGAAAGAGCAGGAGCAGCCATTTAAGTTTTTTACTCCATCTGGGATACTTATCTTGATGCCAAAGCTTAAAAGGTTTCCCTTATACACAGACATGCATTGTATGTGTGTTATTAATAAATCTGTTAGCAGAAATTTTATTTTTATTTAAGCCTTCATCAAACAAAAGAATCATGGTACTTTAAAGGAACAAGATATTGTTACAAGTTAACATCTGCCCTCAAGTTTTAATCTTCTCTTTATTGAGTTGTCTTGAAGATGGATTGCTTAATGTGTTCCAAAACCTTGATGCAAAAATCTGTTAGACATTTTTCTTCAAAACAGTACAACTTAATTACTAACTTGGACTGTGAAAACATAATGTTCCTAATGGATTTCATAAATAAGCGCTCATCGGGCCGTGTGCAGCATAGCTGTTCTCCTTTTTAAACTTCTGTTAAGTTCTGTTTAGAGTGTGCCATTGTGCCCTAACTTTTACTACCTATTTTAATAAATTAGCACTCATTTAAAAAAAGTCTTCTATTTCCTTGAGACTTGATTTGCCTTATTTAGAAAATTAGCTTATAATTAAAGGTTGTTTTTTTGTATAAAATGGAATGACACTTATTTTTTTCAAATTTTTTTTTTAATTATGTATATATCATTTAAGAAAAAATGGGGAAAAATAGCCCATTGGGAGACATGAGTTGCTATAATTTACAAATATTTATAGAAAGGCTTGGGTTAGAGTCCAGGTGGGCATGTTCAAAAAACAATATGTTATGGGTTGCCTATAGTGTGATATAATGCAACCTTGTACACAAGAATAAGATTCATAAACATGGATCACACTTGAATGTTACAATCACAGTTTTCAATAGAATTCTTTTAACTAAATCTGTGTTGTCGGGTGTAGTGTAAGGATGCGTCGGTTGGGAATTAGTTATGTTCGGAGGCTAGGTAGTTGCGCACGGTTATCAACCGTCGCGTCCCTTCGGACCTTTATATACTTGTATTACCTTCGGGTAAAGCGTCATCGATGCGCAGACAATGTTGTAATCACTCGACTTGAATGAATAAGAAGCTTGTCATTTACTTTATATATATCTCATGTTCTCTATATTCTGCAAGTAGACCAGGTTACCCCAGCGGGTAAACATTTGGCGCCGCTGCCTAGACGGACTCGGGACTGGATGGCGTACGGAGACAATGGGATTATCTATTGACGAAATAAACCCTGAGGTAGACGATGCACGTACGGAACTGTACGAAGGGGAGGATAACCAAACACGGGAATTCAAAATTCTGTTTCAGGCGGCGATAGAAACGTACGTCCGTCGGGAAGCATACCAAGCGGAAGTCCCACAGAGTGCAGTGTGGTCTACCATCGAGGCTAATCCTGCAACCAACCGTCTGTTAAATCATCTTCCACGGCTGTTGGCACAAGTCTCACTGGCACAACGTGCTCGTGTGGAGGAAAGTGCTCGGGAGGAACGACGGCAAGCCATCCTCCGAGAGTATCATGAACGGGAGCGTAAACGACTTGAAGAGGAACGCGATGGCAAATGTCGTCGGGAATAGGCGTGTTTAAGGTGACCGAAGGCAGAAGGGACACAGTAGAAAAATAAGAATGACGAGGTCATTCATCTGAAATATTGTAATAGAAACATGAATGAATAAAAAGTGTCCGTTTATTTTGCAAACTTTGTGTTGATA
>MU224300.1:782806-813121 GCA_018584345.1 Thuja plicata
TTATATATGCATATTAATATATATATATAAATAATAATGATATTATTATATATATATATCAATATACATATATGTTTATTGTGAGATAATATTATTTTATATATGCATATTAATATATATATATATAAATAATAATGATATTATATATATATAAATATATATATACAATGTATAATGTATATTATCATTGATAAAATAAACAATATTTATTTTATACCGATTGATATCGGTTTAATGAAATTACTTAATAATACTACAAATACAAATCGGATGACTTAACAGAGATACCGATTAATATCGGTTTTATTTAAGTTAGCTACCGATGGATATTGGTTTGTATTTAAATGTCAAACCACAGAATTATATCGAATCATTTGTAATAACGATCAGGTGATCGGGCATCACTGATCGTCTATTACTATCGGTATGAATTTACGATAGTATACTACCATGGATCAGTCGTTATTTATATAAGGCATCGGTTATGGTTAATTTGCTAAACACCAATTAATAGTATCGGTTTCAAGTGATTAGTTTTATATTGAAAAGACATGATTATATAGAGTCATGTCTCCTCAAAGAGACATGCCTCTATATCATCATATCTTCTATATTTATATTCAATGATCATTTGATGGAAGACAAGCATATACAAAAACAATGCGAGTCTTATTTATTCAATCTGCAGTTAATCAATATTAATATATTTATATATATCTATTCTTACATCAACAATAATATATATATCTTGTGATTAAATATATCACATATATTGAGGTTATATAAGAAAAAATTAAAAGTCACATATTTTGATCCAAAATTTAACACTCTCTACCTGCAAATGATTGGGTTATTGATGTACTTGGTCAACACTAGACTAGATATTTGTTATGCAATAAATGCACTCAGTCAGTTCATGTGTGAACCAAGACAGTTACATCTAATTGCAACAAAACACATTCTAAGATACCTGCCTGGCACAATTGGATATGGTTTAAGATATAATAATGTAGATCTAAATTTGCATGGATATACTGACTCAGATTGGGCTGGAAGTATAGTTGATCGTAAAAGTACTTCGGGATGTTTCTTCAGCTTAGGATCAGCCATGATCTCCTGGTTTAGTAGGAAGCAATCTTCAGTTGCACAAAGTTCTACAGAAGCCGAGTATATTGCAGCATCTATGGGAGCTCGAGAAGTTGTATGGTTAAGGAAACTTCTTGTAGGGTTGTTTGGACAATCCTTGCATCCCACTATCATTCGCTGTGACAACCCGAGTTGTATAAAGCTTTCAGTGAATCCCGTGTTCCATGACAGATCAAAGCACATAAAAATTCCCTACCATTATGTTAGAGACATGGTGGAGAGAAATGCTAGCCAGTTGCATTCTCACAAAGCCTCTATCCAAGACAAAGGTGGAATACTTTAGAGGTAAGCTTGGTATGGTAGAAATGTAATTTTATCTGAGATTGAGTCTCAGCAATATTTATTTGTTGTACTAATATATTCTAAAGATGTTTAATGTGTAAACTCTTTTATTGTCATGTGTGTGACTCCATGACTTCATGGACCCCTGCGAACTTCATTGAGAGGTGATGATCTTTCAATGATGAACACTTGTACTTTTGGTTGTTATTGTAAGGTGACGACTTTACAATAGTTAAACCATACTATCATGATGGATATCATGTGACTTGATATCTGTGGACATGTCAAGATAGTTAATATCTCTTAAGTAATATTAACTGAGTGGTGGATATCATGAGAATTGATATCTATGGATAGCCACAATGAGTTATATTACTGAGATATTCATGGTGGATACTATGTGACATAATATCCTTGGATATGCCATGAACAAATATCCTTATGGTAGGCATCATGTGACTTGATGCCTGTGCACATAACATAATGGATATTGTGAGTATGGTGAATATCACGTGACTTGATATTCGTGGACATGCCATTGCTCCTAATATCATCGTGAGGTGATATCATTTATGGTGGATATCATGATATCTGTGGATATGCCATAATTCCTGATATCACAATGAGGTGATATCTCTCTCACAATAAATGGATCTATTGTGTTTACAACAGGATAGTAATCATCCTCCCTAGCTAAGAGGGAGTGTTATGTTTGTAGCTTCGATCAGATTATTCTAACCAATGAAATCAAATGCATAAGTGGCCTATTGGCCTTGAGCATTTGATCTCTATCCTTTTTTGTATATTGCTCTAAATTAATTGCTATGATTATGGTTATCATAATGCATGATTAATAATTAGTAAATTAATAATCATGTATATATATTTAATAATATATATATATATATATTATTAAAAATATATATATATACATAATCGAGTTTAATATAATAATTACTAATCATGCTATGCATCGATAATGAGTATTGATATTATATTAATCATGCTGTGTATCGATATTATATTATTCATACTGTATATCGATATGATATTAATCATGTTGTGTATCAATATTATACTACAGCAACATATTGATTTTGTAAATCGATGGAGATTAGTTTACACTGATTGGTCATTATCATGTGACATGTCTCACGTAGAGACATGTCTCTACATGAACCGTGTTCATGAAGAGACGTGTGTCCACACACTTATATATATATTGACCAAATCAGATATCTTGCAATGTACAATGTCCACACACTTATATATATATTAACCAAATCAGATATCTTGCAATGTACAATGTCCACACACTTATATATATATTGACCAAATCAGATATCTTGCAATGTACAATGTCCACACACTTATATATATATATTGCCCAAATCAGATATCTTGCAATGTACAAAAATCGATAAGTGCAAAGCAAGGTACAGCAGTGACTTAAAACATATTACCACAGTTTGATATTAACTCATCATATCTCAGCAGCTTCATAGTATCACTGTTCAATATTGATTCGTAAGGAATTTATATTGTCATTATACAGATCATATTGATATCGATATAAAGATCATCGCAGATCGATATAAATTCATATTGAATTTATATTGATATATATATCCAAGTAATATTATTGTGACATTGTGATCAACATATCAAATAGAATATTGTTCAAATCTGCATATACATCTGGAGAACAGTGATTAAAATTAAAATTCCTATAACCTATAAATCTGATCAAAATTAACATTTTTTAATTCAACTAGTCCTTTTGATTCTCGTCTCTTGGCCTACAAACCTTGTCATCTATAGTAATTTCAAAAATTTCATACTTGTGTTAGTTCTCAATGAACACTGCTTCTTGGGACCCTCTCCACCGATTCCTCCAAAAAGTAATGTAACCTTTGACCCAAATATGCGTCTAGTGCCTTCATTTTTGTCTAGTGTATTACTATTCCCTTGTTATAACTTATAACCACCCATTTTTCTCTCACCTTCACCATCATGCTACCTCCCTTTGATAGTCCTATTATAGGGCCGACCACCCTCTTCTCTGATTGTTTTCACGCCATCAGTGTGGTCCTCCAAAGTTGTGTCAATACATACAATAATGGCCCTCCTCCCATTCTGGCTTCTAACTTCAATCCCCCCTCTGGAATAATCATTGCTAGTCCTTTGAGAAGTTCCTACTCTTACTTTGTTTGTTCGTCGAATCCATTCGGCGGTATGTTCTTTAGTCCTCTTGAACTCAAAGAACTAAAATACCTTTGGAGTTTCTAGTTCCTGTGTCAGTTTCATTCTTGATAGTTTTCTTATTTGCTACGTTTTTCGTATTGTGGGGTGCATAGTCACTCTATAAGTCCTCTTTAGAATTAGTAGGTACCCATTCTCATATGCACAAAATTACAGTGTCACCTGGTGTCCCTTTGTTTTTCTTATTCTTCTTTGTTTGTTCTTTCAGTTTTTGTTATTACAGTCTTTCAGCCTTTATATTTTTCTCCTTTTGGCTTCTTTTCAATTCAAGGTAGTGATGAGCAATGAAGAATATGAGGTTGATGAACACATATCTGACAAATTTGTTCCTAATGAGATTGCCACATCCATGAGGTGAGTCTATCTATCCATAGACTCTTTTCAAATGTGGTCAATTGTGGATGAATCCCAAACCACAATGAGGTTTTTGCTAATTACTGGAACCTGTTGACTTTACTCAAGAGAAACTCATTGCTCATTACTTTTAGGTTTGCTCCATTGACGCTTTACTGGTGAGGTAGGTAGTTAATTCATCTCAAGTTACAAATATTAGCTATTTACCTATTTTGAATAATCAGGAAATTAGAAAAAGTAAACCGCTGCGCAAGCTAGCCAATAAAAGTTAACCATGTCATCTGGCCAATCGAAAGTAAGGGTGATATAATATGGCTAACAGTATCACTTTTAGGGTTATACTTATCTTAGAATTCTTTAAGTTAGGTCTTCCTTTTAGAGAATGAGAATGTGAGTGGATGGATGTGAGGAGACATGGAATGAGATAACTTCAATGAGAGGAGCATACTGATATAAATTCATAATGTTGTTTTCTATATTTGGAATACAGATTTATAGCTTTTGATTTTTATAGTTTTTTTCCGAAGACATAATCTTGGGTCCTTTTCTAAACAGTACGAGTTCCAACACTTTTTCAACGTGGTATTAAATTTGTTTTTTTGTTCACCCAATGTTTGTCTTCCTTGGCCCAAATTGCAACATTAGAAATGCAGGCAGAAAAACATACACATGGTCCAAATTATATGAATAACACACAAGCATTGGACTATGGATGATACCTAAGACATAAATAATAGGACAAGGAGTTTTCCATATTAACCACATAATGATGTACAATTCTGGACAGTGAAAGTAATCGTCCCTTCCCATTCCATCCATCCACACTTGTTTCTCAAAGAATTGTGCATAATGCAACATATACAAGCACGAAAACCTTAGTAGGATGGGTGCAATAGTTGGGAAACAAACCATTAAAAATTTAAATCGATACTTCTAGCACATAACTTTCATCCATCATAGTGGAATATACTACTGTTTATTTAGTTCTAGCCTGGGCTACAAAATCGCATGCTACAAACATCATGGAATCTTAATTATTTTTTGTCATCTTATGACTGAACTTCATAAACTTGACAATATTTGGTTGTCAAGGATGGTCTTGTCTTGTCAGATATTGTTTTAATGCACACAAATTTTGAAATCGGTATATTTTCATCGATTGACTTGCTGGGTGCATTCCTTTTAGAGCCTTGGTTCTCTTACGTATAGTTAGTTACAATTTTCCCCTTTTAGAAAATATTCTAGCTATACATTTTGATTGGTATATGCTTCAATTTTAAAAATTTCCTACTATAAAACATGTCCAGTATCCTAGCCTGTGCCATTTATAAATGCAATTAAAGATTTTAAGAATGTTCCTTCTCACAATTTATATTTTTCTCTCAGATGCCAAGGCTGCTGAGCTTCCGAAAGCATTGAACAAGTATGTCAAAAAGTAAGTAACACCAATTTGCTTCGCTTTGTTTGAACTATCGCTGGTTCATGAATTTCATTTTTGTTTACAGTACATGTGGTACTAAAATCTATATTTGTTTGTTATGTGTCAGAAAAATTCAATGAATCAACAAACTAATTTGTTAGTTGAAGTTACTCCTTTATTTGGGACTGAGTTCTGAAATCAAGTGGTTTGTAGCAAAAACTTTTGGAACCATGTATCTATTACTTATATTATGTTTGCCCACTACGAATGATTTATAATAAGATCTTTTTCTTATCTCTAAAATCGATTGACAAAAGAGCTTTGTGGTTAGTGGCAGCTTTTGTGAACCATTTTGTAGCTCTTCTAAACAGTCAGTAGCATGACAAAAGCCCTATAGACATTGCTTAAGCTGATCATTCCAATCGAGTCTTACAAAATTCAAGTCTACTCCCATATTTTGATCCTTGTTATTATTCTGTATTAATTAATAAATTTACTTTTGGTTGCATTGATTAACACATGAGCCACAAACAATTGCATTAATGAAGGCTTTGTGTCTAGAAGAGGCTTGCAAACAGAGGAACATAATGGTTTTAAGGTGATGGTAGCTAAGATGTAGTGTCCTCAAATTGGGATTTACCCATTTTTACACATAAACACCAATTCCAACAATAACACACTAAAGTGAACTTTGTTAGCCATTAACAATATTGAGGAATAATGAACAAATACATCAGTTAGTGAATAAGGAGATTAAGATAGGCATTATGACTAGCTAACTATCTCATAACCAATCATGACTTAGTCTGGTAGGAAATTTGAAAGGGTACCAGTAAACTACCCAGACCAACTAAGCTTTAGAGCACGCTACATTCACATCATTGCAACTTGCCCCTATCCCACAAGCGGCAGAAACATCCAACCAGTTCCATCCCTTGGGGTAATCAATTAGCCTCTCGGCTGACATGAGGCAAGAATGTCCAACTGTGACCAGTTCCATCCCTTGGGGTGGCGTACTTAGTTCAGGGGAACTAGTAAACCGTATCTCCCTAACTTTCTCCAACTTTGCATTTGATTGATTATGGTATAACTATAAATACATGTATGTACACACACACATACATAAATATAGTATAAATATTTGTCTTGTTGTAGACAGTATTTTTTGATTGCATATAATCATATTGAGTGCACTAAGTGCTTATAAATCAATGTCTATTAATGAATATAGGCAGTTTGGCTGGATGAAATATTAACTATTCATACCAAATACTGATGTAATGCACAAAGACTATAGAACTCGATATGAGTTTTTTTTCAAATTAATCTTTTATCGGTATGCCTAATTCTCTATGCTTGAGTATGACCCCTGTAAGTTAGATCTAATTGGTTCAATGTGTCTCATTGAATGATTGTTGTTGTCTCTTATACTCTTCCATTGGGCTGGAGAGTTATGTCTTTTTCCAAGGTCATATCCCTTCAGAACTGATGCATCCCTAAATCACACCTCTTGTCTTAATCACACTTTTGTTAATATTATTTAAATCACACCTTTTGAGGATATGACTTGCTTCTAATTATTATCGCTGCTTTTAGTGGTAGTTATTGTTATAGTCACTGCTTTAAGCTTATCAAGGGTTGCTGTCAAGAGTTTGATGTTCATAGGATAATTGCTGCTCATGGGATCACTTGATTAATCAAGTTGCACTCTTCCTGGAATGCAATTCTCAGAAACTTTATAAATAAGACAATTTTTTTGTAAATGTTGACAATTCACATATTCCCCATGTCGGGGACGTGACATAATATCTCTAATCTGAGTATACAAGCGGGCAATTATGAGCTGAAAGATGAATTATTTGTGGTTGATATGTAGGATAATGATATTGTCCTAGGCAGGACATGGATGTTGTCACTTGTGGAGTTCTCTTTCACCTTGCACAAATTAGAGATGAGGTTTGAACGTGAAGGAAGAAAAGTAGCACTGAAAGGGATTTAAGATGGAGGGCCTAAAGTGGCATCACTCAAGAGTATGGAGCGGTTGACTAGACATGATCAGGTAGAATGCAGCAAAGTGTCTTACCATGCCTACAGTTTTAGATCAGCTAAAGAACAGTTACCATTCTGATATTCAAAGGTTTGTACCCAAACATAGCAAGGTATTTGGAGTATCCCTCATGATGGAGTTCCACCTCAGAGGGGAATATAGCATGTCATAGAGTGGCATACATCCTAAAAGATATAAGGATGAGATAGAGAAGGCAATTGTGGAGTTACTAGAGACGGGGCACATTAGATCCAACAAGAGTCCATTTGCATCAGCAGTGGTTTTAGTGAAGAAGAAATATGGTACAATGTAGATGTGTATTGATTACAGAGCACTAAATAAGAGCATAGTTAAAAATAGGTATCCTATATTGCGAATTGATGAGTTAATTTATGTGTTACATGGTGCTCGTTACTTTTCAAAGATAGATTTGAGGACAAGGTACCATTAGATATGGATGAGGAAAAATGACATAGAGAAGATTGCTTTTAGGTGTTATCTTCCACATTTTGAGTTTTTGGTGATGCCCTTTGGTTTGACGAACGCTCGAAACTGTTAGGCCCAAAAGGAGGCAAGCACACCTGAGAGGGGGGGGGTGAATCAGTTGTACACACCTAATAATAATTAAATTTCACTTTAGCCACTTAGATCTGAAAGATAAACAATAATGCAAGATCCACAACATATAACACAAAACATCAAGATTTGTTCTCGAGGAAACCCGGTTAAGGGAAAATCCTGGTGAGAATCAAACCCACAAGATGAATGTACTTTGCTAAAAGTCCTGCCCGATTAAGAGCAAAATAGAGAACAAATGATGCAGTAGCAACCACAGGCTTACAACCCAATTTGCAGGCTCACTGCTCACAATACAATCACAAATCTGGTCCTCAGTTGGGTTCACCTATCTATCTTCAATTACAAGAGGGTGGACATACAGTCCATTACAATTGAACTGACAAATAACATCTCCAATGCCATTACAGTTCCAATGAAGTACAAACTCTGCCTTAAATGCAGAATACGAATATCAACAATTCTCCTTACATTCGTACATCTCTCTCTCACTCATCACAAATACAAAATGATCTCTCATTTATATCGATTACAAAGAATAATCAACCACTAGGTCGGCTAAGACCTATTACAATAAAAGATATAAACATTATGCTCAATCTTCAAAGCGATCCAAATCAAGTCGGCTAAGGCTTAGATAGGACCCAAATCTTCAACCACGAACATAATTGCGTGTCACCAAAGTAGAATCAAGAATCACAACATGTTACTCCATCAAGTCGGCTAGGGCCTAAATTAAGAAACGCCAACACGCTACCAAAACAACAAATCCGATCAACTCAAACAATGTAGTCCAACAACACGATCATCACACAATCCAAGAACACCAATAGGTAGCATGAATACCATCTAGAACATTCGTATCATCTCATCTTCATCTCTGATCAACAAGAGCACTAAAATACCAAACTCTCACAACAAAAGATAGCTTGCCGTACTCTGAATCATGAACAAAACTAGCTGTGAACACAATGATAAGGTACCATGTAACCATTAGCTTCGCAACCTCTGAAACATCAAATCCAATACATATCGAACCAAATACTCATCCACTATACACAAGAACACTATAACAACAGTAACCAACAACTCGATCATACGTTACTCAAACTGTCATCCAAACTTCTGGGAACCTCTGTAGAACATCTACAAATACCTTTGAACAATACCTCACGATTGCAACTCAAGATCTTCAACATAGCACCTGAACAACTGAAATCCTCTTCATGGAACATACTAATCACACTATCTGAAACAACAATTAGTATGTTGACATCAATGACAAAACATTAATGTCAGCACACCCAAGTACCAAACTCTGACATGCTTCAACAATCTTCCAACAATGTCCCCCTTTGGCATTGATGGCAACATGTGAAGTGAAAAACTGATCAATGCACAAAGACATTAATATATCCACTTGATCACTCTGAAAGTATAGTCACAATATATCCACCTGATCACTCTGAATATCCAGCTTCAACACAATCTCTCTCAAGTATAATCACCTCTGTTTTTTGTTTTTCACACAATCTCTCCCCCTTTCACATCAATGGCAAAGGACCAAAGACATCAAAAAGAACTGAACTCACCTCAAAAAGGCAAAAATAGGAAAACCATAATAACTATAAGACTTCTCTTCCTAAGGAGTAGTCCCCAAACTCATCAATCCAGTGGATGATATTCTGATAGATTTTCTGGACCGATGCCATCCTCAACATCATTAGTTTTAATCAGGAGGGGCTATCACCCCAAGCTTCTCCCCGAGATACACAAATGTTTCCTTTGGTAAAATCTTTGTAAAGATATCAACGATCTATTCCTTAGTAGGCACAAATTCCAGTTTTACTTCCTTTTCACCGACTTTATCCCTCAAGACATGATACTTAATAGACATATGCTTTGTCTTTGAATGCAACACAGGATTCTTTGAGTTATTTATAGCACTAGAGTTATCATAGTGAATAACAATAGGTTCATCAATGTTTATCCTTATATCCTTCAACATTTGCTTAATCCAAACAATTTGATTATAGTTATTTGGAGCAACAACATACTTAGCCTCAACAGTAGATTGAGATATACAATCCTGCTTCTTGCTAGTCCAAGAAACCAGTCTCTTACCCAAAAAGAATGCACCTCCACTAGTACTTTTCCTATCATCCAGATTACCTTCCCAATCAACATCAGTGTATGCACATAGAGTAAAGTCTTCATCTTTTCCATATGATAATCCGTAGTCAATTGTACCCTTAAAGTATCTGAAATCCTCTTAACAACAACTATATGTGATTCCTTCGGTTCAACTTGAAATCTTGCAGCAATTCCAACAACATTTGATATGTCTGGTCTAGAATGAATTAGATATTGCAATCCTTTGATCACAGATTTGTATAATGTCTAATTAGCACAAGAGGAATCATCATCCTTCTTGCAACCAGTAATTGTAGGAGTTCCTACCGGTTTGAATCTTCCATACCGAATTTCTTCAACAATTCTCTAACATACTTGGGCTGTGTCATAAAAATTCCTTTATCCAACTGTTATTTGCAATCCAAGAAAGAATTTCATCTCACCTATCATGGACATCTCAAATTCTTTTTGCATTTCATTAGCAAAACTTCTACTCAACTCCTCATTACCACCAAATATAATATCATCAACAAATACTTCAGCAATCAAGATATTATCATCAATTATTCTTAAATATAAGTTACTATCTGCAGTACGTTTGTTGAAACCAATCTTTGTCAAGTACCTGTCCAATCTGGCATACCAGGCTCTAGGAGCTTGCTTTAATCCATACAAAGCTTTCTACAATTTACAAACCATATCTCCTTCCTTGGTTAGAGTAAAACCATCAAGTTGCTCAATATAAGCATCTTCCTCTAGTTCACCATTTAAGAATGCAGACTTAACATCCATCAAATAGACTTTAAATTTATTGTAAGCTGCATATGCAAGAAGTAATCTAACAGCTTCAAGTCTAGCTATAGGAGCAAAGGTCTCTGCAAAGTCAATACCTTCCATCCGTGAATATCCTTTGCATACCAATCTTGCTTTGTTCCGAACCACTTTACCATCTTCATTCAGCTTGTTTCTGAATACCCATTTAGTACCGATCACATTCTTGTCAATAGGCCCGGGAACAAGAATCCAAGTCTTGTTCTTCTCAATCTGATCAAGTTCTTCTCTCATTGCTTTCATCCAACTCTCATCATTACATGCTTCCTTTATATCTTTAGGCTCAAATTCATATAACAAACATGTTTCATCCCTAGCAATTCTTCCTCGTTTGAACACCTCTATTCTTATCGCCAATTATGACATCTTCAAAATGATTAATTCTTACATATTGTGGAGTTTTCGGTGTAGGTTGTGTAGCAGACCCTTCGATGTCATTATCCACTTCATTTTCCACAGGTTCTTTCTGCTCTTCCCGTCCATCTTGATTCTGATTTTGCACTTCCATAATCTGATTGTCTTTTTCAGCTATGTCATACCAACAGGTTCTTTCTGATCTCTGCGCATTCTCATCAACTTTGACTTTTGCACTTTCAATAATCTTCTTCAGTCTGTAGTTATAACATTTATATGCTTTGCTCTTTGTAGAATACCCAAGTAATATTCCCTCATTACTTCTAGGATCAAACTTTCCAATATCCTCATGTCTTAATGTAGCATAAATTTCCAAATTTTTTGAAGTATTTCATTGTAGGAATATGACCATACCATAGTTCATAACGAGTCTTACCGGTTCCCTGCCTAATCTGTACTCAGTTCAAAGTATATACTGCGGTGCATACTGCTTCTCTCCAGTAGATCTGCGGAACTTTTCCTTCAATCATCATAGTCCTAGCTGTGTCTAGGATAGTCCTATTCCTTCGCTCTGGAACATCATTCTACTGTGGGGTTCGTGGAGCAGAAGTCTGTCTCTTTATCCCATGTTCTTCACAAAATGCATGAAACTCACCATATGTAAATTCTCCACCTCCGTTCGATCTTAGGCACTTTAATCTTTTTCTAGATTCTGTTTCTACCATCATCTTGAATATCTGAAATTTGTTTAAAGCTTCTGATTTCTCTTTCAAAAATGTAACCCATGTCATCCTTAAATAGTCATGAATAAGTAGCATAAAATATCTATCACCATAATAGCTTCTTGTCTTAGTAGGACCACATAGATCTGTATGTACCAAATCCAACACTCCATTTGAAGAGTATGCCTTATTCTTAAAAGTAGATCTAGTCAGTTTATCCAATTGACATTCTTTGCACATGTTAGGCTTCATCAGTTTAGGTAAATCTCTTACAGCATTAGTAGTGCTAACTTTGACGATATTATCAAAGTTCACATGACAAAATCTTCTATGCCATAACCAACTGTCATCAATATTAGCAATCAAACATTTATTCTCATCAATTTTCAAACGAAATAGATTACTAGCAGTTTGTGTACCTGATGCAATAAGCTTTCCTGTACTTCCAATGATCTTGCAGATTCCATCCATGAATTCCAATTTGTAATCTTTATCCAATAGCTGTCCAACACTCAACAAATTATGACTTAAACCTTCAACATACAAGACATCATCAGTACTGTTTTTACCATCAAGAGTAATAGATCCTTTTCCTTTTATCAAACAAGGAGCATTGTTATCGAATCTAACAACACCACCATCATAGTCCTCAATTTTTACAAACTTATCCTTATCACCAATCATATGATGTGAGCATCCACTATCAATGACCCATTCATCTCTTTTAACAACTCGTGAAACCAATGCTTTTTATTCATTAGGTTTATCTTCTTTAATAGCAATAACCACAATTTCTTCCTCACTAGCAACATACTCATCATCAGTCACACCTTTAGCAACAAAAACTTTAATGACCCTTAGAATGATATTTCTTAGATTTGTCTCTAAAATCCTTGGAGTTTTTGTTCAGACATCTAGATGCAATATGACCAATCTTATTACAATTGAAGCATTTCAAAGGTAAGCTTCCTTCATACTTATCGAAGCCCTTAGGTAGTCTTCTCGCAATCAAAGCTTCAAGTTCATCAATCTTCTTTTCTTCCTCCATGATCTCTTCCCAATCTTTAGCACAGTGTTTGAATTTCATTTTTGTAGATCTTTCTCCCTGGTCATACTTAGTCACACTGTCTTTAAATGCAGTCTCAACCTTCGGAAGTTCCTTACCAAGTGTAGTCATCTCATAGGCACAAAGTCTACTTGCCAGAGCTTCTCTTGAAATGTCTCTTATAGTTCTCAATTCCTCAATAGCAACAACTTTCTCACTGTAACATGCGGGCAAAGATCTCAGAATCTTGTCTACAACTTCATTGTTTGTCAAGGTACCACCAACACATCTGATTGCACAAACCAGGTCATTTACTCTCTGCAAATAGACTGAGGCAGTTTCACCCTCACCCATCTTCATATCTTCATATTTTTCTTTTAAACCCTGCAACTTAGCTTGCTTAACATACGTGGCACCTTCATAAATGGTTTCTATTTTTTTCCATACCTCATGTGCAACCCTTAATCCATAAATGTGAGAATATTCTGAATCAGAGAAGGCACTGATCAAGGTCTCCCTTGCTAACATGTTCTCCTTGAACTTCTTTTCATTTGCAGTAGCATTTGTTAGGTCATTCAGAATATTATAAGGCTTTTCAGTAATCTACCAGTATTCATCTTCTTTCCCCATGCATATCAGGTAGGTATTCATCCAATCCTTCCAAATCAAGTAGTTGTTTCCATCGAACTTCAGACTCTCTTTTCTTATACTTGCCATGACGAATCTCCTTCAAGCGGTCAAGCTTCTTCAAAAGGACTAAGCTCTGATACCAATTGTTAAGCCCAAAAGAAGGCAAGTACATTTGAGAGGGGGGGTGAATCAGTTGTACACCCCTAATAATAATTAAATTTCATTTTAGCCACTTAGATCTGAAAGATAAACAGTAATGCAAGATCCACAACATATAACATAGAACACCAAGATTTGTTCTCGAGGAAACCCGGTAAAGGGAAAACCTCGGTGGGAATCAAACCCACAAGATGAATGTACTCTGCTAAAAGTGCTGCCCGGTTAAGAGCAAAATAGAGAACAAAGGATGCACTAGCAACCACAGGCTTATAGCCCAATTTGCAGGCTCACTGCCCAGAGCTCACTGCTCACAATATAATCACAGATCTGACCCTCAGTCGGGTTCACCGATCTATCTTCAATTACAACAGGGTGGGCATACAGTCCATTACAACCAAACTGACAAATAGCATCTTCAATGCCAATATAGTTCCAATGAAGTACAAACTCTGCCTTAAATGCAAAATACAATTATCAACAATTCTCCTTACATTCGTACATCTCTCTCACTCATTACAAATACAAAATGATCTCTCATTTATACTGATTACAAAGAACAATCTACCACTAGGTTGGCTAAGACCTATTACAAGATAAAAGATATAAACATTATGCTCAATCTTCAAAGTGATCCAAATCAAGTCGGCTAAGACTTAGATAGGACCCAAATATTCAACCACAAATACAATTGCGGGTCACCAAAGTAGCATCAAGAATCGAAACACGTTACTCCATCAAGTCGGCTAGGACCTAAATGAAGAAATGCCAACACGCTACCAAAACAGAAAATCCAATCACCTCAAACAATGCAGTCCAACAACACGATCATCACACGATCCAAGAACACCAACAGGCAACATGAATACCATCCAGAACATTCGCATCATCTCATCTTCATCTCCGATCAACCAGAACACTAAAATACCGAACTCTGTCACAACAAAAATAACTTGCCGTGCTTTGAATCATGAACAACACTAGCTGTGAACACAATGATAATGCACCATGTAACCACTAGCTTCGCAACCTCTGAAACATCAAATCCAAGACATACCAAACCAAATACTCATCCACTGTACACAGGAACACTATAACAACAACAACCAACAACTCGATCATACCTTACTCAAACTGTCATCCATACTTCTGCGAACCTCTGTAGAACATCTACAGATACCTTTGAACAATACCTCATGATCGCAACTCAAGATCTTCAAGATAACACCTGAACAACTGAAATCCTCTTCATGGAACATGCTGAACACACTGTCTGAAACAACAATTAGTATGTTGACATCAATGACAAAACATCAATGTCAGCACACCCAAGTACCAAACTCCGAAATGCTTCAAGAATCTTCCAACATAAACACTTTCTAGAGTTGCATGAATCAGGTGTTTAGTTGATGCTCTAAGTAGGCCGCATAATCAAATGGCGTGTTATTATCTCAAATTTGCACATCAGCGGCCAACACTATCAAATCGGTTGGCATGAAAATCTTTGCATCAAACCCTAATTATTGGTAGATTTCCTAGCAGGTCTTTTGAAAGTAGTCTTCAAATAGGTCAGCAACAAACAAGGGTTCAATTCAGGAAGTTTGTATTGATATTTTTCGATGATATCTTGATTTTCAATAGGACTTGGGAGGAGCATATGAGGCTTCTTGAGGAGGTTCTAAGCATTTTGGAGAGTGAGTCCTTGTATGCTAAGGAATCCAAATGTGGCCTTGGTATGACAGAGCTTCTCTGTATTGGTCACATCATTAGTGCAGAGGGAGTGAGAGTTGATCTCGAGAAGATCAATGCTATTGTTGAGTGGCCTACTCCTACAAATCTCACTTAGATTAAGGGATTCTTTGGTCTATCTGGATTCTATAGGAGGCTTGTTAATGGTTTTTCACAGACCGTAGCCCCACTTATTGATTTGACAAAGAAGGGAACTTTTGAGTGGTTCGATTCAGCAAAGAAGCACTTTTAGCACTTCAAGCAGCTAATGTCCACATGCCACGTGTTTGCAATACCAAATCTCTCCAAATATTTTGAGTTGGAGTGTGATGCATGAGAAGAGGGGGTTGGTGTTGTTTTGATGTAGAAGAAGCACCCCATCGTATTTGAGAATAAGAAGCTTAGAGGTGTGGAGAGAAGTTACTATGTTTATGATAGAGAGATGTTGGCCATTATGAATGCCTTGTCCAAATTCACACCATACCTAACTAGGGGCAAGTTTATCATCAAAATAGAGTACATTTTTATCAAGTGCTTGATGAACCAAAATGATCTTAATGATAGGAAGCAAAAGTGGGTTAGTAGACTGCAGGCATATGTTTTTGACATTGTATATGTCGAAGGAAAAAAAATGTAGTTGCTGATGCACTTTGCAGGAGGCCTCACATTTGTTCTTTGGTGGAGATTATTGCTGATTAGAGGGAATTAATTGCAATAGAGTATGCTAAGGATTCATTGGCAACAAGAGTGCTAGAGGGAACAATTCATGATGATAGATACATGGTGACTAATGAGCTGATCATTTATAAGGTTAGGATTTATTTGATGCCTTCTTCACAGCTTAAGGTGAAGATATTGAAGACTTTTCATGATGCTCCTATGGCTGGTCACTCTGGTTTTTTCAAGACTTCCAAGCAGATCCAGGAGAGATTTACATGGAAAGGATTGAAGAGCGAAGTCCTTAAGTATGTTAGAGAGTGCCTCACTTGCTAGGAGAATAAGAATGAGCACACTTATCCATATGTTCTACTTCAACTCTTAACCCATCCCTAATCAGAAAAGGGAATGTATCTCCATGGATTTCATTATAGGGCTACCTAAGGTACAGGGCAAAGATTGCATTTATGTGGTGGTTGATAGGTTGACCAAATTTATGTTTTTCTTTGCTATTTCAGCAACACATACAACGACATAGATGGCTGAATTGTTCTTCACAGAAATTTTTAGATTGCATGTCATGCCCAAGAGTATTATGAGTGATAGGGATATCAAGTTTCTAAGCATCTTTTGGTAGGAGCTTTTCAGATTGAGTGGGACCAAGCTTACTCCTAGTACGAGATACCACCTATAGACAAATGGACAAATTGAAATAGTAAACAAATGGGTGGAAGGGTATCTTAGAAACTATGTTCCAGGACATCAAAGGGCTTGGATCAAATGGATGCACCTTGATGAGTATTGCTATAGCCTATAATGCTACCTATCACATGTCCATCAGAATGTCGCCATTCATGGCATTGCATGGATATGATGCACCCGACTTTGTGGATTTATTGTTTGGGGATAACAAAGTGACAAGGAATAATATTTACAATTGAGAGTTAGGATATCATGAAGTCATTGAAGGAGAATATGCAGCAGGCACAAAATCAGCAAAAGTTATATGCTGATCAACATTGAGTAGAGTGTAGTTTTGAGGTTGGAAACATGGTTTATTTGAGGATTTAACCATACAAGCAACCTACTTTCAAGAATAGTGGAGTGAAGAAGCTTAAGCCCAGGTTTTATGGTTCATTCAAAGTCTCCAAGAGGGTTGGAGAGGCTGCCCATGAGCATGAATTACCGGCTAGCAGCAGAGTCCATAGTGTCTTTCATGTATCCATGCTCAAGAAGGCACTCAGACACAATGTAGCTCCCTCATTTGAGTCATCACAATTAGATGAGGAGGGGAAGTTGATACTGATTCTAGAGGCCATTATAACACCAAAGAGCAGACTCTTTGGCGGGGGGTCATCAAGAATTTTTTTGGTCAAGTAGAACTTGCTAGTAGAGGGTGCAATGTGGGAGAATGAGCAGATTTTGCAGCATTGAGAGTTGAGATTGCTTGAGGACAAACATGTAATGAGCCTGAGCTGGCTCTCCTATAGTTTGAAGCAAACACAATAACTTTGCAGAAACAGATTACTTTATTAAGTCAACAATCCAATATACTTCTCAATTTGCTGATATGATTGTTCCCTAGCATTTTTATTTATTTGGAAAAAAACAAGTATGGAAGTTACATACATTAAATTATTAAATTCGAAGTAATGCAAAATGGAACCTGGCTGTTCGGATAGATGGACGCTGATACTTGGTAATCCAACCACGTTTTGCATCCGCAGGAAGGAATCAGAACTCTCCCACGTTGACGGCTGGCTATAAATCACGCTGCAAGCCAATTGCCGCAATCTCCTACTACACCCTGCGCAGACTCCTTTCCAGAGTGAAGATCACTGCTAATGCTGGCAGCATCAGCCTTGTTACCACGACCCCAACAATCTACTCGCCCAGCAAGGTGGTAACGCTGACTCCAGTCTTCCCGCGTTTTCCAGCAACCATGGAACTATGCTCGCGCGGCTAGCAGCATGTGCCTTACGGCCAGTAAACAGTGGACTCCCAATGACGTTAGGAGTGTAAGTCGATTTCGCTTCTCACCATCCACGTCCAGCAATGCAGAAACTCTTGCGTCAGCTTAACTTGATTTCAATGCAAATCTGTAACCTCAGAGAAAGAATCCGCACCCTTAGTGTGCATACAAACTTCCAGAATTCAGAATCTCTCCAATCGTATACAACAACACGATGAAGATACAATCGATCATACAACAGCGATCAATTGGTGATTAGCTTCAAGAAGAATCAGTCTTCTGTAAAACTAATTTGACCCTTTTAATTCAGCAAGGGCTCAGAAATTGAGAGATAATTCTCCAGACCAAGTTTTAAATAAAATATATTCGATGATCAACTTCAAAAAAGAGCTCGAATTTATAACTCCTTGGATGCCAAAGTTTCCAAAAATCATCACCAGTTAACCAATCTTCGAAATGACAACTTCCAAAACATTATAATAATAAAGTGTTATTATTATTATAATATTATAACCACTTTATTAATTAATAACATATTGTTATTAATTAATAATTAAATATCAATTATCACTCTGATGATAATTCCTGCATCCTTGACTGTAATGGCTGATCAACCTAGTCCTCAACTGCACTGCCAGAAATAGTAACTGGCCTCCAACTGACTTACTATAAATAGTAAGTCCAAATCTGCATTAATCGGCAAAATTGACCACTGAGACCCTCAAAACACTCTGTTAATTCACAAGGGTCGCACTGATGAATTTACCACACTCAGGCTCCAAGAACCTGCTAATTTGGGGACATCACAAAACAATTTTGGGAAGGGCAGATTGTAATGCCCCCTTTCTAATTAGTTTAGTATAGTGGACAATTAACCTATCCAATGGGTTCTTGTAGGCTAATGTGTTAGGTTTAGGGATCTTATGGAGATAGTTTATTCAGCAAGATGGTAGTATCAAATGTTTATTTGAGCTCCGACAGTTAGGTTGCACACAACGCCCTTGTCTAGAGTGATTTTGGGTGAGTTCTCCAATATTTACTATTTTTAGTAAGTTAGTTTTGGGCACCGACTAAGCTAGCAGACAGGGTTACTATTTTTAGATGTGTTAGTGGGAGTAGTGGATATCAATATCTCAATATTTAATATATTCTACCGATTTTTTTTAAAGAGGGGTAAACGCTTTGACCCGGAGCTATGAACCGGTGAGGCTACAAATGGGGGACCTCATCCCCAATGAGATTTGAACCTTGATGGAAAGAACAACACAACTTAACCATCACAACATGCAACTATTGGCATATTCTAGTGATTTTAAATTAAATAATGATAAGTAATTATTTTTATAAAACTAATTAAAATTTTAAATTTATTGTTATTTTAAATAAATGATTATTTGAGCGCCAATATTAAAGTGAAGTGTTAAAATTTAATAAAGGGCACTTTTTGGAGACAAGGACACCACTTTGGAGAGATAAGTAATTTTAATTAAATATTTTAAAAAGGCAGAGAAGGAAAGGGTCCAACCTTTTTGGGAGGCTATAAAAGGGAGCTTCGGAGTTCATTTTGCTCATGTTGGATATGATTTTTGATGTTATTCTTGTTCTTGGAGAAGATTGCTCTTCTCAAGGTTTGTAAGGACGAAATCCCTTATAGGCAACATCTTCTACATTGTTGATAGACAATCTAGAGAGTTTCTTGGTGGTTTTATGTAGAAATCTTTGTGCTTCATTGGTGATTGATATCTTCTTCTTCTTTAGTTTTTGTAGCTTCAAATTAATAGAGGGAGATTTCTTGAGTTTATTGAACACTGTGCCATAAAACCCTTGATGAGTTTTCCATCATTTTAGTGAATCTTGAAACCACTTTTGCCCAATGAAGCTTGAATTTTTATTGTTGACCTTCTGTAATTAGGATCTATTGTTTTACATTGAAAAAGTAGAAAAATGAAAATAACAACTTTCTAAAAGTGTAAAGTTGTGATTTTTGTGCTTAGATACTCTATCTAGAACATATTGCAAAAACAAAAGCATCTTTTAAAAAAACCAGTAATTTTCTAAAGATAGAAGGTTTGATCTTTTGAATTCACTGAAATTTCTTGTCTTGAATATTGAACCTTCCAAAGTGACAATTTTATGCTTGGAAGATGATCCTCATACATGATTTTGTCACAATTTGTGGGAGAAGATTTGCCTTAGCTTCAATACTTCTCGTTTTTGTGTAAGGAGCATAGGTAGTGGAATCTAGTTCCAACATCGAACGTTGAGTGGAGTGATGTACATAAACTTTAAAACCAATCTAAACAATTACAAAAATGCTTAAACACATACAAAAACATAACAATGCAACCATTACACAGTGATTTACATGGGGAAAACCCAAGGTTACCCGAGTTCCTGGGATGGGGACGGCAGGGGACGGGGGGACAAGTTTCCGCGACGGCAAATTTTTTCGCAAAGGTTGGGATGGCAAGGGGATGGCTATATAAAATATAGGGAAATTTTAAAATATGTAGGAAAATTTGCAAATATACATGACATTCATATGAAAATATGGATAAAGCATGCCATTTAAACATCATAGAACCTTAACATACAAGTTTACAACATTTCAGTGTTTCAAAACACAATATGCATTCAAATTCGGAAATCGGAATTCATTGTCCAATGTCAATATCATATATGCATCAGCATGTGATAATAAAAAATATCATATGTAAATAAGTTTTAACATACAAAACCAAAATGCCCAAAGGTGAAGTGCTGCCAGTTTAAAATCAGTTGGTTCTCCAGATTGGATCAGTGTTTGAATCAAATTACTTGGATCAGGTTTGAAGAGGTCATAAAACTTGATCAGAGTTGTAGATTGGTGTGTGAGGAAGGCAGATTTATCATTTGTCAAGCACCTAGATCTGCCGTACAGTTCTAAGTTCACACCCAAATCTACCCAGCTGCAGACGTTGAGCAAGGAGGCAAAAAGCAGACTACTGGCATTCATAATTTAGGTCGGCATATAGCTACAGGCCGCTAGGACTCAGATCAGACAGTAGCAGCAAGAAAAAGCACTATTTACTAGAGTCGTACAGCCCAGAACTGAGCTTTCTTGTTGCCCAGACCAAATCAGTTGTTGATAGCAGCTGTAGGTAGTTTATTAATCAATTTGGTGAGATCTGCATCAGCATTCAGCAACTGGGTGAGAGAGAATCAGGAGGTTTAGATTCCATTCCATCCATTTGCAGTCTCCAAGAAAATCAGATTTGTATAGCAGGCAGTCTGGTACGGACTTGAATGAATTGTTATATGAAAAAAAATAATAAATCAGATTTCCATCAGTTTTTTTCAATCATTCTCATCATCTAGCTTTTGAAGTAGTTGTGTTTCAGCATTTGATTAAAATTTTAGCATTGCATATCAATATCCAAAAACCACGAAAATCAGAAAACGCAGCAAACAAATAAAAAATCAGAACAATTGGGGATGGACAACCATCCCCGGTACGGTCGGGGGACGGCTACGACGTCCCCAGCCGTCCTCGATATGGCCATAAGTCCCTGTTTTTTTTCGGTGACGTCCCCAAGTTTCTGGGATGTCCCCACCAAAATTTGGAAAATCTGGGACGGGAGGGGGACGTCCCCAAGTCCCCAAAATGTCCCTGGTACTGGGATGGGGGAAATTAGGCCGGGGACGCATCCTTGGGTAAACCTTTTGGTAAAAAAATTTACACTCCAAAGTAACCCAATGTATTGTTCAGCAACAAGAATAGGTTGAATACATTTGTAGATGAAGCTTTTATGAGTATAACGACAGCCAATTTTGGAGTTATTTCAAAAACATTCTAGCTTTCAGGCTACACATGTGATAATACAATTCACAACACTCAAACACCAATGTATAAAAGATACAATACAAGAAACCATCAAATGGAAAGCCAAAAGCATGAGCAAGTACTACTTGTGAATGTGGCTCCCAAATTGGGTCGCAAAGTTCAACGATCCATTCATGAAGAATCAAATTTTCTAAAACTTTGTCATAATAGGTAGTCCATTTTAGGCTCCATAATTTTCTCAAAACATGCTTATGATTTGTCAGTCCATCATAAGATTCCAATAGAACTCCCCCTAATTTTACTCTCTTTTGTGTCATACAATTTATCAGAGGATTACACAAATAGGGTATCCCATAACTCTTTAATTATTCTATTTAATTGCATCTTACAACAATTCAAGATACTTCACCTATGGAGAACCTAGTGCCAACACAAAGTGGGATGCCTCATTTCCAATATGAGGCTATTTAAAATACAAAAAATAAATAGAGTGCTAAGTGAGCATCACCTCTGTGAGCATCACCTAGATCCAATGAGTGCTAAGTGTTCCATTCATTCTCATGAGAGATGGGTTCATGTTGAACCACTACTCATGAATTATGGATCAATGAGTTTGACTCAAAAACTACACAGTTAAATCCTGATAGCAATACCACAATTTGACTTGCTGTGGAAAAATATCTCCTACTTATCAAAAATAAATAATTAAAAAATAAAATGTGAATTCGCAAAGGTTGAGGCACTTTAAATTCCCACTCTCCCAATTGTCAAATAATTTGTAAGAGCAAAAGAGAAATTCACCAACATCAAAATCTTACTTTAGGGGCCAAGAGGACAATAGACTCGGAATGCAATCTGAATTTCTTTGTGCTCACAGATTTTGTCAAAGTATTTGCAACCTCACCAAACTTTCTACCTTCTCCAACTTCACCCTATCATTTTCAACCATATCTCTAGCAAAGTGGTATTGCATATCTATATTATTGGTCCTTGCATGAAAATTTGAATTCTTTGCTAAGGGAATTGTAGTTTGATTTTCTTAGTAAACTGTAACTACTCCCAGATTCAACCTAACATTCAAACATATTCTTTTTGACTAAATGGCTTCTTGGGAGGCATGAGGCTGCCATATGCTTTGTCCAAATACTGGGTAAAGTGACCAAAGCTTGTCGCTTTCTCATCCAACTAATGGCATCTCCAAATAAAGTAAACAAATGTCCTCTATCAAGATCTCTAGCCCAATTTGAATCCACATATCCACAAATATAAAAGGAATGCTTGTCTTCTATCATACTACCATGATGGCACAAGGAATACTTTGATGTACCTTGTAAAGATCTGAAGATTCTTTTTATTGCATTCCAATGTATATGCCTAGGATTTAACATAAATTTGTTTAGAACTCCCACTGCTTGGTTAATGTTTGGTCTAGTACAAACCATAGCATATATAAGATTGCCAACTGCACACTAATAAGGTACCTTGCTGATGTTTTCCATCTCTAAAGAAGTAGGAAATTGTATAATAGAATTTCATTTCCGAAGAAAAGGAACACACAATGGTCTAGAATCCTCCATATTGAACCTTCCTTTGTAAAATTGAATCCATATACTCTGATCAAGAAAAAGCTTTTCGTTTTCTCTATCTTTTTTAATTCCATTCAAATAATTGTTTTTGCTGCTCCTAATTTTTTTAATTCAAATCTTACTGGAAGCTAACATTTTAATTCACAAATCAATTGTTTTCCCTTTCCTATTAATAACATATCATCAACATAAAGTCAATAATTAGAAAACAACCACCATTAGTTTTGTAGTAAACACAACTATCTGATTTGGATTGTTCAGATCCCAAGGTCAACACAAATGTATCAAATTTCTTGTACCACATCCTAGGAGATTGCTTGAGGCCATACAATGACTTTCTTTAACTTATAGACTGAAAGTTCTTTGCCTTTCACTAGAAAGTCCTCAAGCTGCGATGTAAATATCTTCCTCCAGATCACCATGAAGGAAAAAAATTTCTACATCGATTTGTTTGATTTCCAAATCGCAAGTTTTTTTCATTGAAAACAAAAATCTGATCAATAACATTTCAGCAATAGGAGAAAATATCCGACTATTATACACCCCCTCAACATGGGACTAACCTTTCGCTATCAATTGGGCTTTATACTTTTTAACATTACCATCAGAAATAATTTTCGTTTTTAAATACCCATTTGCAATTGATAGGTTTGTGTCCTTCAAGCATAGGTACCATGTTGCAAATGACATTCTTTTTAAGTGCCACTAAATTTTCATCCATAGCTATTTCCCATGACTCAGCACCATGCATACTTAAAGCCTCTTGCATAGTTCTTGGTTCATCCTTGTTAGTATTTAAAAAAAAAAAAAATCTCCAATCACTAGGGGAATACCTTTTTGGTGGTTGTCTTTGTTGAGTTGACCTTTGTACAAGCTGAGGGGACGTTCTACCTCCTCTTTTGAAGAATCTGAGCTTGAAGAGCCCTCAACTTTAGGTCCAGTTTGGGCTTTCATTCATCTTTCTCTGGTGTAGCAGGAATTGAACCACATCTTTCTTTTCAATTTCTTTTGGCTACATTACAACGGAAGAAGGCTGAATTTGTCTGAAAATAATACCTCTACTGAAAATAACACTTCTATTTCAAGTTTTTAATTATGTACTCTGGATACATTGAAGGGTTCTATTATTTCATCTTTAATTATGGATGTTTTCGGTGCGCATTCTAAGTTTATTCCATGTAGCAAGTTTGTATTCATTTTGTTTCTCTGCACTTGTATGGGTTTGAGTCTCTATGCCAATCTCTAATTATGCCTGGCAGATTCCACCAATTGTTCATTAGAGAGATTGATTCTCATCTATTTCCATTTGTATCCACTTCCTTGAATATTTTCAATGCATTTTGTGGTAAATACCTTATTTAAAACTGTAACTTCAAGTTTGAGAGAAACACATTTGCTAACTATTATGATGTGAATAAGTGTATAGAGAGTTATTATACAATAGCCATTTCTCAATTATTGAACATAAAACTAAAGGTCCTTAAAAAAGGAAAATGCCACTTACGAATGATCTAGCTACTACTTGGTACTTACTATAAAAAATCTCAACTGTATTTTTCTGGGGTGATTACTCTAATTTTCTGTAACTCTCTTGATCACATAAAATTTTGATTTTGGTTGGTCCATATAAGTTTTCGACTTTTATAATATTTGTAATAAGGGGTGATGCCGCAAATAATTGATTGATCTAACTACACTGGCAGGCTTGGCTGATGAATGATCTCCCATCTACAGTTTGTATTTATATTTAGAAAGCTTAATGAGTTTTCGGATTATTGTACTAAGATTATGTTATCACTTACAAAAGAAATTACTTTTGTTTGGTGTAAGGAAAAAGTTGGACCCACTTGAGACCTATGTGCCTGCTATAATTCTGAGTCAAGCACAATTCAAAGACATAGGTAAGATATTGATATTATTAATTTATTTTTGTTTTTAACTTGTTAAAACCTAACGAGAGTGTTTTATATTTATTGAGAAGGGAGAGAATTTTTTTACAGAGAAATAGTCTATGGGTTTTGATTTGAGAAGATTGTCAAAATGTTAGTATAATATGCGGAAAGAGCAAGCCCATTTCCAAGCACTCTATTACCTTGTATTATTCATGGTATATTTTTATACATTGTTAGAAACTTAGAAATCTGAAACTCATAATTGGCTTTTCCACTTTATAATATGATTACTGATTAAAATTATTGTTTTAAGAATAGACAATGTCTTTTTTTCCTTGAATGGGTGAAGTATGGGATGAGGGGATCACCCCCTTTTATAGAATTCAAATTTAAACAAAAATGTAAAGCTCCAAACCTGTAAACCAGGAAGCAGAAAATAAAAGACTATCCTGAGAGGCCTACCGTTGGTACTCTTGCTTGCAGTTTGAGATATGATCATTTTACCAGGAATGTGTACACACTCATCTCCTTTTTCTAAGAAGCCCAACATCTTTGAATCCTATTCTTCTGCAAGTGCTTGAAAGAAGCAATCCTCATTCTCCAAGATTGCTCCATGCAATTCTAAATATCTTCCTTATTCTAAAACCTGCTTGGTCCTGGGGATAGCTTCAATAGGAAAGGTTTGCCTAGGGACAGGAGATCTTAAGCCATCACACTGTGAAATAGCAGAAAACACAAGCTAAGACAAACTCTTAACATGCTTGGGTATTCAAACTACAAAATCACTCTCATCTTGATGCATTGCACTTGGAGACAAAGACTGTTCTAAAAACTCCACCTCCAAATAATCTTTTTAACAAGATTGCATAATTTCCTTACTCATTTTTTGAGATTGATTGGTTGAAGATTAGAAGTGAGAATGGCTGAACATCTAGAGATTTTATGCCCAATTAAATGACATTTGAAGCATCTATCTATTAAGCCTTTATAATTTAAGACTGAGTCCAAGTGTCCTACGAAGATTGAATTTTGACAATTTGGTGGACAGGCTTGGAAATGTCTCATGGGACATACCTGTACAAATCTACATTCTAGAACTGCTATATCATAATCCAACTTCACAAAGTTCCCCTCTTGGTTAATCAAATTTTGAAAGAGATCACAATCTCTCATAATCTGAGGGAGATTGTATAACCACACCCAAATTGGGATTTTGGAGACGATCACATTTGTAAGGTTGAAGAAAGAGGCCCAAGGAGACATAAAAACCCAACTTTCCCTCCGAGGGCTTATTAAGGTCATTCAATCCAAATACCCCGCAACATGCCATTTCAAAAGCCCTTGATTTCGAGGTTTCAGTGATTAATAATAGCTTTACCTCTAAGGGAAAACCCAATCACGAGGACAATAGTACCGAGTAGAAGAAGGTAGCTCAAGAGGAGCCCAAAGTCCCATCCAAGCCAATTAAGGAAGCTAGATTTTGAGAGCAAGAATGAGATGCATAGGAAGTTGTGCTTCGCTTGTAAGGAGCCATGGGTGCCCGGTCATAATTATCATAAAAAAGGAAAATTGCATTATATCGAAGTTATTGATGATACCTCAGATAGTGACAATGAGGAGCAAGATACTACGGCCTTAGCACATGGTCGCACAACTTTACTTTCAGAAACTTCTAAGTATCATCCATCTAGAGGAGTGGTTAATGGACAGTGAGTGACATGTTTGGTGGATAGTAGTGCGACTCACAATTTTGTGAGTGATAGCTTGGTACAAGAGGAGGATTGCCATTAGAAGATTTTTCAGGATTTTGTATCATGATGGCTAAGGGGTTTAAGAGGAAATGCAACAAGAGGGTATCGCAAATAACTTAATAAGCATTAAACTTGATGATTACACAATCTCTGATGATTTCTACATGATTGAGATTGTTGATTCTGATATCATATTAGGGATTCAATGGTTGCAATCTCTTGGATGATACATTCAGGACTTCCAGCAGATGGAGTTGGAGTTTATGGTGTATGGAAAGAAGATAATACTCAAGGCCTTGGTGGACGAAGCACCACAGGTAGCAGCAGCAAGGTGATCACAGCAAAGAATAATCACAAAGTGAATGAGGAGACAGCCTTACAGTTGATGTTCCAAGGAGTGAATATGATGTTGATGCAAGAGATTTTTCAGGTATGAAATTTTATGATGAGCTTTCAATCTATTATGCATCGATGGTGGGCAGATTTAAGTATGTAGAATGGATGAGTATACAAACACTCATGAGTATGCAGCATGTTGTTAATCAAATTTCAGTCTACAGCATGAGTATGGAGTGGTGGGATTATGATGAGACATTGTTGGAAGGAGAGTGGATGACCATAACCGTAGGAATATTTTCACATGACAGAGTTGTAAGTTTCAATAATGTTGATTGCATCAGAGTGGAGCAGTAGAGTGATATAATGTTCTTCATATGGCTGGTTTGGAATCCTGTTGGTGCAATAGAGAATTGGTCGAGGACAAGCAATGTTTGGGCCAAGAGGACTGTAATATCCCCAAGTTTAAGGTGACAATGATTTTTATTAAGTTGTCGAAATAATAAATAAAAACAATCAAATGATGACTTAATATTAATTAATTTAATTAAATAATAATATATTATTAAATGTCACTTTATTAAATAAAGTTATCCATATACAAGTAATATTAAAGTTGGCCAAATCAACCTAATATTCTAGATGCTTCTTGGAGTTCTTTATAAGGAGTTTGGATGGGGGAAGTAAGATATGCTTTTGGATTTGATAAACGTTTTATGATTTCTGGGGATGAAAACCTTTAGGAGTTCTACAGAAGGGTTGGACGAAAACCTAGCTCTACGGGTGGATTCGTGACGGAGTTTACATCTGGGCGAATTTGTTAAGTCTCCTTTGGAGACAAATTTGCTGTTTTATTCAGAAATAAATATTGATGTTTTGCTAGGATTTATTTTCATGGGATTTGGACGGCTTAACTTTTGAAGCTTAATATTAACGGCACTGAAGTTAGAATATTAATCACAGCATATAGGAGGGGGAATTCATTGAAATAATCTTTTAATGACGTAAGTCTGACATTGGAAAAAATTATATTTTAGCAATTTGATTAATATTGGCGATTATTATTGTGAAGTTGTGGTTTTGGTGGATATTACTGATAATATAAATGAGCCAGCTCACCAAGGGGCTTCATAGAGTGTGATGACCCTAATTTTAGCAGGTTGTGGCAGTGACTTGGTCAGCTCATCTTCACGACCCTCGTGAGCTGATGCAGGGGTTTGAGGGTCCCAGTTGGTAGACTTGCTATTTTTAGTAAGTTTGGACTTACTATTTTTAGTAAGTCAGTTGGTCAGTTTCCATTTCTGATAGGGCAGTATCGGCAGTGGTCAATTCTCCAGACGATATTCAGTTGTGCAGTTTCTTGGGCTGGGGACTTACTATTTATAGTAAGTCTATTTTTGGCAGTTGCCATTTTTGGCAGTGCAGTGATGAGCATGTTGGTCAGTCAGTATGGCAGGTGTTGCAGGAATTATCATCAAAATTATATTTGATAATTAATTGTATTAATTAATAACATTATGTTATTAATTAATAATAAAGCGTTATTATAATAATAATAATACTTTATTATTATTAAAACGATTTGGAAGTTTAAATTATGAAGAGCAGTTAACTGATGATGGTTTTTGGAAACTATGGAGACCAAGAAGTTATAAATACAGGTTCATGTGTGAAGTAAGAGGTCGAATGTTTGTTATAAAAAAATCTTGGTTGGAGAATTGTCTCTAATTATCTGAGCCCCAGCTGAAGGGTCAAATCAGTTGATTGAAGACTGATTCTTCTTCATCTAATCCTCAATCGATTGCTGTTGTATAATCGATTGTCTCTCTTCGTGCTGTTGTATACGATTGATGAGTTCTGAATTCTTACTGAGTCTTGAGTTGAGGTCTGCATAAGAGGCCAAGTGCATTATTATTTGCACAGAGTATTACGCTGGGAATGATTGCTTCAGCAACGTCTGGAGAAGTGGATTGCCAGCACTGTAGGTGGAATCGAAGCTGGTCTATGAGCTGGAGCCGCACTTCTTGGCCACATAACCTTGCATGTTGCGGGTGTCATCCTGGCCGTGGGAGAGAAGGCACTGATTGCTGCGATTGTAAATCGCGTGAGGAGGAGATTGGGAAATCAGTGGCGTTAGCCACTACTCACTTTGTTGCTGTTGCGTGAGATAGGGGTGGGAGGATAAGTGGCGTTAGCCACTATTAACCTTGCTGGCCGTGTAGGAAGAGGTGGACACTTTGCAATTGAGGATTGGCTCTCAGGTGCCTATTCAACCCTTACGTTGCTGCTGTTATTAGTTTGATATCAATTGGTATGTAACTCGTATGCACAGTCTATAATATGGTTTTGACAGTTGAATTAAATTGTCCAGAATTCTGGAATTTACTGAATAGTGTTAATTGTAACTTCCATACTTTGTGGAGAAGTTTTGGTTTTAAAATTAATGAAGCAACCGATGCATATGGTTGAATGTGTTTATTAAAAATCTCGAAAATCAAAGGAAACGATTGTTATCTCCATTTGGCAAAGTGAATTATAATTCCAGGGTTTCGAAACATAGAAGGATGATTATTTAAATATAAAGATTTCCATATATGAAAAGCTGTGATTAT
>MU224300.1:813171-835860 GCA_018584345.1 Thuja plicata
AAACATAGAAGGATGATTATTTAAATATAAAGATTTCCATATATGAAAAGCTGTGATTATTAAGGCGAAAGAAATTCTATATACATATGCTTTCAAATCCATCTGCAAATCGATTGGAGGAATATCATAATACCAAAACAAGCAGTTGAAATTATCTACAAGCCAGGTTAAGTCCAGTGCCAGTTGCCGGCCAACTGTTTGACAAAATGTCAACTATATGATTTGCACAGTAATTGATTGAAATTCCATGTTTTATCGATGAGGCCAAGTTAGGCTCATTACATAGAGGTTTGATATATTAAGGGGGAATATTTAAGCAAACAAGCTACAATGGGAGTTATTGTATATTGATTTCATTTAACACGAATTCTGAGTTCTTATGTTTGCTGTTTGGAAAGGCTGAATGTCAGATTTATGAATGTGTTTAATATCTGCATGCTCATGTTTGATTCTGCATTGAGTTTTGTTTAAGAAATCACTGACAAAACTCAATAAACAAGCAAATTCAGTCACAGGTTTTCTGATGTGACATCTTGGTGAAAAAACAATATTTATAGTTTGTGAGTTCTGTATGTGGGAAATTTCTTTCAAGATCTTCCATTCTTTTTTATCCAAATGAGGTTATTGTAAGAAAACATAACTATGCAGAAGTGCTTTAGATTAACTTTTTCTCTTTCTAATGATAATTACACTGTACAGAAACTAGATTGAGAGGTCTAGAAGTCAAATGTATTCTTTTGATTGATTGTTGAATTTTGTGGAGTAAGCTGATTTTATCTTTTATATGCAGCTTAATCCAGAGAATTCCACAAAAATATACCACTGCAAAAACAACCTCAAAATTCTATATTCTATTGATGCTATGCAACTTTTTATGTTTCATGCAGACAAAGCTTTACAATCTGACAAACCAAAGTATGTTGATAGTCGATCTTTGTTGCGATCTGGACCGGCTTCATCTCTTCGTATAAACATTCGAGCGGTGAATTTTTTTTTTTAATTCCCCAAATTTTGAAAAAGAAATTGCTTTATGGTATTAGATTAGGACTTCTATGTATTTACTATTTTATATTTTCATGATAATACACATTATTAGTGCATGAATAATCTTGATGAGTTAGTGAATATGAAGTAGAGAGATAGGTTGGCTTGGGATCAGTTATATAGTGAGAGAATCATATATAGCAATGCAACTTATAGTAACCATTTACGCTAAATAATCAATAAAGGATCATTTACTTGTGAGAGTTTGGTCTTGATGGGTTTGTCGCATTTCAAGTCATACCTTTAAATAAAGTTGTAAAAGTTAAGGAAAAGCTATATTACACTGAGATGGGGATGACAGGGGATGGTGGGATGTGTTCACCGACAGAAATCCATGGGGCCATGGCAGGTGATGACTGTATATGTGAAACTCAAATTTTCACTTGTTTAATTATACATTACATCCAAATTTAAGTTTAGACATTTATTTATTATATCAAATTTGATATTACAATAAAATTGATTCAAAATGTAATTGACATGCCTGATAAGCAGTATAGCAGCAATAAAAAATAATAGATAGAGAAAATGTGGCTTTTAAATTGATAGATAAAGCAAATGTAACTTTTGAAATTGACAGGTTGTATGATATATTTGCTGTCAAATCTAAGTGAGTTTCTAAACGATTTCAGTAATCTACAAAGGTAACAGCAATAGGATGCTAACAGATATAATTGAAAACAAGCATATCAAGAATTCAGTGGTGCTAAATGCGACCTCTCCCAAAGGAATAAATTCTTAAATGTTAAAACCAGATTCTATAAAAATAATACCATATAATAATCATTATGGAATTTTTCCTTGATCAGAGTGTGGTCATGGAAATTTAAATTTGATTCGTACAACCTTTTAAATTTTGTATTTCAACCAAACAGAGAAGTGATTTAACAAAAAAAAAACATTGGGAATTTATTTTTGTGATCAAGATGCTTGGATGTCCCTGAGATGGTTGAGGGATGTCTCAGATGCCCTCTTCTTTTCTGGGGATAACTAAACATCCCAAGTTTTCAAGAATTTTTGGGAATGCTCGGACGCCATTCAAAAACTCAGAACACGATCTAGAAACACATGTAGCAATGCAACTAATATTAACCATTTACGCTATTTAATGAGTTAAGGATCATTCATATATGACAGTTTGGTCTCGATAGGCTGGTCCCATTTTAAGTCACACCTTAATTCAAATAAAGTAGGAAGTAGAAGTCATATGACATTGATCTCCATAAATGACTAGAGAGACTTGTATATAAATCTATGTTCCATGACATTTTGAGGAGAGGGATGGCGGGATATGTTTTGGTGATGGCAGTCCATGGGGGCATTTTTGGGTTTGGGAGATGGCAAGGGATGGCAATATATATGAAACTCATTTTTTTACAAGTTAAATCATACATGAAATCTGAAATTTAAGTTTAGACATTTGTAACTTCATATAATGAATCAAGTTTGATACCAAAATTAAATCAAAACGTAATTGACGTCTGATAGCAATATAGCAGCAATAGAAAATTATAGATAGAGCAAATGTAACTTATAAATTTTGCAGTTGATATGATTGACCTAATTGCTTTATCATATCAACGTAAGTTTTTAAATGATTTCAGATTTCAGCAAATATAACATCAAGAGAATACTAACAAATAGAATTGAAATCAGGCATATCAAGAGTTGAGTGGTGCTAAATGGGACCTCTGTCAAAGGAATAAATTTCCAAATGTCAAAACCAAATTCCATAACGCCAAAGACAAATCATATTATTTGAAAAAAAAGAAGATTTTCTTCCTTGAACTGAGTGTATTTATGGAAGTTAAGACAGATTCCCACATCCATTTAAGTTTTCTTTTTCCTTTAGAAAACACAGACTTTTCTTAAAACATTGAGGTTTTTTCTCCATTGCATTGCATTGCATAGATGTCCCCAAGATGGTTGAGGGACATCTCAGATGTCTCCCACAGTGCCAGGGGCAGCTAATGTTCCAACAATATTCTAAGGTTTTGAATGGCACCATAGGGAGTTAGGACATTCCCAAAAATATTTTTAGATTGAGGATGTCCCCTACTGTCCCAAAGTCCTAGAAACAGCTATAAGGATGGAGATGGGTTACGGATCAGGACAGGGGTTTCAAAGGGATAAATACATCCTCATGTAACATATGTATAAATGTGCATCTAGATAGTTATGAAGGGGGCAAATGTATGAGGTGCATCTATCATAACTCTAGGACTCAAAATACTATCAATAATAATGTCGTGATGGAACATGAAGGTAGAAAAGAGAAAAAGGATTAAAGCTTGGAGTCATTTGTTTGGCATTTCTAGTATCCTTGCGATTCCCTTGAGAGGCCCTTAACCAAGAGGAAAATATTTGACCACTCACTGATTAATCAATCATCATTTTCTTATTCTGCAAGAAGTCTTTTCATATATCATATTTCTCACATTCTATCATATGCACAGGATTTTTGGCGAGCTATTGCCTATCTTGCAATTTTTTTTGCTTGACAACTCACTAGAGATTTACACGGCAGAGAAAATCGTGAATTTCTTAGTGAGGCCTGCTTGAAACTAGCACTTTATTCATAGTTTTCTCTACATACTCACCCACTAGGACAAAATTGCACTATTGATAAAACTCTGATTTTTTGTGTTTTGTTTTAGTGGTTTTCATCTTCAGCAATTAGGATCTGAATGATGTCAATTATATGTTATGTGATTGAAAGTATTTGTTGAGATTTGGCTGAAAGAGATAAAATAATGAAATATGGAATTGTTAGAATCTAAAAAGATGAATAACCCAGAAAAACTAGTGCAAACAAATAGAAATAAAACTGTGAATGTAAATGATACAAGATCAAAATAACAACAAAAATAGCCTCCACAAGAGAATTGCAAATGCTAAAGAAGCAAAATAGCATAAGGAGAATGCAAGAGCAAAACTTGTAGAGTGCAATTACAATACATTGAAATGGGTTAGAATATGCTCATATAGGAGCTGTGTGTGAGTATATAAAGCACTTACCACCCAAGAGACTAAAAACACAACCAATGTGGGATAAAGTGAAAAAGTCCCTAAGTAAATTAAGTGTGAAGAGAGCTATAGTGGAGAACTTGCTAAAAAAGAACTAGATAGCTAAAGAACCCTATTCACACTAACACCCCCCCTTAAGTTCTCTTGGGGGGAAATGCAAGGATGGGTCTTGACAACTAGACTTATGAGATACCTATGTACAAAAGATCCCCTCAAAGAGAAGGAGAGTAACGAGGATTAAGAAGCCCCCTCCAAAGTGGATAAAGCCAATGGTAATTGCTCAAAACTGGACGTAGAAGATGGTCAACAATCGTTGAACAACATTACTCCTCTTAGGAAGAAACAATATAAAAGGTGTATGCAAGATATCTTCCCATTCTTGAAATAAATATGTAGGAAAAAATCTAAAATGAGTGATGTCTCTGAACTCTGCTCAATGATCTCCATGTCGATGCTAAAAGATGTCACAATCAAATCAGGTATCTTAGGCCACACTGTTGAAGATGACAATCTAGAATCTCCTAGAAACTAATGTAGAACATAATCCAGAGACTTAAGCATCTGCTTTGAAAGCAAAAAGGCCTCCTCCAAATGATGTGTCAATGTATCCACACTCATACCAAACTATGAGGAATGATTGTGTAGAGAAGGAAGAAGAGGGTCAGAATGTTCCCTCACAACAACTGAAAAAAAATCATCCTCATCAAAGAGATGTATGAAATCAATACTGTTTCCCAAGTCTGCATTTTGAGATTCCACAAATAAGCCTGAAATACCTATCAATAATTCATCCCACAAAGCCATATCTAAAAGATGATGTATATCCTTCCGTAAAGAATCATTGGAATTTTTCAATGAAGCAATGCTAAACTTTGAACAAGCAATAGTAGATGGGTTATCAACAAATTGATCATCCTAAAACAATGCGTCCACATAAGGCAGGGCAACAAAAGTCTCATTATCATCAACAAGAGTCTGGTCATCTAAGAAAACATCACTTTCAAATGAAGATCTAATGTCTCCATACAACTGCTCGATGATGCTCCAAGCAGTAAAAAGCACTGTGTGCTCTTTATGATGTAGAGTATCCTCAGAAATAGTAAGACATATCAGTCCATAAACCATGTCATTATTGTTAAACCATGCATTCTTCTATTCATGGTCACTTGGCTCAGGAACAAGTCCAAGGAGATAGGGCGATAGATCCTGCTCAAGGCAGTGATTCTTTATCCCTCTTTTCCTAGACAAATAGTTCTCAGAAGTTAGCTTGACAACAAAGTGATGAAAATAATTATCAAGAGACGTTAAGGCACTTTATAACAGTAGTGTGATTACAAAACTTTTCCCAAATTACAATAGTGTTAAGGCCCACAAAAGCCAAAATGGTAACACAAAATCTAGAAAAATTAGTTATGTAGCTCTGTTTAGCACCAACTTTAGCATGCAATATTTGAAACGAATGACAAATAAACTAATCAAGCCCAACATGGATGGAAAGTACTCATCTTTATCTTTCCAACGATATCTTGTTTGTTGAAATTCGATATCCGAGGCAAAAGTTATGAATTTTTGAAAACTGAATTTATCCTGCACGAAATCTTCTTGCAACAAAAAATTTATACTTCCAATTTGACTTCTGTAAAATCTGCTCACTAGATGAAAAAGATAACAGAAACCTAGAAATATTGTTGGGCTACAAAAATACCTAGAAAACTTTTTTTAATCCAACAAGCAGAAGATGAAAAAATGAATTAAATTCAACCTTTAGCTAGCTGAAAAAAAGTTGCGCTGATGCTTTTTGGACAGCAATCTTTGCTAGATTTGCTTAATATTTGCAAAATCTAAAAGATAGCCAGATACTTTTACGGGGTAGAGAAAAATACCCAGAAATTCTTTTTCGATTTGCCTAGTAGAAGACCTAGATCTCATGGAAAAATGAAAATGCCTCCACTCTTTCTCTGATTTTTGTCTTTGATTTTGATGAAATGAAAGTCAAAAATTACTTTCTTAATCCTTTTGGGCGCTATGGAACAACTGAAAAAAGCCACTAGGATTGCCAGAATGCTGCAAACACCCAGAGTTCACAAAATATTTGTACAAAAACCCCAGAAATTGAAATTTTCCCTCAAACTTTTCTAAGTCTCAAGTTCATATGGACATGCAAGAGAAGAGCATAATATTTGGGTGATTAGTAGGTTTGGTTTTTGTGCCTAACAAGCTTTTGTCACATTCTCTATACCCAACGATGGCTAGTATTTTGTGACCCCAACTATTATACTTTTTACTAGTGAGTTTTGTGCTTCTAACAATGCTAGATTTTAAATATTTGCCATTTTACTTTGCAATCCAGAATTAATCCTCTCCCTGAAAAATATAATTTTTCTCATATATTTTAAAATCCCCTTCTTAAATTTGACCCAGAAAATAAACCCTCTAGGAAAAGAAAAAGCAACCTTTTTAAATTTGCAGCCTTCCAATTGTTTTGAATGGAGATTAATACTCGAAATCAATTCTCGATGACTAAAAATCATGATTGTATGCTGTTTGCTACTATGCCCTAGCTGTGATTGTTAAAAAAACTCATGATTTGTGATTCTAATATGCTGCATGCCCTATCCATGACTATAAAAAAAACTCACAATTTGTGATTCTGATAAGCTGCATGCCCTAGCCAAACTATTCTTTTCTATCACAACCCACAACTTGTGATTTTCTGCAAATCCACTTCATTTTTTAGATGCCTTGACTATCAAGAATGATGATTTCCATGTCTTCAATGCTAGAAATCCCATATCCTGGCCTAGCCATGATTGGGAATGCCTTACAATTTTTGGGATTGCAAACAATGCAGAAAACTTGCCCTATTAACTATAGAAAATCCTCAAGAATAGAAATCCATGATGTGCTGGTTTTTCTTCCCATTGTTATTCTTTGGAACTTGGCAAAATGCAACTTTTTGTGCAATTTTGGACCTCAACCTTTGCTACCTTGTGGTTTTGAGAAATCCTGATTCCTAACTCCCAACTGGACTTTGCACAACCTGGGATTCTTCCCCCTATTCTTGCAAATTGCGAATATAAAAATGTGGATTTGGTTGCAAATTGCAATTATCTAAGACCAATCAAGACATCCTGCAATCAATGTGTAACCCCACAATTTTCGACTTAAAGAACTCAATGAATCACATTTTTCAGCAACTTCCCACACCCTAGGCCTTCTCTCCTTGGCTTTTTATTTGATACCAATTTTGGCTTTAGTACCAAGTTTAGTAAAAACCAAAGAAGTGAGATTAAGAGAAATCGATGCATCATTGATTTCTCATTAAAAGAGAAACACATTGTATTATTACTATTATTGAAAATTTAAATGTAGTGAAAAAGTTACAAAGTAGTTACATACTAAAAATAGACGGCATTTACAAATGATTGTTGCTACAATCTAAAGACTACTAACTACCACTAACAGTTTACATTAGAGTGTAAGCATACACTTTATTATACTAATACTTTAATATTCAACTCTTCCAGTTCTTTTAAACTGCGTTCCTTTCTATATTAATTTAACTTGTAAGTTTGAGTTACATGTACCTTGTTTGGTCATTGACATTTGTATTGAAACATACCCACTTGCAAAATTTTACAACTTTTAACAGTAAAGGAACTTGCAACCATACTTTCAGAAATAAAAATAACTAATCCAGAATAAATTGGAAAATAAAATAATACCCCAGAATTTTTTTGGTCTTCCTTCATTCGTTAATCAGTTCCATTACATACTCCAATAGCCAGACTCATAAATCAGTCAACATGCAGATATGAACAGAAGCAAAAAATTCATAATCATCTCTCAAAGCTATTAAATTTCCACAATCCATATGAATGTTCTAAATAGCTTCTGGATTCGATTGTGTAAATTTTTTAATCATCAATCGAATTCAGAAACTATTTACAACATTCATAATCATCTGATTTTTTAACTCTTCTCTTACATGATATTATAGATCAGCAGAGGGAGTCAATAACACTTCTTTGCTTGCTTTTAGATGCACAAGCAAATATATGGTAGCTGTGATAGGAAGCACACTACAAGCTTATCGCATGAGACAATGGCAGCAGCATAACTGTGTTATGATTCACATTCAACCACTGGTGCTGGTGCTAAGGTTCCTGGCACAACCTGACCTTCGCTTTCACCTCATGGACTCCTGGAAGTGAACTACAATGGTGAAAGGCAATGAACACTGCAAGAATGTAGGTGTGGGTATTGTTCCACCTGCAATTTGTTCCCTGAGATAATCGCTTCAGTGAACAGTCATGCCTGAAGGAAATTTTCTTCAATTCGTGATGCATTAACCACCACAATGACCCTTGTATATAATGTTCCTTTCAAAGTTGGTTTAGTATAATAAAAAACGCCCTAAATTACACAAGGAACTGCCACAAGGGAGTTGGCCAACAAGGCTGTTATAGAAAAATTAATTAATGTCACTATGCAAGTTGGCCTTTATTAAAAAAATTTAATAATTGCATTTATTCATAATGTTAAATATTTATTAACAATTTATTAATTATTAGCAAAATATAAATAATCGACTCAGCCCCTAATCCCAGATGTTGCTTGTCCTCAACCAACTTCAGACTTGGATGTCTGGCTTCCGTACCTTCCCGTGCTGCATCTTTAGTATCCTCATCGGAGATTACCTCTATATAGTGTATCTGTCCCTTTCTGAATATTTGCAGCTTGTTTTTAGATACCTCTACTTGATTTGGCTTAGGAGCTAGCGTGCTTTTGTGAAAAGATTTATTTGTTTGCATAGGAGATGCTTGCTTGGAATTCAATCTGTGATTCTGTCCTTACTGAAGTTTTAAGGTGCTCAGCTAGGCCTTCCACGAAGAAGACTATAAGCCTTTTGTCTGACACATCTGAAACCATTACTAAAGGTCTTTGAAATTTTACTACATATTATTCTGTCTTACCATCTTGCTTTAGTTGTGCTAACTCCCTAAATTGAGTTTTTGGATCCTTCCTATCAATCTTTGGCTGAAATCCTTCAAGGTGGTGATAGAATCATGCCCTTGGGTTGCCATGTCGTGGTACTACTATTCGTGAGCCAGTCCTTCAAGATACAAGGTGGCAAATTTGATAACCTCCTCTTCAACCATGGGATTCAAGGAAAAATATGTGTTTAATTTTTGCAACCAAGCCTTTTGCTGAGGAATTATCAACACCATCAAAAGTAAGGCAATTTTTCCCAAATAGTGCTGAATGTCTTTTCCCTCATCTTACAAGTGGTATCAGAGCAGAAGTTCCTGCCAGCCTTTGGGTAAGTTGGAAAATTCGATGTTAACTTGAATCATGACAATGGAGGATAGACAACAATTGGACAGATCACTCTATGAAGCAGGCAACAAACTTAGTACTAAATGTCAATCAAAGGAAGGCAATTTTTCCCAAATAGTGCTGAATGTCTTTTCCCTCATCTTACAAGTGGTATCAGAGCGGAAGTCCCTGCCAGCCTTTGGGTAAGTTGGAAAATTCAATGTTAACTTGAGTCATGGCAATGGAGGATATACAACAATTGGAGAGATCACTCTATGAAGCAGGCAACAAACTTAGTACTAAATGTCAATCAAAGGATGAGGTCATGAACACACAAGGGTTGAAAAATGTTTGATTCACATTGAGGAGTCATCCTTTGAAGTGTTAGACATAGCTCTAACTCCTATAATGACCACCTTAAAACAACACAAATGGTTGAGACATCGTGGTGAAGAGATCAAGTTGTTGGTGACCTCTTGTTGAAGTGAGATAATGAGAATTATGGTCCGTCTAGTTCCCTATGACGACGACATGATGAAAGAGGTAGTACAACAGTCTTCTTGAAACTACTTGTGAAGATTCAGGAGGCACTTATTAATGTAGTTATCAACCAAAATAGGTCCATATGAAGGTAATATAATACCAACCGAAAGGGCAACAGATATTAAGTGGATGATTCTAGGTGACATTCGGTGGGATTGTGTCAAATTAAAATATCTCTTCAATTTCACTAAACCCGTTTTGAGTATGATCTATGATATTGACTTTAGTGGCCTTGTTTGGGAGAGATATATCATAGCATCAAATCAATGATTGAGAAGTTGTTGGTCACCATTAATAAGAAATTGCAAGATTCTGAAGGAACTTTCTTTAAACAGTCGCGCCAAATTATTGAAGAGAGATGGAACAAAATAACCACCTTGCTACATCTTCTTTTGTTTGTATTGAATTCCAGATATTGTGGTGCTAAGATCCTTTCTGTGCTAACAAAGATTGCCCCATATAGAGATTTGAAGTCAGCAATAGATACAATACAGCAATTCATGTCCTAATTTGCAAGATGGAATTAGGATTGAGATCATAAATTTTATACACTTCAATAACTTAATTATTGATAAAGTTGATGCTCACAATTGGTAGTACTTCCATGGCCAATCATTCACACTGCTACAACCTTTTGTGACCAATATTTTATCGCAAGTTTTATAACTTCTTTTTGTCGTTAACTTTCATTTTAATTTTAATTTATCGCTAACTCTCTAATTTTGTTTTAATAAGATGCTAGAAGCCTAGTTTATTTGCATCTATGAAGAATTGGAATGCATATTCCACTCACTCAATAAAGCACAAGAAAGATGGACTCAGTGTATGTAAATTCCAACTTCACTTGCTTTCTCACATAGTGGTGACGGAGAAATAGGACACAAGGAAGTGGGAGGTTAAGCTAGAGCATACTGACTCGGATGTTTCCACTTCCCAATTTGTTGCATTGGATTTTGAGGATAGGCCAATCAGTGAGAACAACAGTGTTAGTGGCACTGTTTGTGGCTCTTTTACTATACCTGTACCTACATCATCTAATACAAATTGTGGTGATGATATGTTTGTATGCTCATATGACACTAATGCCTGATTAGTGAAGGTTGATTGTTGACATTATTATTTTTACTTTTAATATATATCATGACATTTGAATTTGACTAATTGACATTGTAGTATTTTCAATTTTTATGGTGATTTTGTTTGTTATATGATCTGGTATTCTGAACTTAATTGCTGCTGCAAATATGTATATATTTCTGATTTTTATATGTTTTTATATGGACAAACCCAAAATAAACTCAACCCCAAAATGTTTTGGACTGAACTAGCAAACCTGAACCTGAACCAGTACCAAGATTAGTAACTCAGATTAAAAGTCTGAAAGAGTGAAAACAGTGGTAATAAAGAAAAGTGTGAAGCAGCTTCGAAAAAAATCTTGTATCTTGGATTAAAACTTACAAAGTAGTGTATGATTTGAAGAGCATGCTGCCTAAGTGGTGTATGATTTGAATGGGTGATGTTGTGAGAGAAGGTGCATTACCTACTAATGTCCATGTATCCATCATTAACCCTCAGAGGTGATGGTACTTCAATGCTTTACTTTATAAAATTCTCGGCACTGATAAATCCCTCTTCATGCTAAGAGACAAAAGCAGAGTCTAGCATTACCTTCAAGAGATTTTTATGCAGATGATGTAGCACTCAAGTCTCTTTTAGCTAATTGTTGCATTCAAATATGGAAAGTCTAAATGTTTTTAAATGGGTTTCAATTCAACTGCTTAAATTTATGATCAGTAGGCTCATGCTAATTATATATATTTTAGAAGAATTAATATCCCACACAAGATCAAAGTTGATACACAGCTTCCATGTAAATGAATGAAAGTAACAAAGAGAGAATAATTAAAATGGAACAAAACATGGGCTGTTATCAAATCTTACGCTTTGAAATTGACAACTTTAACCATCATTTGAATAATCCAGGTAGCACAATATGCATCAGAAGCGGGGAATGGAAAAGTAGCATCAGATGCAGTTGATGAGTGCTTAAGGTAGGCATTGCTTGTTAGATTGAAATGATTGCTCTAATTACCCTTTGATAGTAAGACAATTCAAAAGGCATCCAGGTGAAATAACAGCTTGATTTTTCTTTTTTCTTTTTCTTTTTAATTTAAATCCCTTTTGGTGATATATAGTGCCTTGGAGGATTTGGATTCATTACTTTTTCGTGCTTCTAGAGATGATTCAAGTGCCTCAACCAAGGCAATGAAAGTCAAGGTCAACACAGCAGTTGTTGCACTAGACAGGTGAAAAGAAGTTTGAAACATAATTTACAAAGGATACTTCATAATAATTTCTAGCTTTGGTTGATTACATAAGGAATGGGTTCTTTTGTCATAGGCTTTTACAAACGGTGCCATCTTCGATGCTGGATAAAGGGAAAGCCATTGCAAGGGCTTATCAAGAAACGATTGACCCCACTTTGCAAGAAGAGGGAGGGAAGGAAAAGCTGGAGCCTGATATTAAGCTCCTAGAAGAAATTTTTTGATACAGAAAGCATTCCAATCAATAGTAATCATCTGTATACTTTAAATGTGCAGACCAGGCCTGGATTTGGGTCACCCATGCCTGTCATATGAAATTTCAACTGCCTTTCAATTGATTATCAAAAATAAAATAAAACTTTTTAAAAAATATATACATATATATATAATTCAAAACCTTTCCATTTATGTGATACAATTTTGATTATATCTTAAATTGATTTAAAGACAACTATATAGCCATAAAAAATGCCAGTGAATTTTTTAAAAATATATACATGGATATTATTCAAAGTGTTTCCATTTATGTGATACAGTTTTGATTATATCTTAAAATTATTTAAATACAACTATATAGTTTTTTATTGCTGCGTGTTCTTCCTTTGAAGACCGTGATTTGGTGTTGAGCAAGCTTTGGGTTTGGGGGAACCAGTCTCTTTCGGCCAAACCCTGGGCAATCTCCTGCAAACCCCTTACTGAACTGCTCAATGTGCGCCTTATGTGGGGTTGTTTGCCCAATCTTCCACTCCATTTTTGGGAGATATCTTGCTTTGAGGCCATCGAAAATTGTATTGGTCATTTTTTGAAGGTGGATGAGGCTATGGCTTTGTTGGGATGCTCTACTTTCGCTCGTCGTGACTGCAGTTCCTGGTGTTGTAGCCATGATTGATATTCCTGACGAATGTTGGGGGTAGGTTGTTTTTGGGACCGATGTCTTCTGGACACCCCTCCTAGAGACCTGCTACTGGGTTTCCTGTTGTTGGTGGGCAGAACACATAGACTGTTGTTCTTGACGTTGGAGGTGAAGGGGTTTCTGCTTTTGGGGTTGTTAAGGATGGGGTTCTCCCCCCCAAAATTGGTTGTTGGTGTACGGAGCTATGCCCATGTTGCCAAATTTGCTGCTACTATTCCTCCAAAAGTGAAAGCTTGACCCCTTGCCTGTGCTAAGACCTCCCTTGTGGTGGCGTGTGACACAGAGGTGATGGAAAATGTGAATTTCTACCAACGTCGTGGGTTGGTCTATAAATTAATTGGTCTCAGGGCTTCTCTCTCGGACCTGCATCACTAGCTAACAAGTTCTTGGCAACCCTTAGTCTCTAGTAACATTGAACTTTTCCCTTGTGCAAAAGGGTTTTTTATTGTTGTATTTTCTTCCTCTGAAGACCGTGATTTGATGCTAAGCAAGCTGTGAGTTTGGGGAAATCACTCTCTTTCGACCAAACTCTGGACAGTCTCCTTCAACCCCCGTACTGAACCGCTCAATGTGCGCCCTGTGTGGGTGTGTCTCCCCAATCTTCCACTCCATTGTTGGGAGATTTCTTGCTTTGAGGCCATTGGAAACTCTATTTTCCATTTCTTGATGGTGGATGAGGCTACAACTTCGTCGGGCTGCTCTACTTTTGTTCACATTTTGGTTGACATGGATATCTCCACACCACTTTTGGGGGATGTGGTGCTTATTGTTGGGGACGTGCCTTGGACTCAAATGTTGGATTATGAGGACCTCCCCTTTCAATGTCGGCGATGCTTCTCTACTGGCCATCTGGCTACAAACTATTCTCTTTTGTGTTGCAAAGGTGTTGCTATTTGGTGGAATGATGCAAATGATGATCATTTGACAGTTCGAGCTTCTAATTCTCTCTCTGATTCTACCTCTGAGGACTCCTCACAGGTCGAAGATGAGGATGAAGCTCCTGTTGCAAATTTGGGTGATGCTTCTGTTGCAAATCAGTGAGATGCTCATGTTGCAAATTTGGGTGACGCCCCTACTATAAACCACGAGAATACCACTCTTGCTCCTACTAGTGCGGCCCCCTCTGGCCATGAGGACCATTCTTCGCATTCTGCTCCTGCTTTGCTCCAAGCTTCAGTTGACAATGTATAACTTGCTCAACATCACGACCATTGTGCTGACAGTTGTCCAAATGGAGTTTCATTAACTTCTTTCCCTAGTGGTGGGGAGCCTAAGTACATCATCACCTGGACAATTGTCCGATGACGCCAGAAAAATAGTTCCTCAAACTCACATTCTTCTTCGCATGAGGTGAGTGAACTGCCCCCCACTCTCGAGGAGGGCTACTAGCCTTGATGCTAGTGTGTTGTTTATTTGGCTTATTTTGTTTTTGACAACACCTTTACTGTTTGTGTGTTGTTAACAAGTCGTTGATGGTCTCTACTTGTAAAGACAACACCCATGTTTGTGTTGTTGTCTTTGACGTATGCCTTCGAGTTGTGGTTGTGTAAGGGTCAGGCCCCTTGTTAGGTTGTTGATTTTAATCAAAAACTATATAGCCATCAAATTTAGACCTTCATGACTACTTTTAATTTTTACGTACAAAGCAAATATCTTAAATTTACTATTACAATTAAAATAAGTTTCTAAACCGACATATTTAAAAGACTGATAACACAAAATTTAATTGGCATCTACCTCCTAATAGAGGCATAAAACTTAATTTTAATGGAACTTCCTATAAAAATCTAAGGGTTTTGGTACTTCCTATATCATCCAACATTTGTTTAATCCCTAAAAATTTACTACCAAAAACAAATAACCAAGTTGAATTCCAAGCACTTTTCATTGGTTTAAAAATGTGTGAAAACAATCATACATATCTGACATTGAATGTGGTTCATTGATCACTATAAATACTTTTCAGAAGAGAAGCACTTCTAACTGGAAGTTAAATACTAAACAACATCTGAGCACAAATTTGGCCAATCCTCGATAGAAAGGAAATCTATCGTATCAGACTTTGTTATAGAGAAACAAATATATCTGCAAGATCTAGAGCAAATCCTGAAGTTATTTGTGAAAGTAACAAAATCCAGTAGTTCTTCTAGGGAATATGGATAATATAGTTCTCTTCCCAAGGGTTGATGTGAATGCAAAGATTCCACCATCCACATTTAGTTGCAAAGGATTTTTTGCATCAGAGGCAATAAGCAACACTTATGAAAATTAGATTACAATGAGTATTCTAATTTCTAATTAATTAATAATTACAATAAATGATACAGTTTGGGTGTTGCACAAACAATGGTAATCCAAACAATTATTGGAAATCATTTGTTGGAGAGGATACATGCACATTTATGACATCATTTTTCCATAGAAAACTTTTCATCAAACAATGGTAATCCAAACAATTATTGGAAATCATTTGTTGGAGAGGATACATGCACATTTACGACATCATTTTTCCATAGAAAACTTTTCATCAAATACTATTGATGTGTCTTCGGAGAAGAGTAGGACCAAGGCAACGACTACAAACTACAATCGATGTAAACATAATTTTTTGTAGTTTTTATATTAAGCGATCATTTTTTGGTCTATAGATTCTTTATAGTACAACCTAACTTGTCGGTATGGGTATGAGCACGAGTACGGGTACAAGAACCTAGTACATGGGTACAAGAAAAAAAAAGGTTTGGGTAAATGGGTTCAAGTACACACACATGCACAATTTAAATAAATATACAAAATAGTAAAACCAAATACTTTAATTGATAATACTTCTTCATTGATCAATGCGAAATGCCAAATATAAATACTAAATGCCAATTGATAGTTCAAAATTTCAAATTAAGTCATATGCCATATCATATATGTCTAGGTTCACAATTCAAATGAAAATAATTACAATTACAAAATTGATAGCCAAAAATTTTAAAATAGTAATTATCTTCTATCTTCAATGTAGTTCATCAATCATCAAAAGGATTATAAAAAAAAATCATCCATTGAATTTTCAGTTGCTGCAAGTTCAAAATCATTTGGACCCAAAACAAAGTCACTGACACTTGTTGCATTATGTGTAAGTATGTCATCATCGCCATCTATAGTGACTTTAGCAAGATCCTCAATGGTTGCATCCAAGTTGCTACACTTAGGGGCTACACCCCGAAGCTTCGCTTCCACATCTTTGCATTGAGGTTGCTTACGTGATAGAAGGCACAAATTAGAATGAACATAAACCAAGTTTGTTTTTCTTTTTGCAGCCAACTCGTTACACTTCATTGAGTGGATAAAGGATTTTGTACTTTGATTCCACTCAATGGAAGAACTTGCAACCTGATAAAACTAGAGAGAACCAACAAAATTTAAATATAAATAATGTAAAATAAATTAAAGAATGTTAAGTTCTAAATTTTGCAATACAATTTATATATTAAAAAAAAACAAAAAAAACAAAAACAAACAAACAAACTTAATTGTGATAGAATCTTGATTGCAATAGGTTAGAGGAACATAAAATCTTGACCATGGAGATACCACCATGTAGTAGTATCCATTTTGGATTGGTCATTAACATCACAAGGAGTATTATTTCTTCTTGAGATGAACAAGCTGAATTCTCTCCAAACATTTTCCTCCACTTACGGATCTGAGAAGAGTCTAGAAAATGCCCACCTGTATCCAGTAGCAACTTCAGAATCTCTATATGGTAATAATCTCCCTAACAATGAAAGTACTTCGAAGCTATAGTAACTAGGAGATAATGCATATGCAAGGAGGTGCAATGGTGTGTTCATCTTGTTCCAACAATGAAGAGTGATTGATTCCACCCTTTTGATAAAGGTTTCTTCAAGGTTATTCTTTTTTCTTTTCTTTTTTCCTATTATGACTTTTTTTTCTCTATCATCGTGTCCATGCCATCATAGACATCCCCAAAAATGGTGCATGTGTATCAACGACCCTGAGCATAGTCATTATAGGCTTAGTGAAATCCAATATGTATTTCACATGAGCCCACCAATTGTCATCCAAAATCAATGACTTGATCTTTTGTGCCCTCTCTAAATTCGACTGCTTCTAACACCTCATTGGTTACTAATAACCATTGCACCCAATTCCTCTCCCACCTTTAAAAGTCATCTCATAAAAAATATATGAGATGCAAATTGGGTCTCAACAACCTACGATCATGTTAATAACAAATTAAAAAATATTATAAATTTATGTACATATTGAACCTGGCATAAATAAAATTATATAAAATAATTAAATTTACCAACAATTCTAACCTCGAAAAAGTCTAGAAAATTGCTTGTGACATTTGGTGGTTTGTCACAAACATCTAAATCTCCTCAACCTCTTAATATATTTCATTCACCCACTCTATTTGAGCCAATCACTTTGCATACCCAAGTTAAGGGAGTGTACAATGCATGAAGTCCAAATAATGTGCTCATATCTTGGCTCGACCATAGCACTTGCGACCCTACAATATTTTTTATTGTCTGTAATGACTTGGACCACATTCTCATGATCCACCATCTCTATAATCAGTGAGGATTCTGGAAATGAAATCTACATGTTTGACTTGCCCGTCATAGTCAACTACCCTAAAAAACATTGCACCTATGGGGGTGTAGACATCTAAAATTGACATGTTGCCCATGCACAACAATCTTACTAACTTTCGTCTCAATTGATTATAATAATCTTATTATTTAACTAATTAGTGTCATTCAACTACTTAAATTTCAGATTTAGCATTTCCCTCTAATTTCCATAATTGGATAATTATAATTATCCAATTATGGAAATTAGAGGGAAATGCTGAATCTGAAATTTAAATGGTAGAATGATACTAATTAATTAAATAATAAAGATTATTTAATCAATTAAGATGAAAGTTAGTAAAATTGTTGCGCATGGGCAACTGGTCAATTTTAGGTGTATACATTTTGCTCCTCTTTGAGACAATGTGTTTTCAAATGTTGTTTCAAAGAATAACTATTAAAAATCACGCCCTAGTATGCCCCAGCGTGAACAAGGTGACAATAGGGTAATAGATGCCCCCTCGAGAGATTGTTTGTGCAAGAAAGGCATGAATGATCTCTCGAAAGAAGATGAAATAATGAAAGAGTAGAATAGTTAGTAAGAAGTGAAGAATGTTCGTAAGTTATGATGATTGCTTGATCGACATTTGATACCGAGATTTTTTATAAGAACCATGTTTGGTTCAGGAAGGACCCATCCTTTATAAAATTAGTGACAATATATGGTTTCAGGGAAGACATACCCTGCATAAGACATGCGACAACGTTTGGTTTCAGGATTTACATCTTGTATAAGACTAGTGGTGATGGATTAACTGATTGATGGAATGATTTGACAAATTTGACAAGTTGATTTAATCATTTTGAAAGATTGATGGATTGACCGATTTGACTGATAGAGGAAATATTAGGACTAATTGACAATTTTTTTAGTATTGATAGATAAGAAGAAAATGACATGACTATATCAAATAATATGAGGATGAACCCTAATCAAAATCCAAAATTCATTAACCACTTTTCATTCCAATTTGAGCAATTATTTTTCATCATTGAGCCACTTTTATTTAGCAAAACAGGTGTTTCCCCACCAAGACATGAAAGATAAAGGTAGGATTATCCCCTTGCATTTTGACAGATACATGTAACAGACAAGGAATGTTGGCCAATCCATCTAAGGATATGGACGTTAAGGGTTGGGGTATGTATCCATTAAGGCATGATATCTGATAGGGCACTTGTTCTAGGAAATAAATATCTATGAAGGCATTGTTTGATAGGTATGTTTAAAACTTGTAGGCAGTTAATCGGTTAAGTTGTAGACTAGCTTGGTAGGTTTTTTTGTTGATGCATGATTTGTTAAGCTCGATGTTTTGTCTGATGTACTACTTGTGTCTGCTCAAAGTGTCCGTCGTTGCAAAAAACTGTGTTATTGAAAATGAGGAGAAAGACAAGATTGTTTTTGGATTTTTGACGTTTTATGATCTTTAGGGATTTTTTCAGGACTTTTATTAGATTTTTTAGGACATTTTATGATTTTTATGATTTTTTTTTTGGATTTTTTAAGGACATTTTAGATCACTAATTGAGTTGAAAGACATTTTTTAAAATTTATCCTCAAACATGATGTATTTATTTGCCCCAGTGTCTAGCAAGGCATAAAACATTACGAATGGATGAATGAACTGGTGGGGTGGAAATGGATAGGTGTAAGAGGATAGTAGCTTATTATGGAATCAGAGTTGATTTGAATGCAAGGACTATCTCATAATGAGACAACATGTTTATCCAAGCTAAGGGACTAGAAAAGCTAATGAAGGTAATGACATGACACATTGAATGACAAGTGGTCTATGGGAATGAGCATGTCAAGAGGTTTCTGAAAATATGTTCTTCATTTTTTATGTCTTTAATTTTGATCAAGACAAGGAAAGGGATTTGGGAGGATGGAGATGAGATAAGTAGGATCAAAGATGGCAATGGATGACAAAAGTAAGGGATGGATAAGATAAAGGATATGTATTGAAGGGTGTGGATAGAGTGAAGAAGATAGTGTGCAGGAAGCCTTGTCAAGATCAAAGAATGAAAAACGAATATGGAGGTTATAGAGGGTAGGATAGCATGAATGAAGCTTGCCCCCAAGTGTAGAGTGCAAGAGGGTAATGAATTACACATGACGCCTGTTTCTCAGGTTTTCGTCATGGTACTTTCCCAAGGCACCACAAGAAATGGTTTTCACCATAGGATAAATTATTTCCCTTTATTCTTTTTCTTTTGGTGTCACACAAGATGCCTTTTTGCCAGATTTTCATCAAGGTGACACATTTTTTGGTCACACAAGACGCCTATTTTCCAGGTGTTTATCAAGGTGACAATATTTTGACTTTATTTTTTATTTTTATTTTATTTTTGACTTTTTTGGATGACAATGGACGTAGGAAATGACATGAAGGAAGGAATCAAACATCTTGTTGTTTGCATAGTACTCCTGAAGGATGTGCTATAATGGACCATGACTATTGAAATTATGCTCAAATATGTTGATAGGGTGATAATAAAGGGGGATCAAATGGGCAATAAGATGGACTGGGGAAAGAGTTAATGCATAGGATTGGATAAGGGGCATAGAAGGATGGAAAGTAGGTGTTGGGTAATAGATGGGGTGTTGGAAGATTTGTGTATGGGTGGATGGAAATGTTGGCAAGATCAACGTTGGCACACATCTTGAGGGGTGGTGAGGCAGGAGTATCTTATTGTGGAATCAGATGAGAGTAAGATGAGGAGTGGATAGGTGTAAGACGAGAGTAGCTTATTATGAATAGGTTGTAAGATGAGAGTAGCTTATTATGGAATCAGAGTTTATTTGAGTGCAAGGACTATCTCACAATGGGACAACATGTTTATCCAAGCTAAGGGACTAGAAAGGGTAATGAAGGTAATGACATGACACATTGAATGACAAGTGGTATATGGGAATGAGCATGTTAAGAGGTTTCTGAAAATGTGTTCTTCATTTTTAATGTCTTTGATTTTGATCAAGAGAAGGAAATGGATTTGGGAGGATGGAGATAGGATTTGTAGGATCAAAGGTGACAATGAATGATAAAAGAAAGGGACGGATAAGATAAAGGATATGTATTGAAGGGTGTGGATAGAGTGAGGCAAATAGTGTGCAGGAAGCCTTGTCAAAATCAAAGGTGGAAAAAGGAATATGGAGGTTATACTAGGTAGGATAGCATGAATGAAGCTTGCCCCCAAGTGTAGAGTGCAAGAGGGTATTGAATTACCCATGACACCTATTTGTCAGGTTTTCGTCATGGTACTTGCCCAAGGTGCCACAAGAAGTGGTTTTCACCATAGGACGAATTATTTCCCTTTATTCTTTTTTTTTGGTTTCACACAAGACACATGTTTGCCAGATTTTCATCAAGGTTGTTAATTTTTTAGGATAGCTGCAAATGTAATAGCACTCTATGTTGTTTTCCAAATGCAACAATCTCTCTTTCATTTATATTGGGAATGAGGCTAGGAGAGACATGTCCCTTCATGTGACATGCCTATTCATTATTATTTATAAGAAAGGACATGCCTCTTCCTATTAATTATAATTTAATCAATCTTATAATGTTCATCAATCAATTATTAATTAAGAATAATATAATAATTAAATATTAAATATTAAATTTTAATCATAATAGTCAATTTCATATGATTAATAATAATATAAAATATATATTATATTATTATTAATCAACATATATTATGTGTATTCTAATGATCATACGACTGAAGCTACAAACATTAACACTCCCTCTTTGCTAGGGAGGATGATCAAACAAAATGTGTAGTGGTCTCCTGTGTCAACACTTATGATCCTCACCATAGCTATACAAAACATCAACACTCACTCTTAGCTAGGGAGGATAAATCAATCCAATGTCAACACTTATATGACACTTGACAACATCAATCATATGATGTAAGAAATAAAAACATTATCCTCATGATGTAATCAATAGAAACAGTATCAAGATGTGGATTGCCTCCATCGACGATTCTATCCACAAGCTCTCAGGTGGATTGCCTCCATCGGCAATTGTATCCACAAGCTCTCAAGTGGATTGCCTCTATCGACGATTCTATCCACAACCTCACGAGCTTTAGAGTGGATCGCCTCCATCAACGATTCTATCTACAAGTTCCCGGGTGGATTGCCTCAATCGATAATTCTATCCACAAGATTCTCAAGCTTTAATGTGGATTGCCTCAATCGACAATTCTATCCACAAGTTTTATCTATTATGACCTGTTTCAGCCATCACAACATGTCTATCATAATAGAAGGTCAAGTTATTGTAAGATCGTCACCTTTCAATAACTCTTACAAATACAAGTTATAATCATTTGGAAGTCGTCACTTCCTCATGATGTACACAGGGGGTGGGCCCATTAAAATATGGAGTAACACACATGACATCCATCATGCCTCAACGCAGAGTGTGAAAACAAGGGATTTCACCTCGAACTTCTCTCACAGAGAAAAACTCATTGAGCAGATATCAATCTGTTGATCATCCAAGATTGCTTAAGATGAACTGTCAGACTCCCTCTAAGTCTGATATCAATCTTCTTAGCTCCTCGTCCAAAGTTACCTCTGAAGAGTCAGACTCCCTCTGAAAATAATTTGTTGTGCTTCTGTCCTGAAGGTATGTCAGAGAGAGATTACAAGTAGCTTATAAACTAAACTATCTCATACGGAAATACCAAAGATAGAAGCATACAAGATTTTACTAGCCAATATTATAGCATAAATTTTAAACTCAATAATTCATGTGCATTAATAAAACATGAAATACTTATCTTAAGTTTCAAATATTTCCTTTTGTAAGGTGAGCCCATATAGGAAATATCAACTCTCATC
>MU224300.1:835910-861254 GCA_018584345.1 Thuja plicata
CACCATTTTCTCACTCTCCACTAAGGATGGTTCAAATGGAAATGTAACATTGGTTATTATTCCCCCCACAATGTACAATTCCCACTCTTATATCGTTGAACAATACTCATGTCTTCTTGTGAAATGATTTGATTGCTCCAAGAGAGGTGACACTCTATATTTAATTCTTTCTTTCTAGAAAGAGACACACTTCCTTGAATGCATTCTTCTTTGTTAATGCTTGACCACGATCATAACAAATTAATATATTTCTTTAATGAAAGCCTCTTTTAGGAATTTCACATAGACCCGTAAACTGTCCGTCATAACTTTTGAACCCCACACTTTCTCTCCAATAGCTCCAGTGAGATTCTTTAAAATTGGGTTTTCACCAACATATAAAAATTCAAAAAAATCCAATGGTGGATTTGTGAGATATGGTCCCTGTACTGAGACAGTCACACATTCACCATCAACAAACTTCTCTCTTACATTTGCAAACTGGCTCTGATACCATGTTAAGTTTTTAGGATAACTACAAATGTAATAGCACTCTGTGTTGTTTTCCAAATGCAACAATCTCTCTTTCATTTATATTGGGAATGAGGCTAAGAGAGACATGTCCCTTCATGTGACATGTCTATTCATTATTATTTATAAGAAAGGACATGTCTCTTCCCATTAATTATAATTTAATCAATCTTATAATGTTTCATCAATCAATTATAAATTAAGATAATATAATAATATAATAATATAATATTAAATATTAAATTTCATATGATTAATAATAATAACATATATATTATATTATTATTAATCAACATATATTATGTATTTTAATGATCATACGATTGAAGCTACAAACATTAACAAAGGTGACAAAAAATTTGTCACACAAGACACTTGTTTGCCAGGTTTTTATCAAGGTGACGATATTTTGACTTATTTTTATTTTATTTTTGACTTTCTTGGATGACAATGGACGTAGGAAATGACATGAAGGAAGGAAGCAAACATCTTGTTCTTTAGATAGTACTCCTGAAGGATGTGATATAATGAACCATGACTATTGAAATTATGCTCAAATATGTTGATAGGGTGATAATAAAGGGGGATCAAATGTGCAATAAGATGGAATGGGGAAATAGTTCATGCATAGGATTGGATAAGGGGCATAGAAGGATAGAAAGTAGGTGTTGGATAATGGATGGGGTGTTGGAATATTTGTGTATAAGTGGATGGAAATGTTGGCAAGATCAACGTTGGCACACATCTTGAGGGGTGGTGAAGCGATGGAAGGAAAATAGATTTTGGATTTGAGATTTAGATGGAGGAGTGGATGTAGAATTTGGGATACATGGACCCAAAATGGATGGAGGAGGTGATGGAGTATCTATGGCAGTGGATTTTGGGACATAGGGGCCCAAAATAGATTTGGAAGATGAAAGAAATTGATGTGAACGAATGATGGAAGCCTTTGGAATAGCAAGATTAGATGCCAATTTTGATTTTTCTTTAGGATGTAATGCTTCTATAAGCAATTTGGGAATCCACATAGTTTTTTATTTTTCTTTCCTTTGCAATTATTTTGAATGCATGACTTTAATGTGAGACTTAAGAATCCACATGGCTTTTTATTTGTTATTTTTTTATGGGCTTTTGTGGCCTTTTGGACTTTTATTTTTGCTTTTGGATCAATGTTTTCATTGTTTTTACATGTCTTTTAGGTGGGACATGTTGATCCTTAGTCATATGTGGATTTTTGAACTTATGGATTTTATGTTTGGCATCCAAATTGCTTTCAAGAGCATTGGGATTCATGGATGGATAGGGATGAGATGTTGGTCCATTGAAGGAGCTCATATAGATGGATGCTTGGAAGATTCTCATGGATGTGTGTCTTTGCTGATCTTGATTTCTAAAAGGGTAAAGGGACTGTGGACTAGGGGTGATATGGATGGTTGATGGAGCAATATTAAAACCTAAGATGGATGGAAGGGACAAAGACTTTGATTTTGGGATAAAAGGATCCAAAACAAATTTGGAGGATGGGGAAGGTGTATGCTTGGGTTAATATGGGGGAATGTAGGATTTTGGAGGGATACCAACATCTTGATGGTGAGTTATATAGCCAAGGACCTGATAGTATGGATTTTCTTTGATATCAAGGGGTTCTAATATACCTCGTTCATCGAGGCCTAACCCTTTTCCTTGATAATGCATGTTCAAACAAATCTTCTTAGCAATGGGATACCGATTATTTTTGTAACAAGATGCGAACCATTTTGAGGTGGAGGGGGTATGAAAGAAATGATAGGATCCCGAAGTAGACCAGACCAAATGAAAGTGGATGAACCATGTTGATATGTAATTGGCTCATTATTTTCTTGGATACTGGTGATGGAATCTTGAGATGGATATGAAATATTATGACATGGAGATGGCAGGTTGATAGGATCTTGTGGTGGACATGGAGGGATGCTTTGATCTTGACATGGACGGGGATCATTAAATAGATTGTAAGGGACATAATGATCTTGCTTAGGATATGAATTTGGAAGGATGCTTTTCTCTTGGGATGGAAGGAGATCATGTTGGATAGGAAAAAATGGATAAGGGGATCATCAGAAATTTTGGAAATATGGGATCTTGGTAAAATATTGGATGGGATTGGACACTCTTGGTATCTTGATCTTGACAAATTTTAGGACTTGTTTCTTGATATTGTGGATTACCCTCTTGACATGGGGCATGAGTTCGGATATGTATGGTGGATTCTTAAAAGGACCCAATACTTGGGTATTATAGGAATGAACTTTGACTGAGACTCATTGGAGTAGGTTTGCTTGGAAATGGAGCATATTATTGCATTGGATCTAAGATTGTTAAATTGTAAAAGGGACTAGTACTGAGGAATGAACTAGTTTGGATTTGTATTGTGGATAGCCCTTGGGGGTAAACTGGAAAGGTGTCATCATTGTATGCATCGTAGGATGTAGATGGTGTGGATGAAGAGATGGTGGGAGATATGGAGGTCACTTGTGGGCCATGGCTAGACATAGGTATATGATTTTGATCATGTTTTGGAATAGCATCTTGACATATGTCTAGCTCCTCATTTGGTGAATTATTGGGATATCCTTGAATAGTAAAGTCACCTTGGTCAATGAGATCCTAGATGAGATTTTTCAAATTTGAGCAATTTGAAGTTTTATGTCCTTTGGTCCTATGGTATTCACAGAAGTCATTTTTCGTTCCACTAGGATAGTCTAAAATATCCTAGCTCACGATGTATTACTTTTGGAAGTATGGTGTGATTTGATTGCAAAAGCTTCTTCAAAGTTGACTCAATTGGTTCCCCTAAGGGTGTGTATCTTTGTTTTGGTCCTGCAGCCTATGTGTCATAGATCTATTGTCTAGATGAACATGAGAGTCCATTTGATGTTTGTATTTTTTCTACCTTATGACTGGCATGTGCAAAATGAATCTAAGGGAATACAATCTAAGAATGAGGTTATATGCAAGACAACAATGACGACTAGGTTAGGACTTTAATTTTTTTGGTTTTTTGATTTTGGGAGTGCAAATGCAAACTTAGCAATCTATGTATGAAACTAAAGTGATGTCTAAGGTGTATGCAATATAGCCCTAAGAGAGACTCTATAAATTTTGAATGTGAACCTTCCTAGGAAAGACTTGAATGATGTTGGGAGCTATCTTAACCTCAAAAATTGACAATTTTGATAGGGTGTCTATGACAAGACGATTTTGACAAAAAATGACGAGTATCTATGACAAGACAAATGAAAGAGGCAATAAATAAATTTGAGGAGGTTAAGATCATGCTCAATACCACTATAGGAATACCTCAAAAAGATAAACGTTCTAATTTGGAAAGACGACTCTAAAAAAGTGTATTGCTTGACCCTATGAAATGCAAGCTATTTTTTTTTGTGTTTTTCAAGTTTTTTGAATCTAGAATGAGGACAATGTGATATGCAAGGCATATGATAACTAGGCAAGGTTATGAATTCCTAAATGTAAGGATATGACTATGTATGCAAGACACAAATAGCTAAAATGCAAGGATGTAGACTCAGATGCTAATCACAGAAGTAGGAAATCTAAGCAGAGACAAATAACAGGTTTTGGACCCTAATCTCAAATTGATCTTGTTTTTTAATTTTACCAGTCACTTGCATCGAATAAATATAGTGATTGTGTAGCATGAATCTGAAAAATGTGTAGTGAAGTTACAGTGTTTGCATAACAGAGTGGTCATAGATGAGAACAATAGTCAACACAACAACTGCGTTGAATGGACATTGTAATTGCATCACATGAATGTTCAGATTGCGTCTAATGAAGTTTACTTGTGTATAATGCCTTTGTTGATTGCGTAGCTTTTTCTGAGACACTATCTTGGACAGATTTTGATGATTCAAAATAAGAATCACACATGTAGAGTATGGCTGATCTGACAAACTAACTTTTAAAGCACTCTGTGTATGTTCAGTGACTTTTTCAAGCCACAATTTTTCACTGGTCAAATAACAATCACAAAACAAAATACAAGCAGTGACTATCCTAAGGTCAAAAGGATTTATTAAAATGTTTCAGGCCCATTGCTTCGATTTCCGTCAGCTCACACAACATGTCACACTCTAGGATGTAAGCCCTTTTGAATGTGCTTATGTTTTCGCCTTTTCCAGATTTTGAATCGAAGAGGATTTCTCCTCAATTGAGCTAATTTCCTGGAAAATATATGATGCAGATCTTGGGGGAGATTCTTCCCTCTCCTCACACTGAAATAAGTTAATGTTTAGAGGTGAAACATGCGGCCTCTATTTTAACAGGTTTTTAGTTAGATCTGTGGCATCTACCCAATCGATTTGTACATAATTAAGACACTTAAGTCTTTAATTGATCATGTTGGCTCCTTAGGCACGTAGGCCCGATCCAAACTATCACCCACTCTTCTGTCCAAGCTTGGTTAGATGTAAGACAATTCTGAGGTTTACCCATCTTATTTCTATACCAGTCGAAAGGATTTGTCGGTTTGAGGTCGTCCTTTGCTGGTGATCACTTCTCCTAGACATGCCTCTCAAATTAAAAAGGGTTTTAATCTAACAAATTGTGCAAACACACCACAGACACAAGACACACAGTTAATCGAATTAAGCTCCAAAACTAAATGTGGACTAATATAAGAGTCATCCATAAACACACACGGATTCATTGCTAGAGCACCAAACCAAGTGAAGGTTGCTTGTTCAATTTTAGGAGCACCAAACTCAAATGTATATTACTTGTTCAATTTTAACGAATGTTCATTTTAGAGCACTAACAAGCAAATATGAAGGTTTTTCTTGTCCATACAAGGTTCTTTTTAGGATCATTGAAAGCATATGTGAATTGGTTTTGATTTAAAAGTATAAATGTTGCTTCCTAGCCACATGCTGAAAATCTGAAATTAGTAGCCCAAAAACCCTACCTTAGGACTTGAATTTTAACCAAAATTTGACAAATTGAATGCAAAACACAAAAATTTATACTTTACAGATGCGGCGAATCAAACTGCACATAGAAAACACCAAAAACATAATACAATCAAATAAAAAATAGAATGATTATGTCATATTAAAATAGAAATTACAGCTTTTAAGAATCCAAATGCGGAGATTAAACAACTGTGTCGAATGACTTTGTTCCTTCACAAAAATGAAATTTTTTGAAGTTAGAAGCATCTGGTGCTTCACGTCAAGTCCACCATTGTAGATTAGGGGTTATATTCAAGATATGGAAACTTGCAACAACACAGTTAGACCACCACAAAGCTTAAATTTTGTAATAAATCCCTAAACAACGAGAGATCTAAAACAAATAGTAATAGAAATGCATACACAATAACAAATAATAAAATCAATTCAAACAATAAAGATATGCAAACCAGATTTATCTCCCTTGTTCTTCTCCTTCTTATTGCAAATTGTGGACTCTCAACTTGTGCTCACTTGGACAACATAATAATTCAAAGTACGTTGTTATGAATTATGAGAATTAGCTCTCATTATATAGGCTTCCTTGATTTCAATCACGATTCTCTAATTGATGACATGACTGAATTTGATTGAAGAGTCAACTCGATTTGATTTAAGAGTTGAACTCAATTGATTGGAAAGCAAAGTGAATAGATTGATTTGTTAACTCATTTGATTGTGAGTGAACTGAAATTGATTAGACAATAGACTGAATTGATTGAAAAGATGACCAAATTTATTGATTAGTCAGAAAAGGTGATTGAATCAGTCAGACTGAGACTTAGTGTTAGTTAGAACTAGAAGGATAATTAGAATTAAATAAATTGGAAAATTCATTTATTTATGAGAAGAATAAATTAAGAACTTAAATAAATTGTCATTTATTTAATTTTAGGAGAAAGATTAATTAATTAGGTGATTGAATCAGTCAGACCGAGACTTAGTGTTAGTTAGGACTAGAAGAATAATTAGAATATATAAAATAGAAAATTCATTTAATTGCACATGTGGAAAATAAATAAATAAATAAAATTATTTATTATGAAAATATTACATTAGGAACTTAAGTAAATTGTCATTTATTTAATTTTAGGAGAAAGATTAATTAATTATAATTATCATGTAATAATGTTTATGAGGAAGATATTAATTAATTAATACAATTACTTAACTAATTATGAATATAAGAGATTAATTAAATAATAATTTAATTAATTAATAGACGAATAATAGTTAGACACTAATAATTATATAATTAATTAAAATTATTCAATTATGGAAATTAGAGGGAAAGTGCCTTGGAGAAAAAAAATAAAGCATGCGGTAAATACAAAGATAAATCATCCATAACCACCCCTATAGTTTATTTAGGTTGATGGGATGAATATTCCGGTTGGATCTGGGTATGGTAGGATTCAGGAACAAGGTATTCGATAGGATTGGGGTACTGCCAATAGGTGTTGTGGTACACATAAAAACTTCTCCTTCCTTCTTTCCTATCCATCAATAATAACTACCATCCTCCCCTTCTTTCTCTCTATTCTGCTAGTACCACTTGCTCTTGTGAGACCCCCAGTAGAATAGTAGGGCACCATCAAACATAGAAAAATTTAAAATAAAACAATAATGGGGCATGGCCAAGCGGTAAGGCAACAAGTTTTGGTCATGTTATTTCGAAGGTTCGAATCCTTCTGTCCCGGGCGGAACAATATTATTTAATCAATTGAGACAAAAGTTAGTAAAATTGTCACACACGAACAACATGTCAATTTGATGTGTCTACATTTAATTTTCATATTCAACATTTCCTTGTAATTTCCATAATTGGATAATGGTAGTTAATTATTTAGTTATTAGCATCTAAGTATTATTCTTCTATTAATTAATTAAATTATTGTTTTTTAATTAATCTCTTATATTCACAATTAATTAAGTAATCGTATTATTTAATTAATATCTTCATCGTTATGATTATTACATGATAATTGTAATTAATTAATCTCTCCTAAAATTAAATAAATGACAATTTATTTAATTTTCTAATTCATTCTTCTCATAAATAAATGAATTTTATTTATTTGTTTATTATCCACATGTGCAATTAAATGGATTTTCTAATTTATTTAATCAATTAGACCACCACAAAGCCTAAATGTTGTGATAAATCCCTAAATATCAAGAGAGAAAGCAAATAATAATGGAAATGCATACACAAAAACAAATAATGAATCAATTCAAACAATAATGACATGCAAATCAAATTTATCTCCCTTGTTGGATATTTTCCGTTAATTATTTAATTATTAACATCTAACTATTATTTTTCTATTACCTAATTAAATAATTGTTATTATTTAATTAATCTCTTATATTCATAATTAATTAAGTAATCATATTACTTAATTAATATCTTCCTCATTATTTTTATTACATGATAATTGCAAATAATTAATCTTTCTCCTAAAATTAAATAAATGACAATTTATTTAATTCTAATTATTCTTCTAGTCCTAATTATACGGTTCCTAAATCTAAGGATGAGGGTTTGGCTGTTAGCTCCTCTCGGGATTATCGCACTAAGGATGGTGCTACTAATGCTGCCTTGGTTCAGACTTTTGATGATGTCCTTTCGGGTGTTGATGTTGCTGCTCCTGACCAAATTGTTGATGCTGTCTCTGGATCAACTATCCTACCTGCTGGTGTTGTGGGTTCTGTTGTCCCTGTTTTTCCAGGGGGAAATGGGGATTGGTGGTGATGTTGTTCCTATCCCAACTATGGATGCTGGTGTGGCCAGCCTTGTTTCTCAGGTTTTTGTGGGCTTTGTTGTTAATTCTTTGGCTTGGCAGAATGCGGTTGAGAAGGTGGAGGATGGATGGACAACAGTTAAAGGAAAGAAATTAAAGTCTTCCAAGTCTTCTTTTGATATGAATTTACGGTCATATAAGGATGGGCTTAAATGTAAATCTTGACAGCCCTTTGTTGTGGTTTGCTGGTCTGGTCTCTGTTCCACTTTGTGGGAAATATTGTTAGTTCTCTTTGATTTGTTTGGTGGTGCTTCACAGTAGTTTTTTGTCCTCTCAATGCTCTAGCTTTCACTATTTTTGTAAAAGGTTTCGGGTCCTTTCAAAACCTGTTTTTACTTAATCAAAACACTAAGTCTCAGATTGACTAATTCAATCACCTTTTTTGACTAATCAATCAAATTTGTCACTTTTTCAATCAATTTAGTTCATTGTCTAATCAATTCAAGTTCACTCATAATCAAATGTTTTAACAAATCGATCTATTCACTTCACTTCCCAATCAATTGAGTTCAAATCTTCAATCAAATCTAGTTGACTCTTCAATCAAATTTAGTCATCTCCTCAATCAGAGAATCTTGATTCAAATCTAGAAAGTATATATAATGAGGTCTAATTCTCATTAATCATAACCGTGTACTTTGAATTCTTTAGCTGTCCAAGTGAGCACAAGCTGAGAGCCCACAATTTGCATGAAGAAGGATAAGAACAAGGGAGATAAATCTAGTTTACATATCTTTATTGTTTGAATTGATTTCATTATTTTTTTTTGATTAATGATAACAACAGGTTTTGAAGGGGCCCTGAAACCCTGTACATATAGGAACTTAAGATAGAACAATAAGAGTCCCCAAAACACGATAGATCAACTGAAACCTAAGAGGATCACACACTCCACGAGCACAGAGAAAACCTACCAAAATTGGTACAAAAGGTGAAACATTAGGGAGCAGTAGCAAGAAGGAAACTAATCATCTCATCCCCTTCTTATGGGACCAAAGGGTCATGTCAAACGATGAAGGAGACCTCTTAAATTTTTTTACGTTTAATAGTGACCCAACCATCTTCAACTCTAGCAGCATCATTCTGCCAGCACAAAGAGTCCAAAGCTAAAGAACCAGCAACCAAAAATGGAGAAGGATCTATCAACGACATATCCATCACCAGGCTATCTTTACCCCCAACCTAAGATCTATCAGTAAGAGGAGAAGCCAAATCAAAACAAGTAGGAGCCAAAACTCTAGCAGGACCAGTCGAGCCAACACCCCCAGTCCTATCAACAACATCTTCCAGTGGAAAATGAACTGGTTCTGTCCCAGCAGACATAGACCCACCAATAGTCCCACCCCGGCAGAAGAAGAGCAGAGGAGTCTCCAACAGACACCACTTCAAATCCAGTAGCCACCATAGACCCCGTAGGGGCACCTGGAGGAAGAACATAATCATCCTTCTTCCCAGACTGAGAAGAACTTTTAATAACTATGTAATGTTTTGTGGAAGCCCCCTTCCACCAAGAGGGAGAAGATCTCTTTTTCTTGTGTTCCATGTCACATTGGGAGGAAATGTGGCTAGTCTTAAAGCATTTTGGACATTTGAAGGGGATGCCCTCGTAGTCAAGTGGTTGGATCCAAGATCTTGAAGTTGATTCAATTTTGATTTCAGCTGGGAGATCCTTCGCGATGTTAAGATCAACTAAAATACGAGGAACAATGGAATGAAAAATGTTGTAGGAATCATGATCCAACATTAGAAAATCCCTCAGAGCCTCGCCCACTTTCTCAATGATGGAGTCATGCCAAAGATGAAGAGGGAGATTAGGGAGTCTAATCCATATAGGGATCTTAGTGAAGGTTTCAGAAGAGGGATTGAAATCCAGGTGCCAGGGCTTTACCATAAGCATAAATTTATCATCATCCCAAAAAAAAAAGTTATCACACAGAATCTTAGTTCTATCCCAGAATCTTAGTTCTATCCTCAGCCAAGTCAAACTTTGCAATGAAGAACCCCTTTTCCACAGGGAAAATGTGAACCATACCTGAAAGAAATGGTTCCCATTTATGAGTGACCCAATCATGCAATAGGGGAAGGCTGGGCCAGAAACCCCTGAAGCGGCAGATCAATCCAGAAGCTTTAAAAATCTATGTACTATTCTCCAAATCCCCTTCAGCCTCAGAAGAGAGCCTGGTCGAGAGGGAGCCACACACTTGAACTGAGGTCAAAACATTAAATCCTTTCTCCACCACCGAAGCCTTGGACACAATCTTAGCAAAGGACTCCCCCGGTCCCTCAAAAATCACAGGACCAGAAGCCCGGAAAGAGGAGGAACCCGCCACCAAAACCCTAGTCATCACCACATAAGAAAATGAATTTCCCACAGCCCTAGACTGGGTAGGGCCTTGAGAAGGTGCAAGAAGCACATCAACATGAAGCACTACCGAAGGAAGATGCTGCACAACGACACCTACAAAAGACGAAGCAAAAAGGGTAACTCCATCAACGATAGAAGCACGAGCAGGAGAGGACGCTTCCACAATGGAGGGGAGCACCACATCCCGCACATGAGATACCATCAACCACACAGTGGAGGGAACAACCCTCATGGAAGAAGGAGGAGCCGCAACACACAAATCCATAGTGGGCAGAGCCTGGAGCGGTGGAGACCTCGACCGCAACCTCATAATTTTAATGTTATATTTGATTTCATTATTTGTTATTGTGTATGCATTTCTATTATTATCTATTTTTTCTCTTGATGTTAAGGGATTTATTGCAATATTTAGGCTTTTTGGTGGTCTAACCGTGTTGTTGCAAGTTTCCATATCTCAAATCTAACCCCTAATCTATAGGGTGACATTATTATAACATTCAGTAATAGATTAATTTTGCAATATTTCCATCTATCAAAAACTATAGAAACTTCCAATTCAACCCAAGAATCTCTACTTGGTTTTAGTGATGTCTCTACAAAAAAAAATCTTCCTAATAAGGTGGTGCACACCTTTTCATACCTAGGATTTCTGAAACCAAGAGGTGCACTATTGATTTCGACACCATTTCCCACTAGTATGGTGATCTCACCAAGTTGAAAGGAAGACCATTGACATAGGCAATGTGCAATTTTTTGTTTTGCAACATCTCTTACTTCAATTTTAAATACCTTGTCTAATGGACCTCTTTTGCGGGTAGGAATTTCTATTTCATCTTCCATAGAGGGTATGTGTAAGAAGGGATGTTGTGAGGTCATTACCAAATTAGTGGGTACATTCATTATTTTTTTCCTTGCAACAAGATGAGATTTTAGGCTAAAAGCAAAATTGTGTGTCGCATTTTAGGCTAAATGAGAGATTCCAACAAGTATTCCTCAGTCGAGTATTACTTGACCAAAGCCACATAGGCACCCTATGGCGTCCATGTGGCAAGGTATATTCAGCTGAGTAAGCTTTGGCCGAGTGCTACTCAGTCAAAAATACCCAAATGTATAACTCGTACGCTTTGTTTAAGCCCCTCATTTGCATAGTGAGAGGCCTGTGGAGTGACATGGGCTATTTAGGGGTGCTCAGCTGAGTCCTAGGTAGGGGCCCACTTTAAAAAAAAAAAAAAAAATTTGTTTTTTTGTGTTCTTTAATTATATGTGTGCAAAATGTTTTTTAAATGTTATGATTAAGTAAAAACAGGTTTTGAAAGGACTTGAAACCTTTTACAATAAAGACAACGAAAGATAGTGCATTGAAAGGACAAACAAAAACTGTGAAGCGCCACCATACAAGTCAAAGGGAACTAACAAAAGTCCCTACAAAGGAGAACATAGACTAGACCAACAAACCATTAAAGGGCTATCAAGATTTACATTTTAGCCCAACCTTTTGTGATCGTAAATTCATATCAAAAGAAGGCGTGGAAGACTTAACTTTCTTTCCTTTAACTATTGTCCATCCATCCTCCACCTTCTCAGCATCATTCTGCCAAGCCAAAGAATTAACAACAGAAACCTGAGAGACAAGGCTAGCTACACCAGCATCCATAGATGGGACATGGATAGCACCACCACCTATCCCCGAATCCCCACTTAGAGAAGCAGGGACAACATAAACCGCAACACCAACATGTAGGATAGCGGAACTAGAGACAACTTCAACAATCCAGCCAAGATCAGCAGCAACACCCGAAAAGACAACAACACCAGTCTGAACCAAGGCACCATCCTAAACCGCATTAATAGTACCATCCTTAGCATGAACATCCTGAGAGGAGATACCAACCAAACCCCCCTCCTTATATTTACAAACCGTGTAATGGTGGTCAGAAGCCCCCAACCACCAAGAAGGTGATTTCTTTGATTTAACCTTATCAGATAAACATCGAGAAGCAAGATGACCAGTCTTGTGGCATTTCCTGCATCTGAACGAGATTCCCTCATAATCAAGATTCTAGATCCAAGAGCCCAAAGGGGATGCCAGAGTAATCTTCTCAGTGAGACCCTTATAGACATCAACCTCCACAAGGAAGCGAGCATACGTCAGATGAAAAATGTCAAAGGTAACCAGATCAACCATCTGGAAAACCCCAATAGCCTCCCCCATCGATTCCATAACAGAATCCAGCCAAAGATGAAGGGGAAGATTCAGAAGCCTCACCCATAAAGGTATTTTATTAAAGGTCTCAGTAAGAGGATCAAAATCCTTATGCCAAGGTTTGGCCATCAGGAGGAAACACTCCTCTCAAGAAAAACAACTATCACACAAGATAGTTTTCCTATCTTCATCATTTTCAAACTTAGCAATAAAAAAACCCTTTTCCATAGGGTATATTTGAATGGTATATGATAAAAATGGTTCCCACTGTTTGGTAATCCAAGCATGCAAGTTCGATATCGAGGGCCAAAAACCCCTAAATCTAAAGATAGAAGCATTAGAGGAAAAATCCTCTTCATTTTTAGACATCTCATCAATTGTATCAGAATCCAAATTTACCACAAGAGGAGCACTTACCGAGACAAGATTCACAGGAGAGTGGAAAAGGATGCCCCCACTCCCTGAGGACAAAGCACCATTAATACCTGCTTCAAATGTATCCACGTCTGCATAGGAAAAAAAACCACTAGACCCATTATTCCCCATCACAACAGAGGGCTCCGATAGCACCCCAGGTCGCACAGAACCCCCACCGTTTAGCGCTGTAGAGGTCGTACCAAGCCCAGACGGAATCAGACCCGCCAGGCAGGAAACAACATCAGGAGATTTCAAATCCACCAGGCGGGAGGAGACACCGCAATGTATATATTTCAACCTTTTTTTTAAAAATGTTGTATTAGTGAAAATGTTTATTTTTTGATATTTCTTTGTAATTATGTAAAAATAATATTTTTTAAATATTTTATTATGGAAAAATGTTTATTTTTAAATGTTTTTTTGTGAAGTTAATGTTTATATAGTGTTTAGAATAGATTTAAATTCAATACTTGACATAAATGGACTTAAATTAAATTAAACCATTAAGCCATTAAACTCAAACTATTAGACCTATAATACAACTTAGACCATTTAAAAACATTTAAACCTATAATACAACTTAAACCATTAAACAAACTTGTATCGATCACATGTATAATGACTAAAGGGCTACCTTAACCCTTAGATATTAGGATATTGTTGTATCCATCGCCATCCAAACAATGTCCATCTATGACTGTAATGTGGGAATTTAAATATTTCATGCATCCAAATGTCCTTGTATTCCGACCACTTTTGCATGTAGAGAAGCTATACGAATGTCCATAAATCATCCTATCCCTAACTTTATGGCTATTCTTGAGGCCTCGCCTATGGTTTGAACTATGAATAAACTAAATTGGAAACTATCACACCTACACCTAGAAAAAACCTTTATATCTCTTCCTCCTCCCTATCCACTATCTCCTCCTCCCCTCGTCCTCATCCATAATCTCCTCCACTCCCACCAAATTTGTCATCATGTGTTATTCTCCTCCTCTCATGTAGCTTGGGATACTCTTTATCATCTATCCAAGGGATAGAATATCCCAATCCTATCGACCATAGTGGGACCTGTGAGTTATGCACATTAGTGTGATTGTAGTGTTTTCTCGTGAACATGTATGCAATAGAGTTATCCCTGTACTACCAAGTTCCCCCATCATGAAATTTGAATTAATTAAGGTCACTATAGAGATGACCCAACAAGCATTCCCCCCAAGAAAAGTTTAAGCCACATTCACCACCATAAACATACCCCTAACTAGTATATAATCTATGTGACCTAATTTTGGGACATATTAGTCCCCTAAAAACTCTTGTTAATTATTACCTAATTGTTGAAGTTTCTAGTTCACACCTCATGTATACATGATGTTTCTCCCAAGTTATTCTTACTCTAAGCCCCGTCTTCATCTCTGTTCTATGTAATGTTTAACATGTTTAATGTTTAATGTTTAATTTTTAATGTCCATGTAATGTTTTTAAATATTTACGTAACATTTTTAATGTAAATAATATTTATGCAATATTTATATCGAGAATGTTTTTGTAACATGTTTTCAATGTTGATCTCTAGATAATGTTTTTAATGTTTACTTTTTAATGGACCTATATGTAATGTTTAATGTTTAATGTTTATGTAATATTTTTAATGTAAATAATGTTTATGCAATAAATTTTTAAAATGTTTAATATTAGATAATGTTTATGTAAGCAATGTTCAGGTACAATGATTCATCTTGTTTACATGTACACATATGAACTTGTTTTTTAATTCTATTTAATGTATGCACACATGTAGATTTATATATTTTCATATATTTCTCATCACACATGTCATCTATTGGATCTCATCAGTGTGTTCATCCTGATAGTGAGTAGGCCTCACATGGGTCTTCTCACAATACTCCTGAGGAAAGGGAGAGGACGCATCAACAAACTATCCATAAATTGCATGTCGCTCTAGCCCAGCTAGAGTGGACACTACAAAATATTGGTGTCCTTGATAGGGACAAGCAATCTTCCATAAGACATGAGTTGATGCATATGATTGACCAAGCTCAATCATACAATCCATACCCCCATAGTGATAGATTTATGGAATATTTATCCTGCACTGTCACTAGGTTTGTTAGGTGGAGATAGGTTGACATGAATGTTTTAGTAGCCAATGTCAAATCCTTGTTCCCTTGCTACTTGGAGAAGACAACAGTTAGAGGATATTGGGTGACTACGTGTGGGGATTCCCTTGTCGCACCATTTATATACCCTAGATGGTTGGCAACACATCATGTGGCCGCAGAAGGATGAGCTACCACAATATTTCTACAAACAATTGTTTGCAGAATTTGATTTGGGTTAGATGTTGATTATACATAATTTCCATGATATGTTGATCAGGGGAGGGGGAGATTTGTAGATAATTTTAGATGGTCGGATGTACCATACCCCCCTATTAAGAGGGCATCGGTGGGTCCAAACCTTTTGGTTCTTGCAAAAGGTTTAGAAGATGTCATTGGAGCGGGAGATTTTGCAACTAAGGAGACACGACTTGGCATGTACTCTAGCATTGCCACCATTGCCACTCAGGTTGACAAGATGTCATCTGATCGCGTGAGTAGATATATGCTACAAACTCGTAACAACTGTAATATTGATCCCTCAAATCCATTTTATACGTACAAAGCAAGGTCACAACCTCTCAGACATTCTCTGACATATTTTCACATCTTAAATTTCTTTCTTGAATGCTTCAAATAGTTCACTTTGTGTTGTATCTACAAAAATGTTTTGGATGTTGAATTTTCATACTGGTTTCTTCAGCTTTCATCTATATAGTGTCCCTTCTATTGGAAGAAACATGGGAGCAGTTGGTCCAATATTCAATGACCCAGTTTTTACATCTTCAAAAATTCTTTCTTTTCAAGGAAGTCTACAAATATTTACCCAATTCTTTTCAATATTTCTATCTAACAAATTTCTCTTCCTAATATATCTTTGAACAATTTTATAGATACATTCAGTAACTCAAAAATTGCTTGAACTTGTCTTCTATGTGACAACCTCTTACTAGAAATCATAGTCATCAACGCTCTACATGCAACAATTGAATCAGCTCCTCGACTTGTAATATTAATAAGGTTCAATGCATCTTGCAAATTTTCAACTATTGTTTCTTTTACATGACCTCCTGAGCTTTACCTATTATCAAAACCCAACAACTCCAAAATATGAGTAATTTCTCTTTTCTTGAATAATTGTGCTCTTCCAACCACATAATTCTTTTCACAATATTTCTCCCACGTGTTTTTGCAATGCAATTTAATTGTGCTTTCAGGTACCATGTGTTTAGATGAAATTTGATTGAAAAGAGAATCCTCATTCATCTCCATCAAATTTTTCATGCCAAAATAAATATTTTGACCTTGACTGCTACCAATTTATTCCCTTACTTGAGTTGCATCTTCTTCAACATCAACACGGTGCTCTTGATTACCTTTTGTATGACCTTTCATTCTGTCATCCCTTATTCGATTATATATTTTTTCTCTATTCTTTTTATTCCCCATTGCCCAAAGTATTGAAATTCGCTTTCCAAAAATCACTTCAATACTCCTTAAGGAAAAAAATCGCCTCCTTCAGAAAAAAATCACCTCCTTGAGCTTGAATAAAAATAAATAGATATTTTTTAAAAAAAATTCAAAAATCTAATCCTCATATATAGAGGATAAAGCGAACGGTTCCTCGCCCACGAGACCGCTCATAGATCGACCAACCCCAACAATTTTTGGCTGAGTAGGATTCAGCTGAATCCTATTCGGTCGAGTCATCCTATGTGGCATGCCACATGCCATGTGGCAGCCAAGTCACCAAAAATTACAAAATTGCAAAAATTTCAACTTCTGCATCTGATTTCTCCATCAAAACTACACTTTATGAAAAAGATAAAAATACCCTTTTGTAGAGCTCAGAGTCAAGAATATGGTCATATAATTTTTATAGTATTTCGATTAAAACTAGTATATTAAAATTAAAAAATGTTGCAAGTAGGTATATTAACATTTGAGAACAAGTTGATTCAGAAAAAGAAAAAATAGTAAATCATATTAGAAAAATTTATAAATGATATGGAACACTAGAGGAGAGAGTCCTCTTCAAGAATGCATAATTTTTTGGGGGATTGGTATAGATTTGATATGGGAAATAAGGTGGGAAACGAAATATGTTGATTTCGGGTAAGTTCGACTTTGAATTGTTATAACGGAGAAAATATACATCAAAAACCAATATTTCTTTTTTTCTACACGGTCTATACATGTCATCTAAAATATATTTCGAAATCAAAGGAAAACAAAATTATTTACATATAGTTTTTGGGTGGGAGGTAGACTCCTTGATTTGGAGTATTTTTCAACAATTGAAAAATGGACTTTAAATTTTATTTTTTTTAAATATATTAATTCTTGTTCAAATTTTTAAAATAATAGGCATAAACTTCATCTAGTTTTACACATTTTATCAGTTTACATCATCTCCAAATTCCAAATAGAAATGTCACTTTTGTGTCGTTGAAGTTGAACATTTTTGGTGATGTTAGTCTTTTCATTTATAAAAGTGTGACACAAGTTTGTACTTTTAGCCTTTATTTTTTCTGTTGCAACCATTCTATAACCTTCTTTTTTTCTCTCGTATATAACTTGTTATGTGCTCAACAAGTAACTGCTTCCTTGCTGGCTCTGAGCCTTCAATCTCTTTCCCAAAAGGACCCATAACGTGAACTTTCACTTGATAATACAAGCTTTTAAAATTGATTTTACACTCGTTACAATCCCAAAGATATACCCATCCCCCAGAAGTTGTTCAATCATTTTGGTAAGTCTCCATAAAGGAGATGCTTTATCAATTTTGAATCTTTGGTTTTCTTCCATCGTACTTGAACTAGTGGACGTTCTTGCAATCTAACTTTTTTCTATTATAAGAAATTACACAATTTTAAATTAGAAAAAAAATGCAAGCACAAGTGCAAAACAAAGAAAAAAATATTATAACAAAAAGTTAAAGTTATTTCTTATTTTCTTTTCTTTTTTTTTCTGAAAAAATTCATCACAAACTTGAAAATTCATCAAAATACTTAAAAACATTGTTAAGACTAAAGAACAAGGTTATATGTTTTTCTTAGACGCTTAAATATCCTTTGTGTAAGCTATCTAACACTCGATGATTGATCCCCTTCGAAAAAAATCAGTTGCCCTTTGAAATGCAAAAAAATGGAGATAAAGTGAGTTGAGAGTAAATAGAAGACAAAATGAATATGTTTTAGGTTAAAATGGCCTCGTAATGGGTCGTTTTACGGTTTGCACAAAAAAATGAAAAAAATTATATTTTAAATTTTTTTCACTTTATTTGCCCACCCCCACTTGTACACCCCGAATATGCACAAGGTGTGTCCCAAGTGTTCTGGGTATGTTATGGGTACGTAGGTTGTGTATCCATATCACATTTGGTATGCTTGGGACACACCCTGTGCGTACCCACAGTGTACCGGGCAGGCGTACCCAAACCTGGTTCACAATTGTCTAGTGTGTACCATGCATCTCAGAGTACAACTATGTTATAAATAATGTGTGCATACTTACCTCTATATGATTTGAACTTGGGAGCTCGCTTTGAAGAGTACAAGTGGAACTTACATAAATGAAACCTTCATAGCCATTGAGGAATATGATGTGTCTGGAACGAAGGAGTATATAAGAAAAGCCTTTCTTGTGGAGGGATTTGAGAATAACCTTGAAATGAAGAAAGCAAAAAAACTATTAAGAAAATGAATCATTTTGTGGATCTCTCTCTCTCTCTCTCTCTCTCTCTCTCTCTCTCTCTCTTTGTGTGTGTATCCTAAATCTTACTTTTTCACATCCATTTTGGGTCCTTGTGTTCCAAAACTAAATCCTTCATCCCTTTTATCCATCTTGGGTCCTTACATACCTCTATATGCCACATATATTAACTTTATATCAAAGTCCAATATTCCATTATCTCAAATCCCTAAGAAAGATCAGACAAAGACACACATCCTTGAACTCCTTCCAACATCCTACCTTCATCGTCCCATCCGTAATATCTTCAAATCATGCATCCTCATGCACCCATACCATTGATATTAAAGTAATTTGGGTGCCAAATATTAAATATACTAGTTATCTTATGTAGGAGTATGAGTCTTAGGTTGAAACTTCTTTACTTAAAAATTGAGGATTGAGGGGTCTATTCCATCAAAGTAGTCTAAAGCCTCATATCTTATAGTCTGAAGGTCTTACACTCAATAAGACTTGATCTCTACTGGCTCATTAAAAAATATTCAAATTTACCATAGATTAAAGGCCCATTGATAGGGGATTATAGATTTAAGAATAATAAGTTAGAAAATTAAAATTAAAGAAAAAAATAAAAAAAATTAACATGAATTTTTGTTCTTCAAAAATATTTTCCATGATAAAGCAGATGTAGAAACTCAACTCAATGATATCAACGAGCACATCTTTAAGTTTGGGATTGACTCGGACTTGTTCGCCAGACAGAAATCCTTACAGTCCTATTGGGAAATTTTATGTTGTAGAGAAGAAATTTATTGGTGTCAAAAGTCCCGTGAACTCTGGCTTAAATATGGGGATAAGAATACTAAGTTTTTTCATTCTTCGACAAGATTAGGAGGGATGCTTCTTCCATTTTTAGCATTAAATCTTCAAGTATGGGCTCTTGTCTTACAAACGCTGATCATATTAGTGTTGAGGGGGTCTTGTTTTTTAAAAATTTATTGGCTCCACCTGCTCCTTTGGATGTAAATGAAAACAATATGGAGTTTCTTAGATAATGTTCCTTGCCTAATTCCTCAGTCAGATAATGCCTTCCTTATGGGTCCCTTTTCATTGGAGGAATTGCATTCTATGGTTTTTTCTATGTCTCCTGATAAATCTCCAGGTCTGGATGGTTCTACTCCCCTTTTTTTTCCAGAAATGTTGGGATGTAGTTAAATTTGACTTGCTTCTTGCTCTGGAAGAATCTAGGAGAGAAGGTTTTATCTTAAAAAAAATTAATGTTACTCATATTTCTCTTATACCCAATGTTAATGATCCTCAGTTCTTTGTTGATTTTAGGCCAATCTCTTTATGTAGTTCAGTTTACAAAATATTTACTAAAGACATCTATCTTAGACTCAAGACCTTTATTCCCCGTATTATTTCCCCTCAACAAGGTAGATTTGTTCCAAGTAGTAAAACTTCTGATGGGGCTCTGATTGCTCATGAGGTTTTGCATTCTATTGAATCTCATGATATTCCCTCTTTTATAGTTAAACTTGACATGATGAAGGCGTATGATAAAGTAAACTAGGGTTTTCTTCTTAGGGTCCTTTGTAAGTTTGGTTTTGCAGACAAGAGGTGTAAATGGGTTAAAAGTTGTATTTCTAGAGCCTCTTTTTCATTTATAATCAATGGTTCCCCTTCGGGTTTTTTCTCTTCTACTTAGGGTATTCGACAGGGGGATCCTCTCTCCCCTTTCATCTTGATTATTATGGCAGAAGTTCTTAGCAGGACAATTCAAGCTCATCATGATATGGGCCTTTGGAAAGGGGTTCCCATTCCTAATACTCATTTTACAGTGACTCATAATCTTTTTTCAGATGATACATTGTTGTTTGGTACTTCTGTTATCCAGGAGGCTAAACTTGTTAAGACAATTTTGGAATCATATTCTCTAGGATCGAGTCAGATCGTTAACCCTCAAAAGTCTAAAATCTTTATTTTCAATACTCCTCTGGTCGTTAAGAAGAATATTGTGTCCACTTTAGGGTTCTCTTTGGAATCACTTCTTTCAACTTATTTAGGAATCCCTTTCTTCATGGGACACATTAAATCTTCTTATTGGAATAATGTCATTTCTAGGCTTAAAAATAGAATATCTGCTTGGAAAGCCAGATGGTTATCTCTAGCTGGTAGGATCCTATTGATTAAAATTGTTTCGGCTTCTATTCCGAATTATTATTTTTCTGTTCTCCAAGCTCCTTCGTTTGTGATTTCTTTGATTGAGAAAATTATTAGATCATTCTTATGGAAAGATAATTTATCTGAGGACAAGAAAATCCCCCTGGTTTCTTTGGAAACATTATCCCTAAGTAAGGAGGATGGAGGAGTTGGTTTATTCAACATTTCTTTTAGGAATATGGCTTTTGGTGGGAAATTGGTTTGGAACATGTATGCAAAATCTTCCTCTCTTTGGTGCCAAACACTTCAGGAAAAATATCTTGATTCACCAAATCCTACTAGAATTTTCACTATCTCTAATCCACCAGTGGGCTCGGTTGTCTGGAATTTCATGATCTCTTCTTTAGAATTAGTGTCTAACTATTTGTCTTGGCAAATTCATTGTGGGGAGGAAGTAGTGTTCTGGATGGATTCGTGGAGTGGTTTCCTCCCCTCAGTTCTATAGTATCGCTTCAAGATTCTATGGACATTTTAATTTCTCATTGGGGGCCAAACTTTCTTGATTATATTGATTTTGTGGAGTATATTGGAAGGGATCCATCTTCGCTTCCCCTATCCCCCCTTCAGATCTCACCTTTAAATTCAATTATTGGTTCTAGAGTGATCTATTTATCCCAGGGTAAGGACATGTTATTATGGTGTCCTTCTAAGTTTGGAAAATACTTGGTTAAAGAAGGATACAATGTTGCTCATTTATTGGCAAATCAAACCACTCATCATCAAGTTTTTCGATTATGCTAGAATAGTTCATTTCTTCCTAAAGCAGGTGTGTTTTCCTTGCTTACTCTACAACGTAGGATTCTTACTAGTGATAGATTATCTTGTTTACAGATTGTTGTTCCTTTTCTCTGCATTCTTTGTGGCAACTGTGCAAAGACCGTGGATCATCTCTTCGTTCAATGTGATTTTTCTGCACAATGTTGGTCTTTTGTTATGTCCAAACTATCAATCTCCTTCCCTATTCCTTCTTCGTTATGGGATTTGTTTCAATCATGGCCAACTTTGTATTCTACATCTTTTTTTACTCGTCTTTGGACTATTATTCCTTCTTATGTTATTTGGTCTATCTAGTGGGAAAGGAATAAAGGTATTTTTAGGAAGACTTCTTTAGATGTGCCCCATGTTTGCTCTTTAATTGAAAAACACATCTCAGAACAAATTAATTCCCATGTTCGGTCACACTTTAATCTTAATTTTGATTTTACTCATTGGGATAGTTTTGTGGTTTCAAATTGGAAACTGATTCAGTTTCCTTCTTCGCCTATCTTCCCTGGACTGAGAAAGACAGCAATTGATAGGAAGAATATTAAATGGCACCCTCCCGATGATGAATTTTGTAAGTTAAATTTTGATGGTTCTTCTTTAGGTAATCCGGGTGAGTTGGGGATTGGGGTTTGTCTACGTAATCATTTTGGTCAGGTTCTTTCTCTTAAAGCTTTACCCATTCCGCCTGGACCTAATAATTTGGCTGAGGCTTGCGCACTTCTTGAAGGCCTACTCTTGGCTAAAAGATTAAAGATTTTGTGCCTCCATATTTAAGGTGATTCTGCACTTATCATTAATGCTTGTAAGTCTAGATCAATTATGAATTGGAAGATTACCTATATTATGGAATTAATTTGGCCTTTAATTGACTCATTTGATAAAATTATTATCTCTCACATTTATCAAGAAGGTAATGCATTGGTAGATTGTTTGGCTAAATTGGGCTCATCCAATAAGGAAGTTGATTCCATGTCTTCAGATTTATCCCTTCATAGTTTTCCTTCGTTTATGAGTATTATTCAGGCAGAAAGTGTTGTTAAGTCTTCTCCTTCGTTTTCCATGCTTCATCTCACATGTTTCTATTTAGTTAATATCATAAGTATGTATATTGCTTTTGTCTGCGGTATGGTGGATTTGTTTATGCATAATGTTGTACCGACATGTATATATGAATTCATCATATTGTGTACAAATGGGTGTGCTTGGTTATTCTATTTATTAGATATTAATTTGTGCTTTGGAGCATGTTTTTTATGTCCCATCCATTTGATCCCCAGTCTTCCCTTCTAGTCCTCCGCCTTGGGTTAGTTTGTGTGGATCTCGATTTCGGTTATTATTTCAAATCTTTTATGGCAGGTCATCTCTCTTATTTATCAAGAAGGTAATGCATTGGCAGACTGCTTGGCTAATTTGGGCTTATCTAGAGTAGAAATTGATTCTTTATCTTCCAATTTTCATAATTATCCTTTACTCCATAACTTTATTAATGCAGAGAGTACTTAACATTTCCTTCTTCTGTCATGCTCTGCCACATATGTGTATTTCTTTATTTTATAACCCCCTACATCGTTTTGATTTCATTACGGTATATTGATTATGTTGTTTGTATATGTGTATGTGCGTCTACTCATATATGTACACGAGCTCATATGTATGTACGAAATTTCATTAAGCGTGCATTTTGTTGTATTTGATTATGACAATTAGGGGATATCTATATATGTGGTAAAGTAGGGTTTTCTGCCTCCACTGACGTTCCCTCGTGTTGACTCTCGTATCACCCAACCATGAAATTATTTGGGTTTTTTATGTACATTCTCGGGAGTTGGTCTCTTTCATTCTAATTTTATTACGTCCTCACATTTATTTTTGACATTATTTCAAATTAAGTGTTGGGATCAAGTGAAGATTGAGTAGATTGGAGGGTATTATGTTTTGGTACTAGGGCATGTGCGATCTTTTTAATCTTGTGTTCTAACGCATGCTGAACTCTATTTATTCCGCCTTCTGTGTCTTGTCCTCCTCCTCATCTTGACCCTGAAGCGTTTTTCCTTCTGTAAGGTTTTTCTTCTTGTGGTCCTGTTATTCTCTGTGGTTCTCTTCTTATGTTTATATGGATCGTCAATCTTCTTATTTGTTTGTTTTGGGTCGCCCAATGGAAGGTTGGTCTGTATGTTTTTCTCTTCATATGGAACTATATCTGCACAACTATAGGATTCCACTTGTGGTTGAAGATTGGGAGTAGCCGTTTCTCGGTCATATTAATGATGATTGCATGGCAGTTATGTTTCTATGTGAACGCATCCATATTCGAAGGGCTATCAGGAAAATTGTGGGTGAAGATGTTTTATCCCCCCAGAGAAAATGTATGATCTTTCCATCTCAATTTATCTGTATTTTTTTAATCTAAATCTTTTGATCTGTTGCAATCTACGTTCCATCTTGAAATTATTGCTAACAAATTTGTGAAAAAAGAGTTTCTGGGTCCTCTGAAGTTGGTCAGGGCTTTGTAGAATTATGATTTGTGGAATGGTACAACATTTGTGGGTAATCTTTTTCACCATCATGCTTTGCTCAATTATGAGGAATGCATCAATCAGGAACGTGGATATGTAGGTGCATGGAATCTGGTTCCACTAGTTGTTACTGATACATTTGATAAAGATGAAGATGAAAACTTCAATGATGTTCCTTTGATTTCTACTTATTACGATCATATCTCAGGATTGATAAAAAATGGTGTAGACACCCTAAAATGGACAGGCTTGCGACTTTACACTAAAAACACTAATTTTCATCTATTAATTAATGGTTTCTTAATCATTAATTAATCATCTATTTTCTTCTAAATTCATTTATCAAATTATCTAATCTAATTCCCAAAATTAATTAAATAATTAATTTTATTTAATTAATTAAGCTTTAATTGATTAATTATCATTACTTAATTAATTAAACTCAATTTCCTATAGTTTAAATCCAAATATTTAAACTTACTAATTAAATTCTCCCAATTAAGTTAATTTCAATTAAATTAATTTAATTTCATCAAATAAAGCAATTCTTAATCAAAAAGAATTCAATTATCTCACATGTTGAAATTAATTAATAAATAAATGAATTAAATATTCATTTATCTTCAAAGAGATAACTCCAATCAGATCACATGGGTTACTCCACCCATCTCTCCAGTTCACATGGGTAACTTCACCCACCTCTTCAGTTCAAA
>MU224300.1:864338-895630 GCA_018584345.1 Thuja plicata
AAAAGGTAACTCATAATTAGCTCCTCAGTTAACCAAACTCTATCTCCTCTTAACCAAATAAAGAGGTGGAGTTTACTGAGGATCTCTCTTGTTCCTTTTGATCTCAACCGTTCATCTCCCCATCTCTCTGATTGATCTCAACCATTCATTTCATCACCAATTCCTATATAATAAACCCTTCATAACCATTTGAAGGATCCAGGATTTCAAGCTTACAAGCGCCATTAATCTGTCAACATTCAAGCTATCTTGCGATCACACACACACATTTCAATTGTCAAATTCTCGACGCTTCTCAAGTCATAGACGTTGCCCCGCCAATATTGAGCATCAAGAACAGCGTTTCGGAAGGAGTAGAGAGAAACAATAGAAGCTTCAAGCATCGAAGGGTTTGCATTCATTTGTCTTCCTTTCTCTTGTTTGTACATTTTATTGCTCACGTTTCTGTTATTCGTTTAGTAGTTATTGCGTACTTGATTTGCATTCACTTGTGAACCTTTGCTACTAACCCCCGCCCTTGGAAAGTTGTGGGAAACTAGAGAGAGAGGCGTACAAATGGTAAGTATAATTTAATTGAGTTTCACATTATATGGCATTGAGTTTCATGTATAGATAGATAAATCTATAGATAGAACTAGGTAAACTTTAGAATCTCACATGTATGTAAATTTTTTGTGTAGCAGATGTCTTTGCAGTGATTGTTGAGTGTGGAAATGTAGGAGTTAGTTATGATTTATTGCATTGTACTACAGAGAGGATGAAGTTAATTGCACCTGAAGAAAGAGATGGAATGTTGTTCCCCATAGGTTTGCATGCTTTACATCAATATGTTGAACTCATTTTGTAAATTTCAAAATTTCAAAATTTCAAAATTTTAACAAATTTTTAATTTATTTTGTTTAAATTTATATTGTAAAAATTTGTGATCTGTAGGTTCAGTTGTTTTAGAGGGAACCTATTTCAATAAAATCAAATTAATTCAACAGGGTATTCACTTTTTTAATTACCAACCAAACAATAAGGTGTTTCAATATAGCCACCCAGTAGTTGTCACCTCCCTTTGTCTCCATCCACTTAAATCTCAACGTGGACGGTGTAAGTGGAGATTAGATAGTGAGGATCATGAGAGAACATTACATGTTCTCCATGAAAGGTCTCAACCACTTGAGTTGGTCTAAACCATATTACATACATATTTCATCTGTTAGGATCTTCTTGACATCTCTAGATTAAATGGACTATATTTTGTTGATATATTTAAACATATGATGGAATATACTTTGTTGATATATTTAAACATATGATGGGCATATTTGATGGTTCAATGGTTTTAATATATAGAACTATGTATGCTTTTATATATGCTTTTATACATATGGTTTTATATGTATGCTTTGATGGTTCAATGATTTTTCTATATATACATAGTTATATAAATTATTTTATGTTTGTTAAAGTGAACGTGATACATGGATGATATTACCTAGATTACTTATGCTCCATTAGTTACATATTAGCTTGTTATTTTTTATGATCTTAATTAGATTACTTATTAGTTAAAGATCCCCTTAAGACATACCCTCAAGACCTCCCCTTAAATCATTAGTTAGATTACTAATGGTATTAGTTAGATTACTTATGACATGTTAGTTCTAGATTACTTAGATTACTTATGGTCTATTAGTTACATGTTAGTGTTATTTTTATGTTATTAACATTAGATTAAATTTATTAGTTAAAGATCCCCTTAAGACCTCCCCTTAAGACATAAAATGGATGACATTATATATTAGTTAGATTATTTAGGACATTAATTGAACACTAAATGGATCAAATTAGTTAGATTACTTATGACATTTTAACTTTCTAGATTACTTAGATTACTTATTGTCAATAGTTTTAATATATAACTTTATGTATGCTTTTATGTACTTGAAATATATTACTTGATTAATAATGTGTTACTTGGTTATGTATACATAATCTAATCAAATCAAAGCATCTAGATCTGAATCAAATTGATAGATCTATGTAAAATAAACTAGAATCAAATCGTGTGTGTGTGTGTGTGTGTGTGTGTGTGTGTGTGTGTGTGTGTGTGTGTGTGTGTGTGTGTGTGTGTGTGTGACCATCTTAGATCACATCATCTAACCAAATCATCTGTATGGGTATACTCATCCAATCAACTATCAAATTAAATCATCTATTCAAATCAAATCATCTAATCAAAATGAAATCATCTACATGTATTCTCATCTAATCAAATATAATCATCTGTACGTGTATACTCATCGAATCAACTATCAAATTAAATCATCTAATCAAATCAAATAATCTAATCAAATGAAACCATCTACATGTATTCTCATCTAATCAAATCAAATCATCAGGTGTGTTTATACTCATCTAATCAATTATCAAATTAAATCATCTACTTAAATCAAATCATCTGATCAAATGAAACCATCTACTTGTATTCTCATCTAATCAAATCTAATCATTTGTACGTGTATACTCATCCAATCAACTATAAAATTAAACCATCTAATCAAATGAAACCATCTACATGTAAAACATAAACACATGTATAAATCATCTAGAGATCTATCAACGATAAATGTTTAACACATAAATCATCTATGTCTAGGTCTGGAGAGCATATAAATCAAACATATAATAATAAAATATATGAGTCTCAAATCAAAGATTTGTGCAACATTTCCTAAACTGGAGATTCATCTAGGCATATACAAACAGAGCGACCGTCTGACCGAGTGTCACGAGCATCCTCCAGTTATGAAGAAGCAACTGACCCCTACAAATTTAGTACAACAGTTGGTTATATACATGCATATTATATATTATGTAAATTAATTGAAATATATAAATACACAAGTGTACATGTGCATGTTTAAACTTACGTATATTTTAAAGCTTACCCGCCCACTAGTAGGTGTCACATCCGGTGAATCTCTCCTCTGAAGATGCTTTGAGCCTAGACTAGAGGTAATGTTCTCTACTAACTGTGCCTTCCAAATATTATACATATAACAAACATAAATACACACATCTACAATTAATTGTTCACTATAAATCTTAGAAAGGAGAAAAACAAATTTATATACCTGGGTCTCAGGAGAAAGAGGATCCTCAGCGCGCTGCACCATCATATCATCAACAGAAGTTGCATCACCCACACCACCTCTGGTCCTGACCATCTCTAGTAATGAAGAGTGTAGGGGTGTGTGTAGCTGGGAGGGGAGTGTTGTAGAGTCTGAACCTCTAGGATGCAACTACAAATCCATATATGATCCAATATCAGTGCCAGTGTCTACCTGACTCAACCCTTGCAGCTTCTCATCAAATGTGTCTAGTTCATGAGCTGTGATGTGTACATCTCCAACCTGTATGCCTGGCTATACAACTACAAACTAATCTGTGGGTGCAGAGCACTCTGCAAAGTACTGTGAACAGTGTTGTGCATGAATAGATGGTGTGTCCTGGGCCAGTGGAACTACAGGACCCTGTGCAAGTTTGATAACATATATGACTGAATGTATTAGGATCCTCTACATGTCTACAATATAAGAATATGACTCCAGGATATCCTCCAAAAAGTAAAGCGCAACATCCAAATGACTCTAATGTCTAGAAAGTGCTTGTATCTCTCCTAGTGAAGGAAGACTTGTAGCTCTATATACATCATCACTGAAGCCTGCAACAGTACTAGATGAAGCCTCAGAAGATGATCTTGCTTAGCTCGATCTAGTCAAAATGTATCTGCCCAGTGTGTGAAAAGTGATGGAGGTGGCTGCAGAATAAATCTCCCCTATCTTGTAGACTAATTCACTCTAGGAAGCAATGACCACTCTATCTGCAGTAGCAGTCATCGTCTGTGCCACTACCAGTGTCTTCTATCCAACCAACTGCCTATGAGAAGGTATGACTCAATCAGTCCTATGATACTAATCATAGTTTACAACTCTACTGTGCCCTTGACCTAAATATCCTGGAAGATCTCAATAGTTTACCATGAGTCCCAAACAGAACTTAGTGTACAACTGCTGGGCAAAATATAATAGAATCTGGTCGTTATTAGGATAACGACCATGTGCAATGAGAAATAAGGGGTATATCATGCATGCTATCTCAAGAATCTCACACTGTGTAACCTGATATGCCCTTACCTCGAGCTTCCCATCATAAAATGGGAAAACCTCTTGTTTGATGATTTCCTTATGGACACGACTTTGGACCATCTTTAAGGAAACATTGCCCGAGACCTCAGCTCTCAACTCTCAAAAAATAGTATCAATAACCTATGGTGTAAAAGATGAGTGAGATCTCAAACTCACAGTCAACTGCTCCAGACTCCTCAATATAGTACTAAAAATATCTCTATACAACCCAGGCTCAGATTTATTGATGGAGTCTCTAAGTTGATCCATCTCTATCCGAGAAGTCTCAAAAATTCTCGCAATATCTGGAGCGCGAGGTCCATCTTGAGTTGGTGCATTGTGAGGTGCATCAACTCTAGAATCTTGTGTGGCCATCTAGGTGTAACATGTGAACGAAGTGTTAAAAATTTAGTACATACATTACAACAACATGTAAAATGGTAACTAATATCTGAATCTAAAATTATACTTAAATACAATACTAAATGATAGATATACAAAATAAAGTACAAATTTTAAAATAAGATCCAACTATACATAATATTTAAACAATAAGGGTTATTAAGGAATTTTATGTCAGAAAAGGTCTTAATAAGGTTTCCTAGGTGTCTTAAAGGGTCATATATGTTCTAATAGGCCATCTTAAGGGGCCATATGTCATAAAGGGTCCTAAGGGTTCTTAAAGAGTTTTATGTCACAGTAGGGGTCCTAAAGGGTCCTAGGATGTACTAATAGTCCTAAAGGGTTCGAGGATGTACTAATTGGTCTTAATAGGTCCTATTAGTCCTATTAGGTCTTAAGGGGTGCTATTAGGTCCTAAGTGGTCCCATTAGGTCTTAAGGGATCATCGTGTCATAATAAGGGTTGTTAAGGAATCTTACATGTCACAAAAGGTCCTAATAAGGGGTCATAGGTGTCTTAAGGGGTCATATGTTGTAACAGGTCATCTTAAAGGGTCATCATGTTAATAAGGGTTGTTAAGGAATCTTATGTCACAAAAGGTCCTAATAAAGGGTCTTAGGTATCTTAAGGGGTTATATGTTGTAATAGGTCGTAGTAAGGGTTCTTATTGAATCTTATGTCACAAAAGGTCTTAATAAGGGTTCCTAGGCATCTTAAAGGGTCATATATGTTCTAATAGGTTATCTTAAAGGGTCATATGACATAAAGGGTCCTAAGGGTTCTTAAAGAGTTTTATGTCACAATAGGGGTCCTAAAGGGTCCTACGATGTACTAATAGTCCTAAAGGGTCCTACTATGTACTAATTGGTCTTAATAAGTCCTATTAGTCCTATTAGTCATATTAGGTCTTAAGGGGTCCTATTAGGTCTTAAGTGGTCCTATTAGGTCTTAAGGGGTCATCATGTCATAATAAGGGTTGTTAAGGAATCTTACATGTCACAAAGGGTACTAATAAGGGGTCCTAGGTGTCTTAAGGGGTCATATATTGTAATAGGTCATCTTAAAGGGTCATCATGTCATAATAAGGGTTTTTAAGGAATTTTATGTCACAAACGGTCCTAATAAGGGGTCTTAGGTGTCTTAAGGGGTCATATGTTGTAATAGGTCATCTTAAACGGTCATCATGTCATAATAAGGGTTGTTAAGGAATCTTATGTCCCAAAAGCTCCTAATAAGGGGTCCTAGGTGTCTTAAGGGGTCACATGTTGTGTGTAATAGGTCATCTTAAGGGTTCATATGTCATAATAGGATTTATTATGTCACAATAGGACCTATTATGTCATAATAGGACCTATATGTCATAATAGGTCGTACTAAGGGTTCTTATGGAATCTTAAAGAATCTTATGTCACAAAAAGTGCTAATAAGGGTTCCTCGGTGTCTTAAGGGGTCATATATGTTCTAATAGGTCATCTTAAGAGGTCATATGTCATAAAGGGTCCTAAAGTTTCTTAAAGAGATCTAATAGGTTATCCTAAGTGTCTTAAAGGGTCCTAAGAGTTCTTAAAGAGTTTTATGTCACAATAGGGGTCCTAAAGGGTCCTAGGATATACTAATTGGTCTTAATAGGTCCTATTAGTCTTGTTAGGTCTTAAGGTGTCCTATTAGGTCTTAAGGGTCCTAATGGTTCTTAAAGAGTTCTAATAGGTCATCCTAAGTATCTTAAAGGGTCCTAGGGGTTCTTAAAGAGTTTTATGTCACAATAGGGGTCCTAAAGGGTCCTAGGATGTACTAAGAAACGTCCTCTAAGTGTCTTAAAGGGTCCTAGGTAGTACTAAGGAGTCCTAGGATAATATTTTAACATCTAACTGTACATGAATAACATTTATACATAACTCTAACATAAATTTAGAGAGAGAGAGAGAGGGAGAGAGATTCCTAATATAACTATAACTAAAAACAATTTAAAAACAAATATTTTCTAACATTTTCAATGATTTTTAAATGTTTTCTAACATTTTCTAACATTTCTACTACATTTTTCTAATGTTTTCTAGCATTTTTCTAACATTTCTAGTGCGGTTTTCTAATATTTTTCTAACATTTTGCTAACATTTCTACATGTTAGGTGTCTTAAAGGGTCCTAATGATTCTTAAAGAGTTATATGTCACAATACAGGTCCTAAAGTGTCCTAGGATGTACTAAGGCTCATCGTCTAAGTGTCTAAAATGGTCCTAGGATGTACTAAGGGGTCCTAGGATAATATTTTAACATCTAACTATACATGAATAACATGTTTATGTTGGATTAATCTTATGGAAAGGTAAGTGTTGAGAGGGGAGGGGTGAATCAGTAATTATAAAACTTTTACCATACAATGCTGACCATTTACCGAGTTGAATACATTGAATAAAACATTGAAAAGCATATAAAGTAAATCAATAAACCATGACACATAACACCATGATTTTTGGTCTCGCAGAAATCCTTTGTTAGAGGAAAAAACTACGGTGGGGATGGCACCCACAATCCTTCACTTCTGCATAATAAAGGTTGCTCGGTTAGAGCTACAATGTTAGCTACTTCTGGTAGCTTACCATTTTAGGAGTATTATACTTGGTCAAGAGTACAAAAGACTTATCCAGTCTACCTGATTAAAGGATTTTACAATCTCTCATCTAAGAGATGTACCTGGTCAGAGGATTTTCAAAATAATACTTGTTAGGGCCTACCCACTAGATGGGATTTCTAAACTCCTAAATATTACAAAAATGTCTACAAGTATGCATCAACCATAATGTTGTTCAGACTCTTTATGTTATGTAAGTGCATTACCTCTTTCTGCACTCGGTAACTTAACTGTTATGCATCCTATATCTTCTTCATTCTGTCTTCAGCTCTGTCATTGTAACTGCTTCTCTCTCTTTGTAATATTTTCCCTCTTCTACGTGTTTGTATATTCAACATCCCTCTTTTATCTTCATGTTTTGTTCATTTTATATGATCTTAAGGAGATTAACCTATTTTGATCCTTCTCCTTGTGTGGTGGAGGTGAGACAGTGCAAAGTTGGTTTCATTCCCAACGCATTTATTGTTCTTGAATATCATTGGTTAAATTGTCTCATGATCATGTGCAATCATATTGGTGCAATCTCAATGTTCAACCTAACTTTTGTCTTGAATATCGTGAAAGTTTTCCCACTCGACGTCCAGGTTCGGTGTATTCAAATTTGAATTGTTATGTCGGCTCTGGTGTGTTCGGTAATAAGAATTTGATCTTGGTCGATGACATAACCATCTAATCGGTGACTAACTCTGCTCTGTATCTTGGTGACTAACTCTACTCTGTGTCTTGGTGACTAACTATGCTCTGTGTCTCAGTGACTAAATTTTCTCTACTTAACTCGGTAACCTACTACTGTTTAGTGCTCGGTGTCATTGATACTCTACTTTACCGATTGTCTTCCTTAGTGTATTCTTTCTCTTTTCCGATTGTCTTCCTTGACTATTATGACTTTGACAAAACTAATGACAACAAACTAACTCATAGGAGTATCAATCTCCCCCTTTGGCATTAGTCGGCATTTTGACAAAAACTTCAAAGTCATCAAAATTTTGTGTAACTCCCCCTATACACATGCTTATATCTTCCTTACCATTATGTCTCCCTTTATACTATATTATCACCTTATCTTCTATATTATAAATACTATATTATCCCCTTAACTCTACTTAATTGTATTATCCCCCTTTTTTTTTTACAAATATGCCAAAATCAAAATTGCTTAGGGTTCGGTGGGATATATGATACCTTGTCAAAAAGGTGAGTGTACTTCTTATGTATATCAGCTAGGGATGACTCCCATGCATCTTTGAGTGTTTGAAGTATAACAAGTTGAGTAGCAACATCAGCCACTAATCCAATGATGGTGTCAAATGAGCTACCATCAGGGGTGTTGACCAGCTCTTTGGCCTTCTTCAAATATCTTTGCATGGATTCCATGTGGGGAATCAAAAGTTCTTACAACTCTAGAATTTCCATCCTTCTCTTATTCTCTTCTTGTCGTAGTTCTTGTTGCATCCCCATCAAGTGTTTCAACCTTGAGTAGTAGACTTGTAAAGAACCACGCTCGATAAAACATTTTTCAGCTGCTCGGTCAGCTCGGTCTCAAAAAACTCATCTTCCTTCTTGATATCCTTGATAAAGTAAGAAATAGAACAAACTTTCTAAAATATTGAAAGTATATATGAAAACTTTGTCTCAATCTCGGTAGATACCTCAAAAAGTGATATCTTATCAACTAAAATGTTGTCTAGAATGGATTCAAGCATTTTTAGTTGCATCTTCCTTGAATGAATCTTCATCATGTAGTCAGTAGTGTCTTGATTTGGATTTCATACTTGCTCGATAGTCCTTTTACTTGAAAAATGATGTCTTTTGTTTCATCAACGGTGGCATCTGGGACAATATAATGTAAGACATCCTTGACGCTTTCCAATACATCAGTCTTCTTCCTCTTCTGAAGTAGTTTGTTTTGCATTGCCTTAAGTTTCACTAGTTCAGCATACTTGGTCATTTCATCATATTCCATAGTAGATAGGTCAACATTTGGTAAAATGATCGGTTGACTCAAATCTACATGTCTCATCTTCTTTGATTTCTTCTTATTTTCAATCTTCTTTGGTGAATGTGATGCCTTCAATGCATCTGATGTTATCTATGTTGTGCATGTTCTATCTCTTTTCTCTTCTTGTTTTCTTTCTTCCTTCACCGCTTCTTTTTTCCCTTTTGCTTTCTTTTCTCCTAGTGTGTCTTGTTTCTCCTCATTTGTATGCTTCTCATCTTCCTTCAAGTCAATTTGTTCCTTTGGTTCATCTTTGTATGGTTCTTATTGTTGTGCAATGGACTCGGTTGTGGGAACCGATTCGGTGTTCAGTGTCGCTTCTTTCTCGGTAACCATATCCTTTTCAATCTTTTTTATTTCTAAAATTCCTTTACCTTTTCTTTCTTTGTTTCCTTTTCCATCCCTGTTTTCTTTTGTTGGTCGGTTGCTACATGATCTGTATCCATAGCAACTGGATCATTATCACCTTGAGTTTTGTGATAATCTAGTACTTGTTCCAATACATGTTGTAGATTAGTATCTTTATCTTTGATTTTCATTTGTTCTGTATTGATGTCCTCGGTCGCCATAACATTCTCATCTTGTGATGTATCATCTCTGAGATCTTTGTCTGTAATATCCTCAATAAAGATTTCATCAGTGACAATTGTCAGATCAATAGGATTATTCTTACCTTAATCATCTTTGGCAACTTCATCAGTTATGTTCTCATTTTCTTGTTCATCTTGGGATTTAGGTTCTTCGATGTCGAATATCTCTCTCCATTTTGTATTGGTTTCCAACTGTAATCTCTCCAAGTCTCTTGTCAAAATCCTTAAAGATCTTTCTTTAACAAGGAATTGTTTAGAGTTTTGTTTCAAGGTCTCCTCAATTTCTTCAATAGATAGATTTGGTATAGTTAGCACAAGAGATCTTTCTCTCATTTTTTTTCTGCATTCATATCATATTTCCATCTTGCATCTATGTTGTATAACTCTATAGGAAAAAATGTGACAACTTCAAGTGGTGTGTATCTAAACTTGTGTAAAGAGTAAACAATTGCATCTTCAATTTTTACCTTTTTCTCTTTGCTTTGAGTATTGTACTTTGCTTGCTTCATTCCTCCGAATGATCTATGATTCTTCATTTTGTCTAACATTTCATCTAGAATTCCTAGTGGTGGAGGCTTGTTCTTCAAAACTTTGGGTTTTCTCAAATCTTTAGTCTTTGAGTCAGTATCAGGTGGTAGCTTGAATTTTATCCTTGGTCTAGTATTTTCCTTCTTGCCTCTTACATATATCTTGTGTTTTGGTTCAGTAGAACTCTTCTTTGCTTTCGGTGACGTTGTAGACCTTTCTGATGATCTAGTAGATTTGGGGCTCTGTGAAGGCTTCAATACTTGTGGTTTCCTGCCTTCCACTCTTAAGGTTTCTACCTCATCTTCTTCATTATCAGTTCCCAAATCCCTAGTTAGATTAGCACTCATCTTGCTAGATTTTCTTTGAATCTTAGGTACTGAGATACCTTTCTTAATTTTAACCTCAACTTCATATGTTCCATACCTCTTGGCTCTTTTATCAACATGCTTAGCTAAGAGATTTTCAATTTTTTGATATGCAAAGTCTATGTCCATCTCATATCCCATAGGATCTAGCTAGGCGCGACTGTATTGATAAAACATGAGTCGGTGTCTACCTCAAAACATATAGAATCATGATATTTCTCAACTAATTGAGGTGGAATTCTGAATTTCTCATTCATTCTTGTTTGGAAATTAGAGAAGTAATCATTCATAACAATGTCAAGATTCTCTCCTAGACTCTTTATGTATTCACTGATTTGATAAACGAATGGTCTATCAACACTATATTTCACATTTCCAACAGATGGAAAGAAGTTCTCAAAGTAAAAGTATATGCATACTAGTAGTGAACCGAACTTCGATGTGTTTATCTTGGTTTTCTTTATAGTGTTCATGTTGTCTTCAAGTTGTTTCAATAGTATCTCACATAGATCGATCTGCATGTCTTTCCTTACAATCTTATAAGCCAGATCTACATCTCCACAAGGTATGTTCTCCACTCAGGATGATTGGAATACTCGGTAGGAAAATATGTTGCATGCAAACTTCAACTCGGGTTCTTCAATGGTAGAAATCCTCAGACCTCTCCTATTCCATTTGGCTTTGGTTAGCTCACTCAGCTTTATCTTCTCAATTTTTCTGATTGCTTTAGGCTTGTCTCCAATCGGGTAACCAGTTACAATATGTAACACATCCTTTTTTATTTTTATAGGTTGATCTAGCCACATACATTGGTCGTACACTCGTCTAAGTACCATCCTTATCCATTCAGTCTTAAATACCTTCGGGATATGCAGGGCATGTGTAAAACCTTTTGACTCCAGATGAACATGATTGCTCTTCATTTTTTCGTCTACACATAACTTCTAGTAAGATGCATCAATCTCTGCTCCACATATCTCCTCAACCTTACAATGGGTGAAATTGTGCACGTCTTCAATCAATAGAACTCTATCTGGAATGGACAAAAGTGCTCCGATCATGCCTGGTTCAGTTGCCTTCATAGGAGGTGGCTTGTACTTAGAATTCACAGACTCAACATTCTCAGCTACAACTGGGTTTTGAGCTTTCGACACCATATCCTATTATCAAATGTAAAAACTTTTGAACTAGGGTTGCGTCTATGACTCGATTGCACTAACACAACTAGGGAAACACCACAAACAACTTGAATAGATTAAAATGTACTCAAAGTGGTATGGGATTACCTTCACAATCGCTCGTATTCGCTTGAGGACTCAGTTCGCCAACTCTATTCGCGCTGCTCTAGAATATGTTAAGTAATAATGATAGACGGTATAGTCTATATATGGCCTTTTTCTAGGTTTAGGGTTTCTAACGGTCTTAAAGTGGCAATTAATGCTCAACCAACTTACTTTACTGGATAAATGTGAAACATAAACTCAACAATATGTATCCAAATGCATCTTAAGTATGCTCATATGGATATCTGCACATATACTAGGAACTAATTAAGATTTCAATTTTAACTTGCAGTTCCTACTCATACCTCTTACCTGATTAGGTAGATTCGGTTGCACTCAATCCGGAGGATGAGGTGTCTTCAACTATTCTGAATGATGTTCCATCATCCATGGTCTTTCTTCTTCATGTCTTATTCATCTGATTTCTCATTTCTTCTATATTCACTTTAGGTTTCTCAGATGTTTCTTACTCGGTAGGAGCTTTGCCTCGGTACCTGCAATCTTTGGCAATGTGACCTAGCTTGTGACAATAGAAGCATGTCATGCCAGGGCTTCTCCAAGATCTTCTATTTTTCTTGCCATGTAACAACATGCAATTTGTAGCAATGTGCTCATATCTTCCACAAACTAAACAAGATATCCTTGTGTTATAGTCCCATGGTATGGATGTACCCTGTTAGTTGTTTGGCATACTTTGTCAGTTCAGTACCCATTTTTCATTTCTCCTTTGTGATTGCATTCTTCTAATTTGTGATCGTACTTGTTGCAAATATTGCAGTAGTCATCAAAATTTGACTTTCTTGTGTTGTTCTCATCCTTTGATCTGCATTCATATGCTCAGTGCCCATACTTGTTACAGTTATAACAATGCCCATCAAACTTGGGTGAGCTCGGTGACTTGCCTCTTTTGCTTCGACATACGTTTGTAGTATGTTCAAGCTTCCCATAGTAATGGAAACTAGGTTTGTTTAACTTCGGTGGGGTAGAATTTCCTTGACTATCAGTTTGATTAGAGGACTCTCCTGTCTCAGTAGTGCTCTTACTATTGAATCCTAGTCTAGTCTTGTCTATCGGTTGTCTCTGACCTTTAAGTTGTGCATCCAATTATCTTAGTGTTTCTTCATTTCTCTTCAGTATCTTATTGGATTCACACTTCAGTGCTTGGTTCTCAAATTGTTTTTTGCCTGACTCTATATTAGCACTCACTAGTTGATCGGTCATATTATAGTGTACTTGCATCATCCTCATGATTTCACAATCTTTCTCAGCTATTCTTGTTTCAAACTGTCTTTTTTCTTCTTCAGCTATTCTTAGTGAATTTTCAACTGCTCCCTTAGAGTCAATTATCTCACTCATTCTCAATGCTTGTGTTTCTTGATCTATCTTTGCCAAGTTTAATTGCTCGGTGAGTTTCTTGTTCTTTTCCATGAAATTTGCAATGGCAGAATCAGCTTCACCACTCAAACTACCTGCAGATGTTGTTTCAAGAGTATCAACATGCTCTTGTGTGGATTTGAACTCACTGCATAACTGCTTCCTCACTTTTAAGGACTTTTCTAACTTTCTTTTCAGATCTTCAATCACTTCTTGTGCACTCTCCAACTCAAAATCAAGACTATCAATCTTCTTAGATTGCTTGTAACTTTCCATGGTCATGATTTTTACTCTCAGGTGTTTAAACCTTTATCTTAAGAGACTAGCTCTGACACCAATTGTTGGATTAATCTTATGGAAAGGTAAGTGCTGAGAGGGGAGGGGTGAATCAGTACTTATAAAACTTTTACCATACAATGTTGACCATTTACCGAGTTGAATACATTGAATAAAACAATGAAAATCATATAAATTAAATCAATAAACCATGACACATTACACCATGATTTTTGGTCACGCAAAAATCCTTTGTTAGAGGAAAAAATTGCGGTGGCGATGGCACCCACAATCCTTCACTTCTGCATAATAAAGGTTTCTCGGTTAGAGCTACAATGTTAGCTACTTCTAGTAGCTTACCCTGTTAGGAGTATTATACTCGATCAAGAGTACAAAAATACTTATTCAATCTACCTGATTAAAAGATTTTACAATCTCTCATCTAAGAGATGTACCCGGTTAGAGGATTTTCAAAATAATACTTGTTAGGGCCTACCCACTGGATGGGATTTCTAAACTCCTAAATATTACAAAAATGTCTACAAGTATGCATCAACCATAATGTTGTTCAGACTCTTCTGTAGAATAAACTTGGTTAGAGCTACAATGTTAGCTACTTCTGGTAACTTTCCCTATTAGGAGTATTATACTCGATCAAGAGTACAAAAAGACTTATTCAGTTTACCTGATTAAAGGATTTTACAATTTCTCATCTAAGAGATGTACCTGATAAAAGGATTTTCAAAATAAGACATGTTAGGGCCTACCCACTGGATAGGATTTCTAAACTCCTAACTATTACAAAAACTTGTTACAAAAATGTCTACAAGTATGCATCAACCATAATTTTGTTCAGACTCTTTATGCTCTGCAATTGCATTACCTCTTTCTACACTCGGTAACTTAATTGTTTTGCACCCTATATCTTCTTCATTCTGTCTTCAGCTCTATCGATGTAACTGCTTCTCTCTCTATAATATTTCCCTCTTCTTTGTGTTTGTATATTCAACATCCCTCTTTTATCGTCATGTTCTGTTCATTTTATATGATCTTAAGGCGGTTAACCTAATTTGATCCTTCTCCTTTTTCAGTGGAGGTGAAGCGGTGCAAAGTTGGTTTCATTCCCAACGCATTTATTGTTCTTGAATATCATTGGTTGAATTGCCTTATGATCATGTGCATTCATATCGGTGCAATCCCAATGTTCAACTTAACTTATGTCTTGAATACCGTGAAATTTTTCCCGCTTGGCGTCTAGGTTCAGTGTATTTAAATTTGAATCGTTATGTCAACTCTAGTGTGTTCGGTAATGAGTTGTTGATCTTGCTCGGTGACTAACGCTACTCTGTGTCTTGGTGAATAACTATTCTTTGTGTCTCGGTGACTAACTCTTCTCTGCTTAACTCGGTAACCTGCTACTGTTCGATGCTCGGCATCATTGATACTCTGCTTTACCGACTGTCTTCCTTAGTGTATTCTTTCTCTTTACCGATTGTCTTCCTTGACTATTATGACTTTGACAAAACTAATGACAACAAACTAACTCATAAGAGTATCAGTTTATACATAACTCTAACATATCCATAATTTAGATATATATATATATATATATATATATTCCTAATATAACTAACTAGAAACAATTTTAAAACAAATATTTTCTAACATTTTCTATGGTTTTTTAATGTTTTCTAACATTTTGCTAACATTTCTACTACGATTTACTAACATTTTGTTAACATTTCTACCACAATTTTCTAATGTTTTCTAACATTTCTACTACAGGTTTCTAACATTTTCTAAAATGTCTACTACGATTTTCTAATGTTTTCTAACATTTCTACTACGCTTTTCTAATGTTTTCTAATATTTCTAATATTTTCTAACATTTCTACTACAGTTTTCTACAAACTGAAAAATATTTAAAACAAAAAACTAACTAAAATAAATATAAAACATATAATTTACAATAAAAAAGGGAAAAATGTGTGTACCTGATACAAATGACAACCGACAGAGGTCAAAAAAGCTCAGGATGTGAAGATGTCACTTTGGACGTCACTGGTTTTCTCTAAGCCTTGGTCCACAAGATCAATAATAAAATGTGAAAGTGAAATGGGTCGCCGGAAATATATAAAAAATTTGGTCGCAGGGTTGTTCGCGCGAAGAGGTCGAAAAAGCTTAGGATGTGAAGATGTCGCTTTGGACGTCATTGGTTCTCTCTAAGCTCTAGTCCACAAGATCTCCAATAATAAAATTTGAAATTGAAATGGGCCACCGGAAATATATAAAAAATTCGGTCGCAGGGGTCTTCGCGCAAAGGGGGTCTTCGCGAGAACACCCCTACGTGGGGTAGTTTGCGCGAAGGGGGGTCTTCGCACGAACACCCACACGTCACTGTATTTGTGTGAAGGCTCGTGCTCCCTTCGTGCGAGCACATGGCTTCGGGTGAAGGGGTTAAATTTGAAAACATTTGCAAAACTGAATTTCCTTCTTCCCGAAAAGTGGGACACACTATTGTGAGATCACCCCTTTAATTTGAAAAATACATGGGTTCAATACCAAAGATTGTGAAATTAAATCTCTATCCAATAAACCAATATAAGGATGTGACACAAGGCTTGGATAGCTACAACATGAAAATCAAAAACTTATATCCAGAGCTAAAAACTTATGTTGTCTCAATGTGGAATTAACCATGATTATATCCTTCTTTATAATGTCAAAAAATAGCCTACATGTTATACTTATTATCATTACCTTATGTGAAATTTTAACAACAATGGATAAAGAATATTATCACCATAACATAGTAGCAAAGAGGCGCAAATTAGCAACACAAGAACATCACACAACACAGATTTACATGGAGAAGCCCTTGGCAAAAAAAATACCAAGAAGAAAGGTCAAGTATGCATTATCTAAAAACAAATGAGATTACAATACATTCATTTTCATTTTCCTCTTTTCCTCCAACATGGAAGCACTTATGTACCCATGAACAACCTCCTTATGCCTCACACTTGGCGTTGTTCCTGCAGAGTAACTTTACATTCAATTCATCCTTATGAATTTTATAACCAAAGAGTTGAATTTATATAATGGAAAGAGCTTCAAAATGACAAAACAAGACATGCAAAGAAGGCTCTTCTTTCCAAATGACCCCAACCCTTGGATTTCCTCCTCGAAATGTGAAAGGTATCTGATTTTGACTCCAATACTTTCCCTTCATCTTGGGTGTTCATTCTTGCAAGATAAACATTATGTTAAATGTAATAAATGATGAAATATAGATAGGGATATATTGCCTCTTCAAACACCCACTCAAAGAAGCCCAAATTTTGCTCATTTGTCCACTTCACATGTCATTAATTATCCCATTCTAGGAAAACAATATCAAACAATTGTGGTCACAACCAACCTTTATTGTTGCTTATGGAACCCATGACCCCTTTTAAATGTATTATAGAAAATAGTGAGAATAAATCTTAGGACAATTTCCAAGGAGGTTGGGACTATGCAATATGACAAAATTCAACATTGTAATCCTAACGAGGATCATGCATTTTATTTTACATAGTTTACTATATTTTGAAATATATATATAGTTTTTTCTTGGGATTTTTCACAAGAATGTTCCTTTCATCTAGCATGAGGAGAATACCAAATAAAGCTGTGAGTGTCTCTATATTTCTTAACCTATGTAAGAGGTCAGGGTATTTTTCTACTAAGTGGAGATATTCATGCATTACTCCAATCAACAATTGATATTATGAAAAAACGTGTTGCACTGGTCCATACAAGGAAATCCATCTAGTATCGACATCCTTAAGAAGCTTATTTCTTATAGTTATTCCTTCAACAAAATGTTAAAATTTTGGAAACCATTTGGAACTTTTGTAGAAGTATGAGTATAGCACATAAATTAGATTTTCAACTTTATCTACTAAAGAAAACTCGCTCACTGGTTTAAATGCTAAATTCATTTTGTGTGCCATGCGAAAAATGGTAAGTGTATTGTGGAGATGATTTTTGTATCTTTATAGGAAGATTATTACTATTGCCTCACATTACTAAAACGCCATCAAATCCTACACATACCAACTTTTTGGCCTTTGTGAATTCATCCAAACACAATTTTATTCAAAGATATTTTGTGATGTCAAATTTTCTTTCATTTAATGGACACAGATAAAGAGAGGTTTGTGAGCATGTTCTGTGTAAATTGTACACATGCATACATACCCAAAAAGTAATATCTATTATTGTAGCTTCATCTAAATATAAAGCAATAAATTTAACTCTTGTTTTTCCTATAAATATTGCTTATCCACCACAACAAGACAAGTTGCTTCTTCCCATTCATTATTTATTGATCAATGTGTGTTAGGAAAGTTATGAAAGCCCAAAAATATAATAAACTAATATATTATGAGTAGTCTATCATAATTTGTGCTCTAATCAAAATATGAAAAATGACACTCAACTAAACATTCTTTTTTCCCTTTTGTGCTTTTTCAATAGTCTTTCCAAGTTGATTTTCAATTGAATCTCCACATTCAACAAGTTTTTCCTTTCTTTGCATATGCTCGTCACATTCAAGGATATCCTTAACATGAAAAAATCCTTATTTTTTTCTCCATCTTATCACGATGATTTATTTTTCTTAATATTTAATGATATGATTTCCTATAGTGTCTAATTTTACCTGCAACTTATTTTCCCTCTTATATTTCCAACTAAAAATATTACACTTTCATTATGTTGGAGATTCATCTTTACTTGCATATATTGCAATGAACTTGTTATGATATTCCTCTTAGGTATTGCCTTCTTCGGTAATATTTAGTGCAAGCACAGATGTTGTAGCTTCATTTGATGGACCACAAAATTTTCGTAAGTATGACATTATGCATTTACATTTTGATGACCTCCCTTCACCACTTTAAAGATTCTTATTCCTAGTCAACATCTCACATGAAATAAAAGTTGTAAAAAATGTATTTTTGTTTAAGGAATCATAGTGATGGAATATGTATCTCTAATTCTGTGGGCCCTAATTGTCTCCCTACTCAATAACCTCTGTAAGAATGAAATAAGAATGAAAAAAAAAGATAAATAATCTTATAACACTATAAAAGAAATGATCACTTACCTTAAGTTCTCACAAGCTCGCTAATACAACAATGTCTATAGTCATAATATTTTTGGTTGTGGATTCCAGATCTATTCAAAATATGTTTGTAAAGGGTTTTGGGTCCCTTCAAAACTCGTTTTATCCTTAATCAAAATACTTCCCATGATATGAATCAAAAGCTCAAATCAAACAAAATGTGTGAAAAAAATTTTAGTCTTTATTGTATTTATATCAATCCATATTTGACAAATTCCACAAGTTTTTTAGTGGGATAGTAAAAATGTGAGGAATCTTGTGTAATTATAAAATGATACATATAGATGTTGGCCAAATCGAACCTCAACAAAACACGTGCATTTGTAATTTTCAAGGTGATTATGGACATATAGTTAGCATGGATTTATAATAGTATTGATGAAATGGATCCTCCTATGCAATTAATTTTTGAAGTTATTGGCTAAATTGGTTCTTCAACCTAGTGAATGATGCAGAGTGGGCAGTCAGAAGTCCCAAAAGGACCAGTCGGTCCTTCAAATCTTCAAATTCCAAGAGGGTAACAACCAAGAAGGGTGTTCCAAAAGGCAGTGTGCCTCTACACTTATCACAAGTGCAAAAATGATTTGTATCTAGGTTATCACAACCTATCCCAAACAGGGTAACCTAATCACTAGGTTCTACCAAGTCTCCAACACAAACTTCCAATAGTTGGCTACTAAACACTTACACCAATTTGACACCAACTCCCCATGAAATGACTCCAAGGACTAGAGGTGACCTATGCTCAAGAATTTGGCCTTTTTAGGTCCCTAGGGGAAGGATCCAATGATCCTACTCACCATGTACACCAGTTTGGGCATGGTTACTTTGATAGGCTACTTCTAGGCCTGTAGCCTTTTCAAATGGAAATTTTGACTTAGGATAAAAGTACTCCACATGACTCTACCAACAAAAAAATAAAATCTATTGTTTCTAGTGGACAGAGCTATGTCCATGCTGCCAAATCTGCTACTATTCCTCCAAAGGTGAAAGCTCGACACATTGCCTGTGCCAAGACCTCCCTGTGGTGGTGTGTGGCTTGGATGTGGTGGATAATGTGGATTTCTACCAACATTGTGGGTTGGTTTGTACATTCGATGGTCTCCGGCCTTCTATCCTGGATCTAGATCGTTGGATAAAAAGTTCTTGGCAATCCTTAGTCTCTGGTAACATTGAGCTTTACCCTTGTGCAAAGGGGTTTTTTATATTGTTGTGTTTTCTTCCTTCGAAGGCCGTGATTTGGTGTTGAGCAAGTTGTGGGTTTGGGGGAATCATTCCCTTTCAGCCAAACCCTGGACAGTCTCCTTCAACCCTCTTACTAAACCGCTCGATGCACGCCCAATGTGGGTTCATCTCCCCAATCTTCCATTGCATTTTTGGGAGATTTCCTTATTTGAGGCCATCAGTAACTCTATTGACCATTTCTTGAAGGTGGATGAGGTTATGGCTTCGTTGGGCCTCTCTACTTTCACTCACATTTTGGTGGACGTGGATATCTCCACACCATTATCGGGGGATGTGGTGTTCATGGTTAGGGACAAGCCTTGGACTCGATCGTTGGATTATGAGGGCCTTCCTTTTTTATGTCAGCGATGCTTCTTTATTGGTCACCTGACTATAAATTATTTTCTTTTGCGTCGTAAAAGTGTTGCTACTTGGTGGAACGATGCAAATGATGATCATTTGACCGTCTGAGCTTCTAATTCTCCCCCTGATTCTAATTCTCAGGACTCACAGGCTGATGATGATCCCCCCATGGGATGTTTCTGCCAAATTGGCCTCCTTTCCTCTCACTATTGGTGCGGTCCCTTTTGGCCGCACATACCCTTCTCTGACTGCTACTTTTGATCTGTTCTAGCCTTTGGTGGTTGATGGACAGTGTTGCCAGCACTTTGCTCTTGGTGCTAACAATCCCACAATGGGGGTTCCACTACTGTGTGGTGGGGACCCTAGTGATAGTATCACTTGGGCAGTTGTTCGTCGGCGAAGGAAGAATCACTCTCTCTCATTCTCCTCCCCCCATTGTGAGTGAGTTGGCTTCCCACTCTTAATGTGGGTTACTAGTTGTGTTGCTAATGTGTTATTAATGGATTGTTCTCGACCTTGTAAACCCTTCACATGTAATAGTCAACACCTTTGTTTTTGTGTTGTTCTCTTGATGCATTTTCGTTGTGGTTGTGTAAAGGTCAGTCCCCTTGTTAAATTATTGAACTTAATCAAAAAAAAATTATGAAATGCATGTGATTCATAAAAATATATAAATTTCTCAATTGGTGACAAATTGTTGTCAAAAAATATAGTTTATGTCGCTATTACAAACATTGTATCCAGACACATACAATCCTTCCATCTTAGTGTCATAAATCACTTTCATCTTAGTGTCATAAATCACTTCCACTAACCACACATAATAATTTAAATTACCATTCTCTAAGTGTAAAAGTTTATGGTCACTAGTTGTTCTCTAAGTGTAAAAGTTGTCAGTAACAACCTTGAGTAAAGCTTTGTGGTACGGAATAATCATATTCTAGATAACTAAATGCAAACCCTTGAGGTTGCCCACATTCTTTGGTTATGTCTATCAATTCATCTCAAATTACTTTATTTACTATTCTTCTACCATATCTAGTAAAAGCCCTAACTATACTATCATTGAATTGGTATATCCTCTCTTTGTTTTGTTGGCTACACTAGAAGCTCCACCAAGCTAGCACAAACATCCTAGGCATATACTGTTATAGCCAGTTTTGCCTTGAAGTATAAACTTAGAATAGATGCACGTGAACAAATTGTATCATTATCTCAAGACCACAATTTACTTAAGTGAATTTTTAGTACCTTCATCATGGATGGATTAGTGTAGTTGAAAAATCCTTTTCATCTTGTGATCACACTCCCTTTATGAAGAGGGTCCTTAGGTGAGCCTAAAGCTCTCCCAACCATGAAAATAACACCTAAACACTACTACACACACCATCCTAGTAACACCAAAGTTCTAGTAAATAACAAACCAACATACTAGAAAAATACAAAAACTAGATGGATAGGTCCATACATAATACCTCTTACATCTTAAAGCAAGGGTATCATAAATAGCCATAATAATAACATAAATGATTTTGATATCTTTTTAACATGAAGCCATCACACCAAATACAAACAATCCTATTTCAAATGAGGAACAAGAGAAATGTTCAGTTGTAAAATTTAATAGACCTTCCTAATCCAATGTCTTGTGAATTTCAAGAGGATAAATTATAAAGATATATCTCATCATTGATTAATGGATCAATCATTTTATTTTTCCACGTATAGAAATGAACCGTCTTAAAAAGATCTTCCAAAATAGAGTGACTTCTAATTAGGATAATACATGTTTTCAAAAATTGATAATAATTAAAGAGTGTTCCTCCAAATTAATGTTGTGATAACCTTAAAAAAAGAGCAACTAACATTCAACTTCATTATTTATTTCAAATCAAAATTAAATGATCCACCAAATGTGTATGCATTTGATGCATGGTCCAAATAACACCTACTAGTCATATACTACCATGATAAGCACCATCACAATTCAACCTCAAATCCTACAATAAAATCTTACATTTATCTTATCTTCTATTATACTTAAAGATGACTAACCCATTAATGAAAAATAAATATATTCAAATTTATCACTAAAACTATTTTACTATTTTACCAATATTAGAAAACATAAGGCTATTACATATTCCTTGTACACTTAATTAATCCATTATACACTTAATTGATCGATCAAACTTAATGATAGGTTGGCTTAGCCATATAAAGATTACCAAATATATAAAACTAATGGTTAAATCAAGGTTCCCAAATAGTGCAATTAATAGCTCACATTAAGGTTACCATTGAATGAAATTAAAGAATCATACTTAACCCCTTATCAAGCTTTCCCTTGTAATGTTGCATCCCAAAATTTAGATTATAATTAAAGTGAGTAAATGCTAGGTACATTTTGACAAAATAAATGCATCTCCACTATAAAGTGTTACCTAATTCACTATCTAACCTCACCTTATATAGTAACACGCATGAGCTTCTTATTAATGCAATGACCACTTGTTTACAATAATAAAAATATTAAAAAAAATTAACAAATTCAAAATATTAATTAACTTAATTAAAAGAAAAACAAAATCAAAATTCATACTACAAAAGGCTCATATTTACAAAGTGCTCAAAAATCATATAGCATAAAACTAGAACTTCAACAGCAAAACCACTTTACAAAAAAAAAAACTTGCAATTTTTTAATATTTAATTTGAGACTTGTTAGACTTTTGGCAGTTTGAACTTTGAGCTATACAGTGTAGGCTTGTTGAATCGTTTCAATATCTAAGCCCTTAAGTCGAACTACAGACTCAACATGTCCTTTCAAAGTACTCAACTCTCGGAGCCTAATAATGACAAACCAAAACATGTTATTATTAGTTAGAACTTTATAAAAACAAAGGCATAATTAAAGAACTATGTAAAGATAGAAAATATACCTTGCAATTTCTGCACGTCGTTTAGCTTGCTCTGCAATTTCTGAAAAATCTGTTGACCCCTTTTTATCAGAGAAAAAGCCCCTTGAATCTGATTGAGGTTGAAGGCCATCTAATGCACGTTGTGCATGAGCCCATTGTGCTTCACGCTCTTCTTTTCCATAATCCTTTTTTGTTGTAAAAGCAATCTAAAACCCAATACAACACCATTAAATTTTTTAAGTAGAGTAGATTCATACTATGGCGTTAACATATAAGATGGTAGAAATTGTCATAGCTACTTTCGGTTTCGGATTCTTCAATTGTATGTGTTTTGTATCAATGTTTTGAATCTGAATCACATTCTTTAATTCAAAATGTTGATGCAGTATTCCAAATGATGCAAAACATACACGCATACAATTGAATCTAGAAGCCGCTTCTGAATTCGATTGTGTATGTGTTTTGCATCAATGTTTTGAATCGCTGTGATCCAAAACATTGATGTAAAACACACACAATCGAATCCAGAAGCGGCTTCAGATTCGATTGTATGTGTGTTTGTTTTACATCAACGTTTCAGATCACAGTTATAATACAAAATATTAATGTAAAACACACACCATTGAATCCAGAAGCAGCAACAGACAGTCTCATAGATTGTAAAAATTTACTAACATGGATGATAGAAATTACCTTGTTATTCAGAAGATTATCCCAAGCTTTTCCACTTAATATATAGCGGACTGCAAACTTTATGAAGTCTAGAGGTACATAGAATATGATGCTATATAACCAAATGACACCTGCCCACCCCCATCCAATTCCTTTAATTTGTGCAAATCCCCAATTTGCATATACTGCTATAAATGTAGCAACCTACACTCCCACAAGTACATTGAATAAAAAAGACTCATCTAGCAAGTAATAAAATCAAAGAATATATAATATACAAATGAATGAATTTCACCGTGAAAATAACATTTTAATTAAATGTGATCGAATAAAAGATCACATAACTAAATACAAAAAGATTAACATAATCAAATATAAATACTAAATAATTGAATTGGTAGTGACACTAAAAATTTAATATATAAATTTTATAAACATTAAAAATGTGTCAATAAAATGCAAAATTACAATGGTCTTCAATATACATTAAAAAGGTACTTATTCCTATCATAACATTATAATTTCTCCTACACTTATCGTTCCAACTCTATGATTATTATATAGAATATTCTAAAATTTATAGGCTTGTGAAAATTGAAATAAATTGCATCTATTGTAGTGTAAAGTCAAGGGAAAAATGGAGGACCTACCAGACTCATCATTTTAGACTATTCTCTATTGCACTATGTTTTATCACTATCAAATTCTTAATTGATGTGTACCATGGAAGATCCCCATACAGCTAAGAGAGTTTAACAAAAGACATCAATAGAAATATTGAATAGAAAAACAATGGGAAGCAAAATGGGCTATTTTATAATGAGCAGAAAGTTGAAACCTAAAATAGAGATGTTTGAATTGGATGTATAGCAGTGTTACACAGGGGCACGTCCCCCTCAGACCCCGTATTTTCGGGACGGGGACGGGGTGTCACCCCACCACCGCCTTTCTGCCAACGGGATGGCATGACGTCCCCAAAACGTATGAGGGAATGCCCGGGCGAGGACGTCTACACATCCCTCATCGGAGGATGTCCATAAAAGTGTTTTTTTTTTTAAATTGAATGTTTTTAAATTTTGTTCAAATACGTCAAAGTTGAGAGAAAAATGCTTCAAAAAATTAAGAATCCAAAGGCCACGCAAGAGGAAAAATGTGCTTAGTACCATGGATGCTGCCCTGGGACCCCACAAGGGGCGTTTGCCCTTTGACCCCAATGGGGGCTGCTGCCTCCAGACCCCCGCTTTCGTATTTAAAAACAAAAGAAGAAATTGATGGGGAAATCAAGTTAAATCAAGTTGATCTTTTTATACCCACTTTACTAAGTTCCAATGATGTTTTTATAACTTACACATCTTTCCATAACTAGCATTTCAAGAACTATATGTATAGTATATAGTATATACAACACCGCCCCCTCGCCATCCCCAAATTTAGGCCCTTTGTCCCCCTATCCTGAAAACCTATCCCATTGTCTCCCATCCCTTGATTCCCCAGACCGGTGTAACACTTGTGTATAGTGCATTATATTTAAGTATGTAATTATAAAATGGTCCATAGGCTCATTATATTGTTGATATTTTGTAAGAATTAATAGAATAAATATAATAGTTTTGGGGGTATTTATACTTACTATAATATTTATAATTATATAAATCTCAACAATGTTTATCAAATGAACTTCAATTGATGTATCTAGACAAAGATGGAGATGGGGTGAGTAGGGGGGAAGACTGGAGGAGGAGGATGAAGCAGATGGGTGTATTTCTGCAAAGGAGGGAGATGCTACAAATAGTGAGGGATGATGAAGCAGATGGGCGTATTTCTACAGCACTTGAGGCAAAGGCTTTGTCGTTGCTTTGTCGGATTGGGGTGTGGAACGTGAAGGTTTTTGGGGAGGCTCAATGTTTGGTGGTTGTTGTTTTCAGATCAGTGCCTTTGAGTGTGGGCTTTGACCAGTTGCTTTTTTTAGTTGATCGGAACAAGGACCCCTCAAAGCTTGGTTGGGGCCATTGTCTATAGTGGTGCATTTCTATTGTTTGCGCCCCTAGTCGGGTTCCTTTCTATTAATGGTGATGGCTTGGGGCTTGCCATCAGTTTCAAGTTTGGCTCCACCTATTCTGGGTGGGCTTTCTCTCTTGATATCCTCCTTAGCCTCGTGGGTTTTGCATGGCTCTTCTTTGGGCGTGGCTTGTTCGTGGAGGATTTGTCCAAGGGCTTGATAATGGTGAATGTGGAGTCCTTCCACTACATGTTCCCCGTCAGTTGTTAGGGCATAATTGTCTGCTTTTCAGTGAAGGTTGTTGATGAAATGTTAGGAGGGAGGAAAGCGTTTTGATCATGGTCCCTGATTTGGATCCTCTATCTTCTTTTGTGTGTGTGGGTTTTTTTGCTTTGTTGGATGCAGAGGCTGGCAGTGGATGTGGCCTTTTGTGGGCTAGCGCGCCTTTTTGCTTGGGCTTGTCTTAGGTGCTCCCTCTCTGGTGCAACCTGTTTATGGTGTCTCTCGTAAGGTGCTTGGGTACTTTGTTTTGGGTTCTTCCTCTTGGTCTTCTTCTTCTGTTAGAGAAGTTGTTGAGTTTGGGGCCCTCGTTGCTAAGTGGTTGGCTGAGGTTTTCTGGGTGGAGCTTCTCTACTTCGGGTTTTTGCCCCTTTGGAGGTTGCTTTTGTTTTGGTTGGTAGGCAGTGTATTCTACTCTATTTTGTGTTGAAATTTCTGCTCTCTTGGGCTCCAATGATTTGTTTGCTTCTTTCGTGGGCAAAGTGATGGAGGCTTCTTTTTTCGGGGTTGTTCTTGGTTTTCTGCAGCTGCACTTTGTGGGGTATGATAGTTTTTTTGTTCCCCTTCTATCATACCAAATTTGGTTTTGTGTATTCCTGGTCTAAACCTGATTGCCTCGACCTTGTCTAAGCCAGATTTAAAATTATGTTTTTGGTTAAGGGTCTATTATGTGTTGGAAGAGAATTTGTTCTTGGTGGTTGTTAGAAAGGCTCTCTTTCATAATTTTGCTAATATATGCTAAGGGCCATTTAAGCTTTGACCAGTTTCTTTTTTCTCAAGTCTCCTATAGAGGTGGAGATTTCTCCTATGGAGGTGGAGACTTTCCTTGGGAACTGGTGTAAGGGTTTGTTTCTTCAGCTGTTGGTTTCCTTTCTTGTTCGTCCTTTTGAGGTGGATGTCTCTCCTATTGAGGTGGAGCTGGTTTGTATGGGAGAAGAAGTGTGTTGCTGTAAGGGGGCTAGTGCTGCCCTTTCTTTGAGTATTAGCTGATGTTGGTCTTGTTCCTGTTTTTTGTCCTATCACTTCTATTGAGGTGAAGTTTTTTAATAGTGATGGGAGTTTGTGGTTCTACTGGAAGGTTATGGGAGCCTTTTCACAACACAGTTCAAGTTATGGGAGCCTGTCAAAACCATTTGGATTAGTGGCTTTGGCCTTGTTCTGACGAGCTTGGGCTTCTCTTGTTTTAAATCTTGTAGGCAGCTGTTTTTAGTTGTTGGTTGGGTTACTGTAGGTTTGTGATCTTTCTTTTGTAGCTGTTTGTTTTGGGGTTTTGGATCTAGTCAAATTTCCTTTGTAAAGGGTTTTGGGGCCCTTCAAAACATGTTTTACCTTAATCAAAAAACAATGTTTATCAATATTATAGATAATGGTAAATCTTGTGTTGCTACTGTATATTTCTATTGAAAACAAGTTTGTCTATTAAAGGATCTCATGTAAGCTTCAAGGCCTACACTTGTCTACACTACTAAATAGGAAGCATCAACTCAAGCTTTTGAGCAAAACAATTCGCAGTCTTATAGAATTTTATGAGAATCTGATAAGGGGCGACATTATAGGGAAACTAGTTCAAGTATTCAAATCGAAGAGAAGAAGTGTAACACTTCAAATTTAAAGATTAATCTAGTGTAGAAAAATAAATTTACCAAAACTACTTTAAAGATGGCGGTAAATAAAACCAAAAGATTAAAAAAGTGGTTAAAATTTGTTGAAATTTACTTAGCAATCACTTCTCTATAATGTAATTTAAGGAGGATAGAGGAAAAAACCATATTAAAATGTTGCCAAATATATTTTAAACAAATAAGTATTAGATACATAATATTCCTAAGTATAGAAATGCACTATGAATATGTAGTAAAGATACAATGATCTATCTATCTCAAGATTGTTATGCAGCATTGCACTCTATTTGTCTAAGGGATATAATAATATATTTAAAAAATTTAGGTGGTTCTTTTACGTTCTTGTGATTTATTTGAGTCTAAGTTCAAGAAAAAAAATTATAACTGTGAATGCTTGTGCACAAGTAAATGTTGAGTATAGCTAAGTGTAAGATGATACGAAATCTAATAGAGCATTGAAGACAAGCCTCTAGTTTGAAGAAGTTTATAGAAATTATTGATAGGTCAGCCTCCAAGGCCTCCAAGTAAGTGAATGCTCTCATAGGAAACCTTTTGGGGGCTAGACATAATGTGGATAGTTTCATGTCGTAAGCAAGGAGGAAGTGAAAAAAAAGATGAGCTAGTGATTATTGTTCATTCTTTTGGCTTCATCATCATCTCATTCTCTCTTATTGTTGACTGTCTTTAGACCACGAGGGATAGTCCTTGGTTTTTTTTGGCAAACCATGCCTTTTCCTTGTGAAGTGGAAACCAGTATTGGATCTCAACAATGTTGGATTTAAAAAGGTTTCGTGACCTTCCATTGAAGTATAAGGATGAAGACGTGTGGTCAGTCATAGCTTTCTATTTGGGTGATACCATAATGGTCGATGAGGTGACTAGATCTAGAAAGCATTTTTTGTATGCTGGATTTTGTGTCAACATTGCTTCACAAGCAACTCTCTTCCTCAATCACTCTTTCCTCAAAGTTTTGTGAATGGGTTCAGCAAACGGTTTATGAGGGTTCTCTTGTGAATGTCATATTTGTCACATGGTGAGACATGCTTTTGTTGTGTAGATTTTCGTTGGGTGAACACAAAAATTCTAAGAAAATGCAAGTTCCTTTCACCCCCAATTTGAGGATGGATGTTGGAGATAGTCCTATTGTGGAAAAGAATGACTTCTCTTTGAAAGAGAAATGTGATGCCTCTTTGGGGCTACACTTCGTGTTCCTCCTTTGGCTCTTGGCCCTCTAGCAAGGAATATAATTTTTTCTCTTTTTTCAGTTCAGATGACACTTCTAATCCCATCCATTTGGGGTTTGATCTTAAAACGTATTGTAAATCTGAATCAAATCAAAGCTTTCTGAAGCTTTTTGGATTTACACCACCATAGGTGGTGGCTTTGTTCTGTTGTCTTTTGGCCAATTGTTTTGTGGTCCCTCTATGTGCAGTCTTGTGGCTTGACATGGTGTCCTATCTCTTGGTATTTCATGTTGTTTCAGATTGTTGTAGGTGTCTTTCCCACTTCTTTGTATGGATTTGACCCTTTCAAGTTGCACATGGGTCTGGCCCCTTTCAAGTTATACATGGGTCTGGCACCTTTCAGAATCCGCATTTTACCTTAATCAAAACATTGTCTCTATTGGCAGGAAATGACAATAGCTCACACATTCTAACAAATCCTACCACATCTTGCCACAAGGAATCCACAGAGTTTAAGATTTGAAAGATAGCATCTAGGATAGGGATATTATAGATGGGTCGCCTCCCATCGTCTAGATCTAAGTATATCAAAATGGTAGATATGTGTATATGAATAGATATCTTACAAATGTATGAGAAGATATAGAAGAGTATTGAGGAAGATATGATGTATAAGGAGATATAAAAATATATGATGTGCTGAACTGATATGAATAATACAAATATTTTGGAGTTCTATATATAATATGTGATGTTTCTTTTTGTTTCATTAATAGTTAGTCTTCTATTTGGATCTAATCCCTCTTCCCTTTGTATGACTGAGTCCAGGGTATAAACTACAACACTCAAAAAGTACTTGCGGCTCAGAACTTCGATTTGTATTTCTGAAATTTCTTGCTAACAATCTCTACCAAAGACAAAAAGCCAACTCAATCCTTTAAGTAGTAGGTTAGAAATAGAGGCTTATCTATATTTATCCCCCTTCTTAAAGATAGAATTCTCCTTTAAAGAACAAGCTCATATGGTTAGTAGATGAGTCTCTAAATGCTTACATTTAAAAGTTAATGGAAGATAGGAAACTCCAAATTTGCAAGGTAGTATCCATCTCTTCATCGAAAGCTCTGATTTTTAAACCTAATCTTAAATGTTGGGAAATAAATCACTTCGTAAATATGCACACACATTTAAAATGTAAGTACAAGGTTATGTTTGTTGATATTTGTGGCCTTTCAAAAAGATCAAACTAATGACATGTATGCTGAAATGAATAATAAATAATATACTTATTATTTATTATTTATTTCAACACACATCTCATTAACTATTGTATTAAACTCTGAATAAAAGATAAGAAATGTCTTTATATTGTCCTAGAGGGACGACTTTATATTGTCCAAATAGGGGACGACTTCTATTTAATACCATGCGAAATATGTTTAACTAATTCAGGTCGGCCTTTACCATTGATGTTAAGGTTTATGTAACTTATATATGTGACTTATGGTGTGAATTATCCAAGACATAGAAGACATAACATGTTAAGGAAATTCGCTCCATATGCAGATCCGAATTTGATTATTGCAGCAGTCATACATTGAATAATAATTATTCATTTCTCATACACAATAGGAGAAGATATGCAGCTGAAGGTGGAAGTACATTAGGCCCTAATTGAAGAAGAATTATTTGCTACAAATCGGGTATTATCTTCTCCCTTCTTTGTTAATTTTTGTCATTATTATTTTCAGTCTTAAAAGCCATCTATAGATTGTATTTTCCTAAAATAAATCTGATTATATTAACATGGTATCAAAGCCAAGGTAAGATAAGATCCATCTCAGATTTTAGGAAAACAATCTCAAACTTTTAAGGCTTAGAAATTATGGAAAATCTAGCCCTCTATACTGCCTGTCAACTCAAACATCTAATCGATATTCTTGGGTTATTGATAGCGGGGCTTCTAGGCATATAACTGGATTCAAAGAGAATTTAGATTCATTTATAGAAACTTGTTGAGAAGTCACCATAGGAGATGATACCTCTTACCCTGTCATGGGAATTGTCTTATCCAATTGAAATCCGGGATAACCCTTCAACTATCCGAACTCTTATATGTCCCAGGCATAAAACGAAATCTTGTCTCCATATCAGCCCTTGAGGATAAAGGCTATAGAATCACCTTTATGGAAGGGAAAGTATTGGCATGGCCTAAAAATTCAAACCTAAAACAAGC
>MU224300.1:895895-943400 GCA_018584345.1 Thuja plicata
AAAACATGGATATACTTTCTCAAATGCAAAGAATCAATTGAAGTTCTCAAGAAATTTAAAGAATTTAAATCTCTAATAGAAAATCTCACCAACAAAAGGATAAAAGTTCTTAGATCAGATAATGGAGATGAGTACACTTCTGAAATCTTTAGCACCTATTGTAAAGAAGCAAGAATTAAGAGGGAGTTTACAGTTCCTTATAATCCCCAACAAAATGGTATGCAGAAAGGAAAAATAGAACCATAGTAGAAGCTACAAGAGCTATGCTTCATGATCGGGATCTTCTCACTCCTCTTTGGGCTAAGGCATCTAACACTGCAGTCTATATTCAAAATAGATGTCCTCATTCATCCTTGGAAAATAAGACCCCTGAAGAAGCATTTTCTGGGAACAAACCTGACATAAGTCACCTTAGAATCTTTGGATGTCCTGTATACTTCCATATTCCTAAAGAGAAGAGACCTAAATTAGAACCATCAAGAAAGAAAGGTATATTTGTAGGATATAGTGATTCAGCCAAAGCATATAGAATCTACGTTTCGGGTCAAAATCAAATCGAATTGAGTAGAGATGTAATATTTGAAGAAGATTTTGCCTACACAAAATCTAAGGATACTTCATATGAGTATAATAATAATTTATCTCAATCCTTTGATAAAATTCAACCTTCCGAGATTCAGAGGGAGAGAAATGAGATCACTGAAAATACCCCTGAACCTATAGATATCCAATGCAATCCTAGCTCTCCCACTATCAACAAAAAGAGGCCACTTTGGGCCACAAAGATGTTAGAAGATGCAAACAACTATGCAGCTCCTCCAGGAACATTTAGGGAAGTCAAAAGACCAAAGAGATATACTAACTATATTGCATTATGAGTGAGATTATAGATTCAAAACCTTCCTCTTCTGATGAGGCTCTCTCCCACCAGGCATGGAAAGATGCTATGATAGAAGAATATAGATCCATTACTAAGAATGATGTTTGGGACATTGTCCCTAGACCTAAAGACAAATTTGTATTATCTTCTAAATGGATATTCAAAATAAAACATGTTGCAAATGGAAGTATAGAAGAACATAAAGCAAGATTTGTAGCTAGAGGTTTCTCCCAAAAGGAAGGATTTGACTATGAAGAAACCTTTGCCCTTGTTGCACGCTATACTTCTGTTAGAACTATTATTGCCATTGCAGCATCCAAAGGATGAAAGAATCATCAAATGGATGTGAAAACTGCTCTTCTAAATGGAGAAATAGAAGAAGTTTATTTAGAACAACCTGAAGGATTCATTATTCATGATCAATCATCTCACATATGCAAACTCAAGAAAGCACTATATGGGCTCAAACAAGCTCCTCGAGCTTGGTATGAAAGGTCTTCTCGGATTAGGATTCTCTAAGAACGACGCAGACCCTAATTTATATTTTAAGATTAGAAATGGTGATATGTTAATTTTAATATTATATATGGATGATCTTCTAATTACAGGAGAAGAATACCTCATAGAAAATTGCGAACTAGATCTTGCAAAGGAATTTGAAATGAAGGACCTAGGACTCCTTCACTACTTCCTTGGTTTAGAAGTGTGGCAACAATCTAATGGAATCATCTTAAATCAAGGTAAATACACAATTGATATATTAAAAAGATTTGGCATGATGGACTGCAAACCTATGTCAACTCCCATAATCTTCTCAAGTTGAGAGAAGCTATGTCTAGTTCAAAATTGGCAGATCCTACTCTTTATAGACAAATTATTGGATCCTTAATGTACTTAATTAACTCTAGACCTGACAAATGTTATGTTGTAAATACTCTAAGTCAATTTATGGTAAAACCAAAACAACTTCATACGAGTGTAGTTCAACACATTTTAAGATATCTTCGAGGAACCTTAGAGTATGGCTTATTATATAAAAATGAGAAATTAGAACTTCACAGCTTTACAGATTCAGATTGGGTCGAATGCTCATCAGATCGTAAGAGAACTTTCGGATGTTGTTTTAGCTTAGGATCAGCTATGATCTCTTGGTTTACAAAGAAACAAAATTTTGTTGCCCAAAGCTCTACTGAAACTGAGTACATTGCTGCCTCCTTATGAGCTCGAGAAGCGATTTGGTTAAGAAAACTCCTTGTAGAATTATTTGATCAACCCCTGGAACCTACAGTTATTCACTATGACAATCAAAGTTGTATTAAACTTGCAATTAACCCTGTGTTCCACAACAGATCCAAACACATTGAAATTTCATATCACTATGTTAGAGACATGGTAGAAAGGAAAGCTATTAAATTAAAATATGTTTGTACTGGGGAACAAACTGCAGATATTCTAACCAAACCCCTTGCTAAGAACAAAATTGAGCATTTTAGAAATAAACTTGGGATGGTGAAAATATGAGTATTTTGTTATACTAATATATCCATACATTTGTCTTTGTAGGCATTGCATTATTGAGCATTGAGGCTCCTACATATTTGAGCGTTGAGGCTCCTACATATTTTGAGTATTGAGGCTCATGCATATTCGAGCATTGAGGCTCTTGGATAATTAAGCATTGAGGCTCTTGGACATTTGAGCATTAGAGCATTGAGACTCTGTGATTATGAGATTTATTTTGATCTTCCCTCAAGACCAAGAGGGAGTGTTGATATTTGTGGCCTTTTCAGAAAGATCAAACTAATGACATGTATGCTGAGATGAATAATAAATAATATACTATTGTATTAAACTCTGAATAAAAGATGAGAAATGTCTTTATATTGTCCTAAAGGGACGACTTCATATTGTCCTAAAGGGACGACTTTATATTGTCCAAATAAGGGATGACTTGTGTTTAATACCATGCGAAATATGTTTAACCGATTCAGGTTGGCCTTTACCATTGATGTTAAGGTACGTCTTCACACATATATATGTGACTTATGGTGCGAATTATCCAAGACATAGAAGACATAACATGTCAAGGAAATTCGCTCCATATGCAGATCCGAATTTGATTATTGCAGCAGTCATACATTGAATAATAATCATTTATTTCTCATACACATTAGAAGAAGATATGCAGCTGAAGGTGGAAGTACATAAGGCCCTAACTGAAGAAGAATTATTTGCTACAAATTGGGTAGTATTATCTTCTCCCTTCTTTGTTAATTTTTGTCATTATTATTTTCAGTCTTAAAACACTACAGAAAAAGATTGAAGCAATTTAACAAAAAATTATCTTTTCCATAGCATGATGATGGTATAATAAGGCTAACTGAAGAATCATCCCATAAAATAATCCCAAGTATTAATTCAATGTGAATACTTAGAATTTTGAGAGGAGATAAGGTGAAAAAATGCTCTAAAACAATAACTGAAAGAGGTTTATATAAATATCTCTTTTTCCTTATCCTAAACATAAAATAACCCCAACTATTAATTCAATGTGAATACTTAGAATTTTGAGAGGAGATAAGGTGAAAAAATACTCTAAAACAATAACTGAAGGAGGTTTATGTAAATATCTCTTTTCCTTATCCCAAACATAGCATAATAGGGAGGATATATAGGTGGACAAAACACTATAAAGAAAAATGATGATAAAAATTTATCTTTTACATAGCATGAGGATGGTATAACAAGGTCTAAACTAGATTATTTTTTTATGTTTTGGATGATGGGTAACGATGGATGCACAAGATGCAATACAAAAGAATGAAATAATGTATTTATCCATTATTTCCACTTCTTTAGACCCGTGGAAAAAAGAGAAAAAAAAAAGAACCAATATTGAGCTACATAATAATGCATTTCTCCAATCTTTCAATGACTACACGTGGATAAGAGAGAGAGTAGACAAATCATGATCCATGACCAAAGCTAACTCATGGAATTCTTCACCAAATTTTAGGAGGTTGTCTGAAAACATTTACTACAATTAATGAACTTGAATACTACATCTTATAGATTATGTTGGAAGACATATGGAATGTGTTTCTTGCTCTTACCTTTAATAAATGGCCTATCTACTTTCATTAGAAGATTTAAACGAGACATTGCTATCTCCCACCCCTACGAATATTCAATTACTTAATTACTAGAATATTTTGCTAACTACTGTCTATAAGAAGAAACCTACTTAAATTCATTTGTATATTTAAACAACAAATCGCCAAGTTTAATCCTAAACAATAGAACCTATTTATTCATTACATGCTTCTAGATTAATTTCTCTATACAAATTGATTTTTAGTGTGAGATGGTTTTAAAAATAAAACTAGAGAAATGTTGGGACCTAAAGCATTCTATTTGATTATATATTATAAGAAAAGGCCACAATCATGAGAACGTGACAAATTGGCCTATGATAGAGTGGAGTTTGTTAGGGATATTATATCTTCCTTTGGTTTTGCATCAACTTAGGATGAATGAAAATATAGATTTTTCAATTCAATCTTCTTTTAAATCGTCATGCATAGCTCTACCTTTTATTTTCGAAGTTGGCCATAATGTGAGGTAGGTCCATCCACTCTCCATCTATTTTCATCATATAAGATATGGGCATACTTTTAAGATGAAGGTAGAAATAGAATTGTCAAGGTGGTGAAGTAGCTTCAAGACATTCACGTCTTTTCTATTTATAATTTGTTGAGCACACAATTCATATAACATGCGCTAATATAAGTGAGGTCTTAGATCATATAAACACGTTTTGTGCTTTGAAAACTTCGATTCAAGTACAATACAAATTAGAATTTACAGCATTGCTTCCCTCTTCTAACTGGAAAAAATTTAGAGCCGCATGACATATATTCTCAAATTTGAAACTATTTTCCTTTTAATTTTTCAGTTATTTCAATCATGGTGGTCTCAGTGAAGAGGAAACTATGAATTAATATATTGGATCTAATGAGTACAAAATTGAAGAAGTACTAGAGTAATAGAAAGCATAGTGACTTTGGTGATGTCTATTTTGTCACTTTTCACGGTATATATGTTCTTGGAAATGGAAATCCCAAGTCTATTCTTAAATAAATAGAAAAGATGTACCAACACAAATGTGTTTTGGTAGGATGAAGTGGCTAAGAAGAGATAACATATTGTGAATGGAATCAATTTTCTAACTTGAAATTTATGGAGGCTTGGTCTTACAAAGGCAATCACAACATTCTAAATTTCTAATAGATATGATGCAAGCATCTAATAGCCTATGGTGTAATACTCATATCCTCTCACATTTGACTAGTGGGCCAAACCCCGCTTCCCCAATAGTTATTAACTTGTAGAGGAATGGATCACCGATTTGGAAAGGCTCAAATGTCAGTGAAATTTGTTGAAACAAGACATGTTCTCGATAGTTAGTGTTAAAAAGGTGTCTTTCACAAAGATGTTCAATATTATCATAAGCAACTACATTTCAGTATTTCAACAATTTAGTTGAAATTTGTTGATGAATATAGCTTCAATCAGATAAATCACAATAATTTATATATATTGATCTATATTTTTATTATGTATCTTATATTGATCAAATTATAGTGATCGGTATGAATACCGAGTTATATACTCTTAGGGCCCATTTGGTGCATGGCATTAACTTATCCAGAATAGGCCTATTCCAGAATAAGGATCTATTCTCGGATTAATTAATCCTAAAAATGAAAGCTGGAATAAGCTATTCTGCGTTTGGATCCCATATTGTAGAATTGGAATAAGGATTATTTTTTCATTTTTTTAATTAATTTGAATAATATGTATTTTTAACTTGTGTACACATATACACACATCTACATATACACACATATATACACATACACATATACACACATATACATGTGTGTATATACACACGTGTATATATATACACATGTATATACAAATACACATGTGTGTATATACACACATGTATATATATACACATATGTATACACACATGTATATACACATGTGTGTGTGTATATACACATGTATATACACACATATGTATATACACACACACATATATATACACACATGTGTATATATATACATACCCACATTAAAAAAAAATTTAAAAAAAAAGATAAATGTGAATCCATAAATACCTTATTCTCGAATAAGAAATGAATTCCAGCTTTTTTTAGAATTAACTAATGCAAGCATTGGCCCCAAAATGGGGATTAGTTTTCTAATTCGAGAATTCAAAAAATGCCACAAACAGAAAATTAAATTATTCTAGCATTAACTAATGCTTATTCCAGGTTAATGCTTGGCACCAAACGGGCCCTAATGAGCATTATTACACATACCAATTAATATTGGTGAAGATTCATATTAAACCCCGATTAATATCATATGAGTATACCGATTATTATCGGTGAAGATTCTTAGAGCATGTTCCTATGCTACTGCTTAGCTTATATTTGCTAGCAGCAGCTGCTCAACTTTTTGTGGCACAATTTGTGGCGCTGGTGGCCCCATGGATGATAATGTTTGCTGCTTAATTTTAAGCAGTATTTTAAATATTATTTTCAAATCAAATTTTTATTTATTTTTGTTGTAAATAAATCTGAAAACAAAATTGTAGGCAAATAAAAAGGAGAGAGAAAAAAAACAGTGAAGACATGTGTCACTTTTTTCAATAAGCAATTGCTGCTTATTTCTAGCCCCCCCTTTTTTCCCATAGGTTATTTTTATTTGCTAAAAAATAGCTGCTCCACAAAAATAGGAAATTTTCCTTTTCCCAAAGATTTTATTTTGCATGAGAACACTCTACTGCTTAAATTTAAACAGAAAATTCATTTAAGCAGCAGCATGGGAACATGATATTACTAATATCAACCCTGATTACTATCGGGTGATTATTGATTATGACTACTGAGTGTGTCGGTTATGTATATCGATTGTTATTTAACAAACAACGATTTTAATTAGAGTCACGTAAATGGTAAGACGTGACTCATCTATGAGTCACGCCTTAACATTTACATGACTCCTCTATTTTGATTGCTGATATATATGATCGTTGCAATGAGACTTTGATACACAGAAAAAATACAGTAATTGATAAGTGTTAAGTATATCAACAAGTACGAAGATCATTGAATAGCGATACTTCAATATAAAAGCATCACAAGAATTATAAATTGAAATTTAGAATGATAAGTTTGTTTTGCATTTACAAAATTAATTATTAAAACATTGTAATGTTTCTATAATGGTAATTTTAGTTAGTTTAGTTAGTTTCTAATCTAGTTTCTATTAACAAGTGTTTCGTTTAGAAACATTATCATGTAATCTCTTATAAATAGTCTTTCCTTTCTATTGTATATATCGATTTATAATAACATGGTATCGAAGTGGGCCAAAAAAAATTGACGGATTTTTTAATTTAAAAACAAAAAAATTGGGCGTGGAAAAAAATGTTTTTTTCAGAATTTTTTTGTTTCAATTGTTGTTATGAAAAAGAAAATCATTGAGAACAATTTTGAGGGTTACAATCCGCATCACGTCATTCCTCAATAGAAGAAGATTTGTTTTTGGGCCATGATTTTTGTGTATGGGCGATGATTTCCCTTTGTGTGAGGGTTGTGCTTGTGTCTGTGCCAGTTTTGCAAGGGTTTTAGAGGCCCGTGTGTGTCATTCTCTGACAAAATAGAGCAGTTTTTGTCCACATGTGGGTCAGAGAGCGTCACGACTGCACATTTTTCTTCTAGTGTCGTTTTTTCTTAGTTTGGCCTGCGATTGTCTTTGGTGACATCTTTGTTTTTATCTACCTTTTTCTTCTAAAGGGACTTTTGAGGTTTTTGTGGCTCACAAATTTGTTTTGTTCGGTGGTAATCAAGACAAAAATAAAGCTCGTGTTTTTCAAACCGTTTTCTCTGTGTCGGTGTTTGTTTGTGCTCTCCAACCCGCCTTTTTATGTTCGAGCTCAATCTGTCGAGAAGAGTTTGTTTTGCAGAATCCCGCCCGTGTTTTGGTTTTGAAGATTTTCACATATGTTCCCGTGCACAATTGTCTTTTTCTTCAATCTATGCCTTCGTAGACTTTCGCGACTAGGGTTTTGTTGTTCGGTCATTTTTTCTCTACCTTCAAGGTTTTGTGTTGCGTGCGACCTAAGGTTTCTAAGTCTACCAATCTGACTCGACATGTCTGCTCTCAAGTTTTGTTGTTGTTGGCTAGGGTTTCCACATCACCACAGGTTTATGCAAATCTTTTGTTAACCTAGGGTTTTTATGTTTTCTGACCTAGAGTTTTTTTGCATACTTGAAGGTTTCTATCTGGGCTTTATAATTTTTTCAAAAAAAATTATTGTTCAATTTTATAATTTTCCTTAAAAAATTATTGTTGGGTTTTATAATTTTTTCCTAGAAAAATTATCTTGGTTCTTTTCTGTTCTCCTCAAAAATCATATTTGGGTTTTCTGACTTTTTCCAAAAAAATCACGACTAGTGTTGCCGGTCTCAAGGTTTTCTAATTTTTTCTAAAAAAAATAAGTTGAGGGTTTGACAATTTTTTCCACAAAAATCATGGTTTCTTGCAATTTAGTTTTGGGTCATAGTGCTCATCTCTAAAGGTTTCATCGTAGTTGTTTTTTTGAAGCAGTGGAGGATTTGACGATTTTCTCCTCAAAATCGTGGTTTCAATTTAAGAAGTTGAACTTGGTGTCTTTGACTACAGGGAGGGGCAATTTTGTTTTCCAACATCTGGTTGGAAGGATTTTGGTTAGCTTGGTTGTCTCAAGAAATTTTGCAAAATCAAGGAGTGTCTCAGCAACAGGCTCATGTCGCAGAGCAGTCTGAAGAGAAGGGGGGCAGTCTTCTATACATTTGTGACAAAAAAGACCTACAAATTATGTCTTTTGTAGAGTAGTTCGAGCGAAGACCATTAAGGAAGGGTATTAAAATGTTGTAATGTTTCTATAATGGTCATTTTAGTTAGTTTAGTTAGTTTTCAATTTTGGCTTTCTATTAATGAGTGTTTTGTTTAGAAACATCATCATGTAATCTCTTATAAATAGAGCCTTTCATCTCTATTGTATATATCAATTTGTAATAACATTATGGAGAGAATCATCTAGATAGAGCCTCAAAGAGTATGATTAGTTTTGGGAGATCTTTTATTTTATATTGATAATCGTTTAAAAATATTCTGCTAATACGAGCACTGCATAAAATAAATACAAGCTCTTGCGAGCACAATAATACATTGATACCAACTCCTTTCAAGAAAGCACACTAGAAACCAATATGGAAGACCAAGGGTCGCAACTTAGAAATCTACTTGTTTAGAAACCACCTTCACACTAGAAGCCAACTATAAAGGCTAAGAGTACAATTTAGAATTCCATATTAGATGTCCCTTTGAGATTCGAATGTGGATCTTTGTAATGAGAACTCGATACTTTAACCAGTTTAACGAATAAAGCTTAATCCATTGGACTTTTGAGAGATATTGTAAAAATGAGTATGCCTAATGAATAATACAATAAATAAAGTTTACTGCGAGTCATAATATGAATGGAATATACTATACATCCACAATTATTTTGGTAAAAGGATTTGATCCAATGTATAATGGTGGAGTTGAGTATGGAATGCAATGCATAGGTTGGAAATCATAGTTCCACAAAATTTCCAATGAAGGGACGCGGGGATGCGGGGACGGATTTTGGGGAGAGGGGAACCAAGGACTTTAATTTGGGGACTGTGAGGGGACAGCAGGGGGACGGCGACAGATCGGCCAACGGTGGGCAACGCTGATATACAAATTGAGGTGAATTGAAATCTTCAAGGCAAAATCTGCAATATAACATCTATGCTTGTGCCTCATGAAAGGCAAACTAGTTTTCACAAGGTTAAGTATTGCAATTGGTATGTAATGGCATGTGCCATATATCAAGTGGCCTGGTGGCATCCCCGACAGAGGTGGTAGAGGTGGTGGTGTTGTGGGGGAATGTTTCCTTGAAGTCCCCGAATCTTGGAAATGAGGGTCATGGGTTTTTTTTAGGGGTACATGTCCCTATGGAACAGTATTAGCAATAAATATTTTCACACAATTAGACATTTAATTCCTTTCTAAGGAAAACTCAACCAAGAAGAAATTTACACGGCCTTAAAAATGTTGTAAATTTTTTAATTAGGTGGAAAAAAGAATTATATATTACTAAAACTACCATACGCATACCAAACCAAATACAACAAAACTTTGTACATAACAACTAACAAAAATTCCTCTTTGAAACTAATTTTCCAAAACAATTCAATTTAAATAGTAATTATATAATTATTAATATAAAATATAATAAAATTTTATTTAAGTCAAAATACATTAATAACAATAATAAATATCTCACCCTTGATTTAATTATCATGTTAATAATAATAATAAAATCAATACCATGCAATAATAAGTCGTAATAACAAATATAAACATTAGCCAGCTCTAGTATCCTTACAAACTGACCGCAATAGTAATCATGGTAGGAAATTTATAAAAAATAAATAAGCTTAAAATAAATAGTTGTTAGACTAGTTTGAACTAACTCTGAAATATTATTCCTCTTCATTCAAAGGAATAATGCCAGAAGTAGCCAATTAGGAAGCTTAGTGGCCAAATTGAACTCTGCTAACAGGTTTTTTTTGTTTCTTCAATGGTTTTGTTTTTCCATACAATAATCTAGGAAGAGCCTATGCAACAGGAAACAACTTCACAAGGCAAAAGGAGAAATAAATTTGGATATTATCATCATAGAATTTGATTCTTTGAGTTTTTTTTTTCAAACTTTTTAAGGGAGAAATACTATTTTGTAGTCAAGTTTTTTAAAGTTCTCAAAGTAACGAGTTAGAAGATTGGAAAAATGGGTTGTAGAAAAATTCTGGCACGCTATTATAATATTTACAACTAGAAAAGCCTCAATAATTTTGAATTAACAGTTTATTCAGAATAGATGTATCACTGTGAAAAACATGTGACAAAGTTACATACCAGTTGAGCTATTACGAATGCAGAGAGAAGTAAAAGGCCAGGCCTCTCCATGTATGACCAACTGCGAGATCGAGTGACGAAGATAAGTGCCTGACTCACAATACTCACTTGCAAGTATAATGCAGCTGTTAATTCACCCCTGCTATCACTTATCGTTCGAACACCAAATTTATTCTGCAATGCAAATCCCTTTGTGAGATCAAATTTTTATTTTGGGGACAACTTTGTAGATTTTAGTTTATATAGCACATTTTAAGTTTAGAATTGTTTAGGTGGGTTATCTGAAATCACACTAATATTTTCAGAAGGACTCGCATATTATTGTGATTTTTGATGAACCGTCTAAGTAAATCAAAACTTAAAGTGTGTTGTTTAAGTTTATCCATGTAGAAAGAGATATAAATAGATGCTTGAAATCAGAAGAGTTGTGAAGGAGATCCAAAAATTCCATTTAGTGAGTCTATACAGTTTTTTATTAGAAAAATGCTTTTGATGGAGTTAAGAATTGGAAAAGAATTTCGAAAAGACTTCAAAACCTTGTACATCAGGATAAAACATATATAAACAATGACAAGAAACAAAAACCTATGAAGAAACAAATCTTTAACCCAAAAAAGACATTATGAAAGACAAATGATGAAACAACAATCTTACATCGCAATTGCTACTAAGATTTGATGTTATTAAAACTTGAAAAAAAAAATTAATTATGGCTGGACTTAAACATCACCCAGTTGCATTTAATTAGTAACAATGTATTACTTTGTTCGTAAACAACGTTAGAAGATTGTTACCTCAAAAAAATCTGTCTTGTAAGTAGCCCAGAAAAATATAACTGTCATTGCTGCAAGGTAAGTGCCCAAAACAACACCTGTTGAAAATATTTCCTTCAACTTCCAGCTATCAGGCAATGGAGATGGCTTAACACGATCCTTTGATATGGTCATAATTGTACCTAAGTAAAGACATACCCAAAATGAAAATAAATAAGCACATGAATTACAGACGATTTCTAACAGCTTTCAAAAGAATTGGTAACAGGATTTTGGAGTTACCATCGTTTAGAATGGCAATGATTAAAACCATGAAAGGAGAAAAATCAAACTTCCAGATAAGGGCGATGAGCATGAAGCCAAGCTGTTTCCGTCAAAGATGCAAGATATTGTAAGTCTATGTTGTTCATGTTATTATTAAATAAAAGTGAGAACTATCCATAGAATTCAGTACAGTATGACAGAAAAGCAACTTAAACTGTACCCCTTTTGTGGTTAAAACTGTAAATGGATATTTATGTAGTCCCAAGAAAATTAACAAAAAGTTGCCCTCATTTCAAATAATCAGAGCTAAGAGCTTAGTTATAGAGTGGTGCATACCACGATACGAATGGTAATCGATACAGCATAGATCTGCAATATCAAAAACATATCTTTGAAGTTATGTTCTTATTAATAAAAAAATATTAAATTTTGAAGAACAGATCAAGGAAAATTAGAAAGACTAGCTGATATTTATAGAATACTTCAATATAGTTGTAGACCATCAAGATACTCAGGGGTCAAAGAGTCTCTTTTACATTTTGGATCGAATTTTATGATCTATCATCAGAAAACAAACAAATAGGAGAGGAGTTCAATCTGAAATTTTGAAAGAAAAAAATCATACAATCAAATCCAAAAACAATTTGTAACAATATTACAAACTGTAGAATGTTATGTCTACGAAACATCAAGATAGTTACATAGGAGAATTACAATGATTACGACCATTGAAAATAATTTTTAGACTTTGAAAAAATCTTCTAAACAAGAATAAAATTTATTTGAAAATTGATAATATGGATGACTGGATATTTGTATAGCCTATATAAAGGCTGATAAGTTTAATCTATGGTATTTTATTGACCTACCGTGTAATTCTTCATTCTTTGGAAAATGCAACGGCTGGTAATGACAGCACTAATGATAACACTAAGGCCTGGTTCAGTAAGCACAATATCAGAAGCGCTTCTTGCAGCATCTGTGGCATCTGCTACTGCAATTCCAATATCTGCCTTCTTGAGAGCAGGGGCATCATTCACTCCATCCCCCGTCATTCCACATATGTATTTCATTTCTTGAAGCCGCTTTACAATTTCATATTTATGCTCTGACAACAAATTATTATTAAACTGTTAATTTCGAATCAAAATTGAAAAATATTTAAAAACTTCCAAACAGGGATATTTATATATACCTGGGAACACTCCAGCAAACCCATCGGCTTTCTCAATGAGTTCGTCTACTGGAAGTGCTGCAATGCTGGAATCTTTGTTGTTTCCCAACAATGAAGAAGATGGATACATATTTACACCCATCCCGAGCCTTCGCCCCGTCTCTTTAGCAATTGCAAGTTGGTCCCCTGATATGCACATGACCAAAATGATATACCACTTTGTTTGGGGAATACTTTAAAGGTAAGAATTTATACAGCTGGTGTATTGAGCCTATATTTAACGTTAATAAACCATATATAGCATTACCTTTCCTTTGTTTTTTAATATTTAACTATTTATATTACAAATGGTTTGAATAAACATCTGCAGGTTTGATAAAAGAGCTAAAAAATATATTATTTTTTGATACACTGTATCTTGAATCTTAAAATATATTTTCCTGTTTTTAATGTTATACCCTGTTTGATTATAAATATGTGTTAAGAGGTTTAAACTATTCAAGATTTTTTCTCTGTATATACTTTCAGTTCATCCTCATATCAGTCTTGTTTTTAATGGTCCATAGCTTGTAGGATCAGTTTTATCAGTTTGTCTCTCTTCAAATGTTGAAGAAATGTTGTGTATTTTATATTTTGTACTTGGATAATATGTTATTTTATTTTATGAAAATAGTGAGATCAACTAGATATTTACATTTGTCTTTTAAAAAAGTAGGCTATAGCATGATTCAATCCTTTACAGCTGTCAAAGGTCGAATCTGACTCAATCATGCATCTAGCTGTTTGAACTTTGATGGATGACGTAATTAAAGAACATATCATCATCCTCACCAATTAAACTTCATTCCTTCACCATTATAAATATGTTTAATGTAGATGGTACGATCAACAGGGTTCATTAGAGAATGTATTAACAATTCTGGTTGATTAAAAAATACATTCAAGATGGTAAACCAAGTATTTAATGCTTGAGACATGTAAGGCAACTTGATTTGAAATAGTAAAAGGGCTAACATGGAGATGCTTGAATATTATTACTTGTGAATTGGATACATTGTCTATTTTTGTTTGGTGCACTAAATAATGGTGACAAAGGAAGATAAGTGTGGAATAACGCTTCCAAAGCTAAATCTAACGTTAGTGTTAATGCAAAAAAAATCTTACAAATCCTTAAATAGTTATAGATTTGATGCTCAAAAGCAATATTAGGTTCAAAACAAATAAACACACAACACCAGATTTACGTGGGAAAACCCTTTTGGGGAAAAACGCACACATCAAAACGCAAAGCTCAATTGTATTCCAGTAACAAAGATTACAATAAACACAGAGTTCAATTGTATTACGGTGACAAAGATTACAATACAATGCACAAAGCTAATGTTCTTCAAAAGTTGATACAAAAATTGAGAATTCTAGAGCAATTTCAGCAATGTAATGGCATCTCAGAAAATAAACATAGTGTCTCTACAAAACATCTGAGGTGCCAACATATTTATGGAGCTCGCATATGAAAGGTAGGCGCCCGTGGTTTCCAATACCATCTCTCACGCCTGGTGTCCAAAACAGCAACTTGACATATCCTTGACATGTTGCAAATAGCACGATAAACTTTCCATATTAACTACACCCATATAGAAAACTGCCAAAGTCATGCACATAGTAGCCACTAAAAAGAAATCAACGATAAATATAAACTGCCAAACATTTACTCCCCGTGACTCTTTAGTCTCGACATAGCAATTTCCAAATCTTGCCAAGAGTTAACACAAAAGTACACATGTCACCAAAGTGCACCTCCTAAGAATTTCACAAATTCATTTGTCCAAGATGAGCACCTTAGTGACAAGTGGCACAATTTCAAGCTCCTCACTTCACATGTAGGAAGCCAACTCACAATTGGATCCCACTAAGTGATTTAGCAACATAGTAAGTTAACACTTGGGAAATGAAGAATAAAATAATCAAATGTTTATCCATGCTGAGACTCTAAGGTTGAGACACTAATCCCAAGATACTCCCACTTGTCAAAGACCAATCAAGAGTCAAAGCTCTATCATCTTCTCAAGACCCCAAGGCCCATAGAGCTGGCACAACATCTGACCTTTTTTGTGCTTGCTAGCTTCATCAATGTTTGCTACTATACCTGGTAAACTACATACATGAATTAATAATACAGATGGTAGTGAATACCAAATATAGGAGTAAAATATATCTTTATTAGCTCATGAACTCATTACAGAGAAGAAGACCACAGATGGTCGGCCAAGGATTACAATTCATCTAACGCTACACTACCCCCTTCCTTGGCAATACACAACATATTTAAAGGACCCAATGGTTGCCAATAGAGACACAACCGTCAACCAACCGATGTATACTACCCAAGAGTGACAACCAACGAATAATTAATACATTGAAGGATAACCAATATTAACAAACATAACAATAGGCAGTTTATGCTGACTACAATCAATGAATTTGCAACATTCGCCATAGTATCGACCTTTTCCATCTTCAACCATACCACGAACAACATGAAACTATAAATCAATATGCTTTGTTTTGGCATAAAAGGTTGGATATTTTGCTAAACAAATTGTACTCTGACCGTCACAACATATAGTAATCTATCCTACACCAAAAGCAATGTCAGAACACAAATGTAAAAGCCAAATGGCTTCCTTACAAGCATGTAACTGTCATGTACTCTATTTTTGTAGCGTACAAAGCAACTACAACTTGCCACTTACTCATCTAACTGATAGCACCACCAAATATAATGAAAACATATCCATCGGTGGATCTCCTATTGTCTATAACCTATCCAATCCGAATCTACATATCCACGAATGCAAATTGAATGTCAAGGTCCAATAGGATAATCATGAAAACACAATCAATACTCAAATGTATCTGGTAAATACTTGAACACTCTCTTAAAATATGAAATATCCCACTGAGATTTTTTCCCCAAATTTTCCCAAAGAATTCACAGTAATTTAAACAAACATTTGCATGCAGCTGATTTTCAATTTATCCAACAAACTATACTGGAAATCATACAACAACAGACTGAAATATAGATTTCAAAAATGAACATTGTATTTAAATCTTCAATAAGTAATAACAAAATATCTAATCACAGTCACAGAACTTGCAATCAGATTGGATAATCAGATATATGAATTTGAAGCACAAGTGAAACATCTAAGTGATATCTCTGACTAACAATGGGTTTCCATGCACTGCCTCCAAGCTTGAGGATTTCCGTCCTCAAACCTGCTGAAAGAATCCCAAGGGTTTCTGTCCTCAGGAAACTAGAAGTGAAACAAGAAGCTCTCAGAGCTCTGCCAAAAGAAATGAATTAACCAAGCATGTTTCGAATGAGCCTCTCATTATTCTTTCAAAGTACAACCCTGTGACTTCATTTCCCTTCTGTATGTCTGTTCATATTCCTTTTTATGTCTCTTTATATTCCCTTTTTTGGCTTAACATGACTTGATTAAAGAATTAAGCTAAGTTGTCATTTAATTTTATATAATTTGACAACTTAAAATTTAATTATTTAATTGACTTCTAATGTCCCAAAAAGGGGACATTACAAAATGACTAAGGACTTCAAACTACTTGTGCAATGTATGGCCTAGTAAAGACCATGGCATACATGAAACTGTCTGCAACACTTGCATAAGGAACTCTGGTCATGTCCTCAGAAGGAGATTTTGGACAATCCTCCACAAAAAGTTGTGTCCCCTATAACATTGGAACAACTAACCATTTGTAAGTTGTCATGTTGAATCTCTCCAACATAGAGTTCACATACTTACCATGGTTGAGACAAAGCTTACAGTCAGATTGGATAATCAGAAGTATGAATTTGAAGCACAAAGTGAGACACCTGAGTGATATCTCCAATAGACAATGGGTTTCCGTCCACTACCTCCAAGCTCGAGGGCTTTCGTCCTCAAACCTTCTGAAAGCCAAAGCTTCCCATAATTCTCCAAGAGAAAAACCAAACATAAAACCAAGCATGCCTGAATGCGTCCATCATTTTGTTTTTTAAAGCCCAAAGCAATGACTTCATTTCCCTCCCATGTCTCTTCATTTTCCTTTTCTTTTTGTCCTTTTTATTTCCCCTTTTTATCTAATTTGAACTTAGGCAATTATAATAAAATGACTTTCTTAATTTTTCCAACTCACCACTTACGCCATTTTAATACTTTGATAAATAATTAAATTAAGTCGTCATCAAATTTATTATTTTTCAACAACTTAAATTTATTTATTTAATTAATTTTATGATATCCAAATAAAGGGGACATTACAGTCCTCCCTACCCAGAGATTGCTTGTCCTCGAGCAATCAAAGTCTGTATGCCAATGCCAGGATCCCATGTCAACCTCAAAAACATTGCTTCACCAATCCGTTGCACCACTCTGGAGATAACAACACTATGCCTCGAGTTGTTAAGCAACTCATCACAATCTATAAGAAACAGAGCACCGATCATGTCAACACCTGAATCCCAAACCAAACTATCCATCTAGCTGTAAGAATAGATATAGATATTAGGCCACTAGATGCGGTTGTTGTACCTCAATCCTGCAATAAGAATGATATCGATGGTTTCACCATTCCCAAGAAAAGCAAAGATATCCATCTCATGTGCAATATCCAACAAATAGACATGTCTCCTCACACTCCATATACTTGAATCATAGATGTAAGCCAAGAAAAATTGGAAGTGTCATAAAATCTAGACTGGGATCAAGACTAATCCAAGAGGGATCCATAAATAAAAAGTCACCAAGTAACAAATAGATCGCTGCCCTGTCAAAAGAAGCAGATGATATATCCCAAGGTGCAAGGAAAATATCCTCACGACTAACTATAGTCAACTCTTGAGTGGCTGATCCAATGACTTAATCATCACCAAAATCACTATCAATGTCAAGAGGATGATCCAATCTATGAAGGTTCACTATAGGGGGCAACCCTTCAACGATCCTAGGTGGTCCAACAGGCAAATCCACTGGTTCCAACTCAAACTTATACACCATATTTGAATTTCGCATCTCACTTGTGTCATCAGATTCAAGAGGTGCTACATCATCCAACTCGAAGAGTGGATTATCAAATGTCTAGTCAGCATTCAACACACAAAGAGGGTTATCCATAATCTGAAAAGAATTCCCTCTTACCAACTTAGGCCTACTATCCTGTTGTCCTAATTTTGAAAATGCCAATTTAGGACACTATTCCAAGTCCAAGACTTCCTGAATTTGGTCTAGCTCATCAATCACATGTTTAACTTCCGCTGCCATTACTTTGTTTTCCTGCTCCCTTAATTGTTCATTGACAAAAAACTGATTTTCTGCTTCTAGGAGAGCTATTTGTGTATCTTCTAGTGTATCTTTAGTATATTTAAGCTCCATGATGAGCTTATTGACTTCATCTTGTTTTCCTTTCAATGCATTACCATAAACTCCAGCAACCTTTAAGATGTGATCTCTATCTGATAACAGCTGCAAATAATATGATTTCATCCTTTCAAAAGCTTCTTTGATTGTGTGCAATTGAATACTAGTAACTACACTTGCAACTCCTTTTTGCCTCTCTTCAAATTGAGTTTTCAACATAAGATTTTCAATGTATTTGTGAGAATCATCTGCCCTTGTCAAATCTTGCAAAGCTAAAGGTTGTAGTTCAAATTCATCTAGGAAACATGGGTTGTCACGCACTAAGTTTTCTGATTTGTTCTCAACTATGGGAGCATTATCACCATCACAATTAATTGCTTCTATAGATGATGTCATGTGCTCTTCATGAAGTAATAATGGAATAGCATTATGATCATATATGGATTCATCAAATAAGTTCTCCTCTTCACTAGTTTTGTCAATGGTAATCTGCAAATTACCAATTAAGAGTTTAGTATATCTCTCACCTGTAGCAACTAATTCTTCCATAATATCATCCTTAGCTGGTTGGAAATCATCATCTTGTTTGTTTTCAGCATGCCTGAAATCAGGTGCATTTGTTTCAGCAGCTCCTCATGAAACAAGGCTTCATTTACATCTGCATCTTTGTCCTTATCATTGTTTGGCTGCAATAGATCTTCCTCCTTATTGACTCAACAATGATGATCAGGTGTCCAAGCCTCTTGACATGTGAGACAAATCTGTTCTTTCCACATTTGTTTCTTACTCTTTTTGGGAGACCTTGTAACCTGTAATCCCAAAGAAATTAGTTTTTCTTTAGCCAATTGTTTTTTCAACTTTTCAATTTTCTGCTCACATTGTTTAAGCGCCTTGTTGACCAACTCATAAGAAGAATTAGAAACATCTTGTTCTTGCCTTGAAATTGCTAACAATCTAAGTAGTCGATCTTGGTTCGGGTTCGGATCCGAATCTGGATTCGGATTAAGGGATTCGGCAAATTTCTTTTGGGCCAAATCCTGATTCCGCAGGTATATATGTAGACATTTTCGATATTTATATGTGTGTGTGTGTGTGTGTGTGTGTGTGTGTGTGTGTGTGTGGATTCCATACATGTAACATGTCAATGCTCATTCATCATTAGTTCAAAACTTCGAACTTTAAACATATAATAATAATAATAAGTTAGAAGTGTGATTCTCATAAAACGATAAATCCATAATTGTCAATATATGATTATATCATATTCATATTTTGCAAAAGTCTCAAAATGTCATTACATGATGAACAAAAATGGTGAAAATTTCTTGAGAGATGAATGAATGACCTTCAAATGGCCAAATGTATGCTTTACTAGTCGAATTAGGATTTAGAGGCTTTTTAGTTTTAGAAAAGAATAATAAATTGGCATGTGTGGCCCATTTTTGGGCACCCACATGCTCGGATTCTCACGGATTCCTTCGAATTCTGCCCATATTCCTAACTGGAGTATAGAGGTGTGGTCTGGTAAGAAGCCCTCATTGAGACATTTTAGAGTCTTTCGTTGTAAGGCATAGGCTCATGTGCCAAGTGAGAAAAGATCAAAATCGGAGAACAAGGTGGATAAATGTATCTTCATTGGCTATGGTGTTTGTTGGCTAAATATTTTCTAAGTAGCCGTAGACACACTACTTCCAAAATGAACAATTTAGGCACAGTATGTGAGAATTATTCTCTCCTCTCAAATTAGGGGAGACACCCTTCTTATTGTTGTTAACTCAACTAGAACCTAACCAGAAACTCAAGTACTTGTTGAAGCAATAATACCAATAAACTCAGAATTAACCAAAAGATTAATTGCTAAGTGTACTAGTTGACAATATACTATGAAATATATATATATAAGATCACAGACTTATACCCTATCTCGAAATAATTTCAAACTACAAAGTTGCAATAGGATAAGCACAAAGACTTAAAGCACATGAACTTATTTTCTACTTCTAATACAACTATGAATCACAGCTCAAAGACTATGAATTCATTGTAAGTAACTCAAATTGACAGTTATAGCGCAAAGTCTATACAAAATCAGATTCAAGCTTCTCCTTATAGCAACACAAATAATTCCACAAGCTTTCTCAACTCAAAGATTGAAAATACCTGCTTTTTATTCACTCCAAAGTTGACTTGCACAAATGAAAGCAAAGTTAGTACTTGCACAATCTCACTAGAGTTTTCTTGCAATGCATAAAAGATTAAAAATTACAATGAGCACCCTCCTTTATTTATAGGTAAGGGGCTAGGAGCGAAAAGTGGGAGAAACCCAACTAATCGAGACTTATTCAACAACTAACTACCTACAATTGACTTATTCAACATTACAGTCCTATGTAATGTGATTACATGCAATGAAATATGTAATTGCAAATTTTTCCTTTGTACATTCGACTACATACGCAATTACAATTTTATGCTTTACATGCAATCTGTCAAAACTAAATTACAGGATGCATAATGAAAAATAAACTAAGTGTCTGACAAGACACGACCCCTATTACATCAACCTCTTATCAAAGAGGTTTTTCTGTCACCAAATTACCAAGTGCTAGGAATATTCAAATCTGCAAGTGGGTGGGAACCAAAGTTCCATGACTCGTCGCGAGTCAGGCGAGTTTTAACAACTCGTAGGTCGAGTTGACCCAGGCGAGTTTTCACGACTCAGTCTGATGACTCGACGAGTCATGGGTCATGACTCGCATGATTTTACCAAGTGCTAGGAATATTCAAATCTGCGAGTGGGTGGGAACCAGAGTTCCATGACTCGTCGCGAGTCAGGGAAGTTTTAACAACTCACGGGTCGAGTCAACCCAAGCGAGTTTTCATAACTCGGTCTGATGACCCGACGAGTCACGGGTCATCACTCGCATGACTCGTCGGGTCCATGGTCTATGACCCGGCCGCGGCAGTCATGTTATATGACTTAAAATACAAAAAAAATTGGCTTGCTTTTTCTTTTTTCTTTTTTTACTAATGTCTTCTAATTTGCCCTAAAAGGCATTCTTTTTGCTTGTTGGGAGAAGAAGAGAGGAAAAGTGAGAGAGAGAGGAAGAAAAATAAGAGGCCAAGGGTTTGCAACCAGCAAGGAAGAAGAGCATTAAGGAGTGCACAAAATCACATCGGGGAGACATACGTTTGCATTCAAAGCATCAAGGAGTCCATAGCATCTGTTCCAAGACTTCTCAACTCATTTGAAAGAGGTAAGTGTTAAATTTTGTAGATTTTGTTGGTTTTTTGTTGTATGTTAATGGATGTTCCATTTTATTTATTTTTTTAATTTTGAAGTTTAACTTTCCAAATCTTGAATGTTTTCTATTAAAATATAAATTGCATACTTCAATGAGAGAAGCAGATTGTTTGTAAACCCTTAATTTTTTGAAGGAAAATGCAAACATGCTACAATTTTTTGTAGAAAAATGTAGGGTTTGCTGTTTTATGATTTTCTAAAATACAATGCACAAATTTGTAATTTTGTTTGTTATTTTGTCTTATTGCAGCTGCTAGCAACCATCAAGTTTAGAAAACATGAACTCTTCTCAATGCCTCCAAAGTGTGAATCTTGGAAATATACTGAAGATTTTCCTGGTAGACAAAGAAACCAAACAAAATGCTCATTTTGTAAAGAAATTTTTCATGGTGGCATCAATAGGTTTAAATGCCATATTGTCGGCATACCTTGCAATGATGTTGAACCATGTTTAAAGGCAACTCCCGAGGCAATTCGCTTTTGTTATGTCCGGTTAGAAAAATATGAAGAAGAAAAGGATAAGAGAAAGTCAACGAGAAAAGTTAAATGCTATTGGCTCCCGTTCATCTGCATCCCCATCCACAGCCACAGCCACAGTCGCAGCCGCATCCACATCTGCAGGTCGTGTTGGAGAGGGTTCTTCCATGCCTCACTTTCGTCCTAGTGCTAGTGCTTCTACTGATGCTCCTTCTAGTGGCACTATTATCCTTGGCCCTAGAAACCGGAAATCAAAGTTGGACAATTATTTTGTGCCACGCACTACTCCTGGTGCACAACCCTCGCTTGAGAGCATGGATTGGAACAAGGAGGTCCATGATGCTGCACGAAAACAAATTTGCAAGTTTTGGTACTTTTGCAACATTCCATTTGTTGCAGTCAAGTAATTCTTTTAAGTTTTTTATTCGATTGCTTTAAGTATAAAAATAAATTTGAGTTGAACTATGCTTTGTCTAATTATTAATCATATTCTATTTGTGACAGGTCTCCTTACTGGCAAGGCATGATAGATGTCGTAACCATTTGTGGGGCGGGCTTTAAAGCCCCTACTGATGCTGAGTTAAGTGGCACCCTCTTGTTAGAAATGGTTAATGATATGAAACTTGAGCTAGAGGACCACAGACAGTCTTGGAGCCAAAAGGGTTGACCATCATGACAGATGGTTGGACAAATAGGAGGAATAGGACACTCTTAAATTTTCTTGTTTCCTGTGGAGGTGATTGATCATTCTACTTCCCTAAATGCATTGAATAATTTAATTTTTATTTTGATTTGTTGATTGATCCATGATAATTGATAATTATTTTGCTTTATTTTCATTGTTCAGGATCCACCATGTTCTTGAAGTCTGTTGATGCTTCCTCACATGTGAAGAATGCCACATACTTATGTGAGGTTATTGAGGAAGTTATACAAGAGGTGGGGGAAGAAAATGTGGTGCAAGTGGTGACGGATAATGCAGCAAGTTATGTTGTTGCAAGTAAACTTTTGACTTTTGAAGTTTTGATGGAGAGATATAATATATATAGATATATATCTAAAATAGTATTAGGAGAAATTAATATAATAATAACTCAGATATATTACATGTGTGTGTGTGTATATATAAATATATATTTATGTAGTTGCATAATCAATTGTCATTATATTAATCTCATAACAATGAATAGACATGTCCCTTCAAGGGACATGTCAAGGGGGACATGTCAAGGGACATGTCTCTCCTATCCTCATTCTCAATATACATGAAAGAGAGATTGCTGCATTTGGAAAATACATACAACATAGAGTGCTATTACATTTGCAGCTATCCTAAAACTTAACAATATCTATCCTCTCAAGGCACTGAAGATAGGGGATGATAAATATATTTGATTCTGACCACAAGAAAGAGATCAGCAGGAAATAGAACACATATTATTGCTGATAAGCATCATATAACAGCAAATAGGTATGGTGTGACTTACTTAGGGATCCACACTGATTTACAGAATATTAGAGATGAATGCTGCTAATAAAGGGACCAATATACGGTCTAGGTAGTCAAAATTACATATATAAGTTATGCTGCACTATATATATATTTTATTTTTTATTTTTTTTGGTAATACATAAAATATTAATATATTCATAGCCTATCCCTAAGTCCCTTGCTATAGCCCTTTTTGAGGACAGATAGGTTGTAGGGAACGGCTGGAGTAATTCCTTGCAAGGTGGGTGAATCCTGAGATAGGCTAAGACGTATTTTTGAAACCCTGAGGGCATAGTTCCAAGATGGGTATGAATATGTAAGTTCATATGTAGATATCAATTTTGCTATCACTGTCAAGGTCTTGGAAACCTTGAGAGAGTCCACTTGTACATTAGTATACAAGCACCCTATGACAAGTACTCCCTGTCCTCCTCAGGGTTAAGTTTGGAGAGAAGTAAGAGAATGGGTTATGAATATGCTAACTGTCAAACATACTATGAATTATTCGTTGTTTTCTTAAATTAATTTGATTTAGTTGCATAGTAATGTATGTTAAACATTGGAAATTGACAACCTCCTAGTAGGGGACATTACATATGCTATCTTGTCTTCCACTTGATAGGAAGTAGGAGTGTTATACAGATACATATTGCTATTGATATATATATTTACATGTTGTTATTCTTGCCATTATGATGTCTATGCATAATAGAGTATATATGTAATATTCTTTAATACTTCAGTCTACGAACTATTTAATTATACACAATGACGGATGCAAGTAGCACATAAGTTCCATTCAAGTATGCCAACCCCAGGTGGGGCCAGGATGCCAAATGGCAGGTGTCATTCTGTGCACTTGGGCTTGATGGAAAGGAATAAGTTCGAGAAGGCTTGTATGTATTTCCAAGGGACTAATAATGAGGATAGGTTGGTAGGGAAAGTATTATTGAATCCCACATGCAGATTACATAAATTGCAATGATCGTTAGAACTCTTTTTATACCATTGCTAGTTATGTGTTTCTTCATCTTTCATAATTATACTAACTTGATCGGAGGCTCTAAATCAAGATATAAGTTGGCGATTTACATTCCTAAATATACTCCATACCTTATTCAGGACTTCTAGAGCAAAACTAAGTGAAGTCCCAATAGGGGACATTACAAAAAGTACCTCTGCAAAACAACCAAGGCATCAACATATTTATAGAGCTCACATATGAAAGGTAGGGTGTCCATGGTTTCCAAAACCATCTCCCAAACCTAGGTAGTCAAATAGTGTCCAAAACATATCCTTGACACGTTGCAAATAGCACTTTCCAAAGCACTAACTCCTATCTTTCCATAACAGTAAGCTTTCCATATGCACTACACCCAATACATACAAACTGCAAAAGTCATAATTACGTGTACTCCGTGCACATAGAAACCTATAAACTACCAAACATTAACTCCCCGTGACTCTTCAATCTCAACATAGCAATTTCCAAATCCTACCAAGAGCTAACTCAACATACAAGGACACATGTCAACAAAGCACACCTCCTTGGAATTTTATAGATTCATTTGCCCAAGATGAGCACCTACGTGACAAGTGGCATAATTCCATGCTCTTCACTTCACATATAAGCAGCCAACTCACAATCAGGTCCCACAAAGTGATACAGCGACATATTTAACACCTTCAAGGAGTGGTTGAGTAAATGGGACATTGACATGCAAAAATGTCCCAGCACCAATGAAGAGATAAAAAGACGTGTTGGAAAAATTCAGGGCTGCCATGTGGACAAAGAAAATGGGACGAAAAAAAGCCAACTTGGGGTCATGAGGATAAAGACTACTTACGGGTGGCAATTAAAGGTAAAGCTAGATTTATAGTGGCGCAACTAAGAACCGGATCTCATCATCTACGGTGCGAGACAGGTAGATGGACAGTTCCCAAGGAGGTTTGGGAAGAAAGAACATGTATTTTCTGCAGCAAAGGGGTTGTTGAAACTGAATGGCGCTTTATTTTTGAATGTGCTGCTTACCAGGATATTCATGGGCAGTATGCAAACAACTTGAGGAGGGTTGTTAAACCAACTTTGTGATTAAGCGAGGCTGCACAAAACTGTTGGTTTTCTAATAAAGATTCATAACCGGATAGCTGACATCGAGAAGAACATGAAAATGGTCTAAGTTTTGATGTTGGGTCCCGTAGACTGTTAGTCTCGTGGACATCATTAAAATTCCTTCATTCATTCATTCATACAAAATGAACAATAAAATAATCAAAATTTATTCATGTTGAGACTATAAGGTTGATACACCTTAATCCCAACATGGTGCATTAAATAATGGTGACAAAGGTGGCTAGGAAGCTTCTAGAGGTTTTTTCTTGATTATTGCTTTGTTGCCTATAAATAAAAGGTTTGGGATGATGTAATTAATTTTATAGTTGCTTATTGTGAATTGAGCTTGACTTGGGTTACTTGTTGAAGTGATTTTGAGGGATATAGAGTGAGATATTTGATTCTTATTTGTTCTTGGTCAGTTCCATGGATAGTCGCATTCATTCTCGGATCAATTTCATGGAGATAACAACAACAATTGTTCACCGATTTAGGTCACTTCTTAGCATGATTTTTCTTCGTTGAGAGTATTCAACTCTATTAAAATGCTAATAGCCTTATATTATACCGTGAATATTTTTAGAGTTTTGAAGAGTAGATTTTTAAGAAAATTTCTAAGGTATATCAATGTGTCTATCTCTTCTACTCATTCTATTTGACACCCAAATTTATAAATCAAATATACTACAATAATATTTTTTTAACGATATATTTATTTATATATAATACCTTGTTACTTATAGATCATTTACCTTTAATGCCTTTTTTGAATAAAAATTCATTTAACTGCAAACATAGCCCTTAACTCTTGTGCCCACAAGCATAATCAAGCTCATCAATTTGAACACAAGACCACTCATAGATTATAGTCTCTGAGGGAGAAGAATTTAAAATTGAAAAGCTTAAAATTTATAATAAAAAAACAACCAACCTGTAATCATCTTCACATTAACTCCCAAATTCAAAGCTCGACTAATGGTTTCAGCACTATCAAAACGAGGCGGATCGAACAGGGGAAGCACTCCAACAAACTCCCATGGATCTCCTGCACTCTCCTTCCTCTTTTCTGGAACTTGCTGTTTTCATTCATCCCAAAAAGGAGGAGGCTAAACATCTATATTTGAAATAATTACTGTATAATAAATACAAAATAGAAAAGAAATAGATTAATTAGAATTGAACCTGTCTAGCCACAGCAAGGGATCTCAGCCCACGTTCTGCAAACTTGTCCATGATGCCATGCACCTTACTTCTCAAAGCTTCCCTACTGTTGCAGAGATCAAGAATCTGCCCATACCCAAAGTTGTTTTTTATATTTTATATAAACCCATGACTTTGAAAACTATTTGGATTTGGATTATTATGCTTCAGTAGATAAGAATAACCTGTTCAGGAGCTCCTTTACTAGCACGATGCCAATTTCCTTGAGAGTCAATATAAGTGAGTGCAGTACGCTTGTCTACTGGATTGAATGGCAGAAAATGAACTTCCCTGATGCCTGCTCGAGCCTGAAATACCAATTCCATATCATTACATGCAATTTTTTTTTAAAGATGTGTCTATGAGGGAAAATGTTTTACCAATTTAAAAAAATTGTCGATAAAAATAACACAAACAAGTAAAACATATAAAATTATAGTTGGTTCTTCTTTAAGACATTTAATACATAAAAGTAAATATAAGAAATATTTAATTAATCATATAAATTAATTGATAACTTCAATGGGAAAACAGGTAGATGGCGTGCATTTTAGGCTGCAGAAGCACTGGTTTGCACAGGGGCTAGGGCACCCTGTGATTTTGCTTCGTAGGGTTTGAGATTGTGACTGCGATGAGCTGGAAGATGTGGAGAGGGGCAGGGTCCCTCTTTCTCATTGCATTTTTCAATCGATTCTGTCATGATTTAGTGTGGAGGTGGTATGGCTAGGGTTTTGGGCGGCTGATATTTCAAAGTAAGTCTGCTGTGGTCTGTCTTTTGGTGCAACTCTGTTTTTTTATTTGGGGGGTGTGTGCCGTGGAGGTGGGACCCTAGTTCTTGATTCTGAGGGGTTTGCATGGCACAACCTAGAGCTTCCCCAATAGTCTCTAAAGCTATGGATGTCTCAGATTCATCTTCTTCTTTTATGCTAATGTCAAGAATTTCCTGAGCAAGAATTATGGTGATGACGTTGCTTCTTCAATAGGGGTTCCCAAAATCAAGAAAGTTAATAGGTGTTTGGAGAGATGCCAGGAGCATCCTGTCTTGGTGGTTTAGTTGGAAACAGTCGCGAATGTTGTTTCATATTGAAGCAGTCGTGTTCTCATCTATAAACTCGTGGGACTTCAACTTTCTCTGCCAATCCTGGAATCTTGGGCGCGACGGGCTTGGTTTTTTGGTTGTTTTCTTGTGTGTGGCAAACAAGAATAAGGCTTTTGAGGGTGGCCCATATTTATTTAATCAGGTTGGGCTCTTCGTCAAACCTTGGCATGTGGGTTTCAAGTTTCAACCCTACAGAAGAGCTTCCCTCGAGAGTACCTATTTGGGTTAGTCTTTAGGACTCCCCCTTGAGTTTCGGAGAGATGGCATTCTTCACTCCATTGGTCTTCTACTAGAAAAGCTTGTTGGCTCTACTACTCAAACTCAGGCAAGGAAGGTAATCTCTTATGCTCAAATATGTGTGGAAGTTGATTTAAATAATCCATTACTAGATTTTGTAGAAATGTCTTGGATCCTCTTCCTAGATTCAACAGCTAGATTATGAGACACTGCCATTCAAACGTAGAACCTACCATGAGTATGGGCATTTGCAAAGGAGATGCCCTAGATCTAGATCGACAACTACAACATCTAATGTCCCTTACTCTTCTACTCCTAAAGTGGATAAAGGGAAGGCTCCTGTGTCTGAAGAGACTGTTGTAAGGAGGATTTCTTTCCTGTTAAACCTTGCAATAAGGGAAGAGACCAGAAGAGAGCTCTGATAAACAAATTGAATGATCAGATTTTAACCGGTTTGAGGTCTTCGATGACTTCGTACAAGAAGAGGGAATTCCAACTAAATTATCCTCTGGTGCTAAACTATTGGGAATGACATTGGAGTAGGACAAAGTGAATGATAATCAGAACTTACCTATGGTGGATTGACAAGATGGGTAGATGGATACAGATTTACCTCCCAGGATTCCAGATGTGTCAGAACCTAGTGGGGATTTGGTCTTGAAAGATGGTGGAGCTTTGGCAGCTCAGGTCCCCCCTCCAATGAAGGAGGCCTCAGAATCTGGAAAGAGCAATAGGGCTTCTCTTGCCTTAGGCTTGAAGCAAAAACCCCTAAAAGGGGGCCTTTGGAGAAACCTTCGAGGAGTGGGCAAAAGGCAGACCAGGAGAAGGTTAAGATTATTGGGAATACTTTGGTTGAGTCTGGCTCTATGAAACCCATTGATTCTCGTTTTTCCCATCATCATTAATGATTGTTTTATAATGGAATGTGAAAGGTTTGAACATCCCTAGACAAAAGGTTGTTCGAGATCTAATTGATTCTCATTTTCCTAACATTATCTTTATTCACAAAACTAAATTGACAATGGAGGGAATGGAAAACAAAGCTCCTAGAATTTGGTCTCGTGGAGCTTGTCAATGTGTTGGAGCCCATGGTAGTTCGGGTGGAATGGCTTGTTTTTGGGACACTAGGAAGATTGTCCCCCAATGGTGTATTTCAAGTCATTCCTCTATTTTTGTGGCTACCTCTTGTTTGGATTCAGGTGAAATCTGTCCTTTTACTAATGTTTATGCTCCTATTGATCTCTTGGGTTAATCCCAGCTATGGGACCACATTAGGTTTGTCCGTTCTCTGGCCCCTTATCTCCCTTGAATTATAGGTGGTGACTTCAATGCAGTTTGCAACTAGAGGAAAAAAGAGGGGGTGTAGTTAGACTCAATTCTTATACCATCCTCCTTAATGATAATATTACTTTCTTGAATGTTATTGATGTGAAGACAAATAATGGCATTTTTACTTGAAACAACAGGAGAAGTGGAGTGGATGCAATCTCAGAAAGATTTAATAAATTCCTTGTCTCTCGTTACTAGATGGGGGATAGATGGAATACTAGCTCGAACATCCTAGATTGGAGAGGCTCTGATCACCAATCAATCAAAATATCAATGGTCTCTTCTAGAATTTAAAAAAATCCCTCTTTTAAGTTTCAACTTATGTGGTTGCGGAACCTTTCTCTTCAAGATTTTGTCTTTGTTTGGTGGTGTGAAGGGAAGCCTTCTTATGGCAAGGCTAAGTATTCATTTGTCAAAAGATTGCAATATGTGAAGAATAAGCTCAAGAGGTGGAATAAACAATGTTTTGGAAACCTGCACAGCAACAAAAAGGCAGCCCAAGCTTGATTTGAGATCAGGGATTGACCTTGGATTTGAATCGGGAGGAGGCTTTGGCTATTAAGGAATTGGAGGAATGGGAACTTCGGGAGGAGATTTAGCAGAAGTCTAGAATTGATTGGCTACAGGAAGGAGATCGGAATATTGCCTTCTTTCATAATTTTCTTAAGGCTAGAAGAAATGGCAACCTCATTGCTTCTCTTGTGTTTTTGGAAGGTGACCAACTCTCCTTGATGGAGAAAATCTCTCAGGAAGCTCATCAAAAAAATTCTACTATGTTTACGGAAGATTCATCTCTTACACGGGAAGATGAAAGCTCTATCTTGGAGCGCATTCCACCTCTAGTTTCTAATGAAATAAATGAGGCTTTCATTCGCCCCATCTCACTGCAAGAAGTGGAGGATGTTGTGTTTCACCTGAAAAAAGGTAAAGCCCCAAGCCCTGAAGGTTTCCCAATTGACTTTTTTCAGGAGTTTTGGGAAGTCGTCAAATTGGACCTTTTAGAGGTGGTTCAAGAGTCACAAAGAAATAAGCAGATGTTAAGAGCCATGAATGCTACTTTTTTGGCTCTTATTCCTAAAAAGGAAAGTGTGAATAGATTAGATAAGTTTAGACCTTTTGTTGTAATGTGGCCAACAGAGACCATTCATTCTATGGCAAATTCTAAGGAGAAGGCCATGTTTATCAAACTTGACATGGCAAAGGTTGATGACAGAGTTAAATCAATGTTTTTGGAGAAGGTTCTTTTGGCTTTTGGATTTAGCAGGGATTGGGTTAATTGGGTCATGAGTTGTGTCTCCTCTACTTCCTTCTCAGTGCTGGTTAATGGAGAACCTTCTAAGTTTTTATGTGCTTATAGAGGTCTTCGCCAAGGGGGGCCTCTTTCTCCTTATTTGTTCATCATCATGGTTGAGGGGCTTGGTAGATTTATTAAATCTAAGGTTAGGCGGGGCCTAATTCAAGGATGAGCTAGTGTAATAGTCTGCCTCCTTATTCTCACCTACAGTTTGTTGATGATACTGCTTTGATGGGTATGGCCAGAATCAATGAAGTTGTTAGTTTTAAGAGAGCTTTGGATACATACTTGGCTGCCTTAGGCCAGAAAATTAATGAGGCTAAGCCTTGTCTTTAGCTTTATTACTCCTTGGCTTATTATGAATAGGATTGCTCTGATTCTCAGCTTTCAGATTGGCTCTCTTCCTATGGTTTATCTTGGGATTCCTCTTGGTGTGAGATCTCAATGCAAAGAATTTTGGCAGGAGATTTTGGATAAGTTTTGCAAGAAGGTTAGCCATTGGTCTTGTAGATGGCTCTCGTCTACTGGCAGGTTGATTCTTTTGAAGTTGGCGGTGCAGGCTCTTCCTATTTACAAATGATTTATGCAAGTTGCTCCTACTAGCTTTGTGAAAGAATTTGATGCTCTCTCTCGTCAATTTCTTTGGTCTAGTAATTTTCTTTCCTCAAAGTGGAGCTTGGTTAGATGGGATTTTGTATGCAAGCCAAAGTAGGAGGATGGTCTTGGGCTCCAGCCGACAAGTTTGATTGGTCAAGTTTCATCAGCCAAGTTATACTGGAGATGGTGTACTTGTCAAGATCTGGATTGGGCTAGAATCATTACTCATAAGTATCTTAGAGGAATTGACAGTGTGGATGTGCCTCGGTCCAATTTATTGGGGAAGGGCTCCATGATTTGGGACACTCAAAAAAGGGGCAAAACTCATCAAGGATGGTCTTTTTTGGATATGCAATAGAGGATTTGATGCTCTTTTTTGGCTTGATTCATGGGATGGCCATCCCCCAATTATTTCTCAGTTTCCTCATCTCCAATCCCTTTGCAACATTTTTGTTGAAGTTGGTTGGAGTAGGGTGGCAGATTTTAAGACCACTAAGTGCAAGGGCCATTTGGAGGTGACTTGTTGGAAAGATCCTCAGGAGTGGCCATTGAGTGGTACTAAAGAGAATCCGTCAAGAGCTAGCTAGGATTTTAGCTGGTAGACTTTGCAGTGCTCTTAAGGAAAGGTATGTTTTGGCCTAGGGTCCAAATCCGAAGAACAAATTCTCTATTGCCTCTAGCTAATTAGAGTCAGATAGTCAGTAACATGGTCGGGGCGGTGTGCCTTGGTGGAAACAAGTTTGGAATAAATTCTCTTGGCCTAAATGCAATTTTTTTCTTTGGTTGGTGGCTCAAAGTAAGTGCCTCACCTAGGAGAATTTGTGGAAGAGAGGTTTTCAAGGCCCTTCTAGATGTGTACTTTGAAAAAATAGTGAAGAATGTGTTTCTCATCTCTTCTTTCAGTGTCCTTACTCTAGGGAGATTTGGCACTTGTGGTGGGGAGCTTGGAATCATGCTTGTGTTCATGCCACTTCTTTAGTGGAATTTTGGGAAAGTCTGGGCCATCCTCCAGCTAAGACCTCTTTTTTACAAGTGGCTTGGGTTCTTGGTCCAACTTTCATCATCTGGAATTTGTGGCTAGAAAGGAATAGAAGGATCTTTCAAGATTCAAAAATGGTAAGTGCTCTTGTGTGGAGAAAGATTGTATGCAAGCTCTAGGAAACTATTGTTGCAAAGTGTAATTTATCAATATCTGTGGACTCTAGAGATTTGGATGTGATAAAGAATTTGAATTTAGTTGGCAATGGATTGGGCCCCTCTATCAGGAGAAGATTGAGGCAGGCCAAACAAAAAATCCATAGAGAAGGGAGGTGGCTCCCTCATCCTGAAGGAGTTTTAATAATTAACATTGATGGTTCTTCCAAGGAGAACCCCTGACATACAAGAATTGGTGGTATTGGTAGAGGTAGTGATGGTGATGTTGTGTTCTTCTTCTCTACTTAGAAGGGCCATCAGTCTAATAACCTTATGGAGGCTATAGTTATTCTTCATGTTACTGAAAGAGGGTGTTCTCTTGGTTGGAAGCAGAAGCAGATTGTTTGTGAATCTGATTCCCAGATTGTGATTGATATGTTGAATGCAAAACAGTTGGATGGAGCTAATTGGCATTTAGCCTTGGTGGTAAAGCAAATCTTGAATTTGTGTTCATCTTTGGATCATATTTCTTTTTGTCATACTTCTCATGAATGGAATAGAGTGGCTAATTGTCTAGTAAAATGGGCTTCGGAGAAGCTGGATAGGTAGGATGTGGATGAGGCCTCTTGTGCCTTGAGTATTCAGAGACTTTGGAAAGGATAATTATGGAGGACAAAATTGTGTAGTTGTTTTCCCTGTGGGATTCCTTTTGGAATCTCTTCTTAATGTTTGTTAGTTGTTCTTGTTCTAGCCTTGGGCCTTATGTTTTGTACTTTCTGCTTTCATCTAAATAAATTTTATCCCTTTTTCAAAAACGGGGTATAAATTAATTAACATATTTATCTTAAAAATTTGAAAAAAAAATGTTGAGAGATATCATTCTTCAGAATGTTTATTTTTATTGAATGTTTTATTAGTGTTCAATAGACATTTGGATATCTTCTACCATACATTCCACCCCTTACAATCAATATAGTTATGCCCCTTGAAATAATAATTACAATAAAAATATTATAAAATGTTTTACTAAGCTAATTATTTTATCTAATAACTATCAGATTATATATGTGAAAAAAAAAATTAACATAAAAACTATCTTAGTTATTTTAAAATAGATTCAAGGCACTAAATTTAGAATTAACTCTAAATCTAAATGTAATAAAAAAAATTATTATTAAAAATATTTCTATTTACGAATGTTTAATTATTATGATAAATTTGTTTGTTATATATTGTATGTTGATGCTATTAAAATGGACATTTGATTTAAACTTCTATCTAGTGTGTTTGTGAGTTTTAGGGTTAAGATTTTAAAGATCCAATCCTCTTTATTGTTGTAAGGGTGAAAAGTGCATTCATAAGGCCTGCCTCATTTGTTTTGTACTCATTTTGACATTTTATCATGAATAAAATAATTTATTGTTCAAATGATGTATTTATATATAAAAGTTGATATCCAATATGTATCTTATCTAATTTTTGATCCTCATTTTCCAACATTCTAGACCTAACCCTCACCTATGTTGTTTCTCGTGTCCCCTTTTCTAATCTATAGCTAAGTGGATGGTTTGGTAGATAACAGTAGAAATTAGATAAGTCTTTTCGTTACTTGCAAATTTAGTTAGAAATGGATGTGTTTGGAATAAAGCATTAGAGTCTTTATTTAGGAAGCAATTGTATTTTATGTCTTCTAATTGAGTAGTGATTGAATATTTCAGTTAGAAAAGTTGCATACTGGAATAAGATTATTTTCTGTTGGCATTACACCTATTTACACCTATCAATTAACACTAGTATTTGGAGGATAGATTTACAAGTTGCTTACCAACGATTAAAGGAGTGATTTATCAGTTCACTGCCATCAATCAAAAATTGATTTCCTATGATTGGGGATAATGAAAAGCTAATACTATAGAATGTGCTAAGAGAAGAGGATAATAAATCTTTTATAAATTAAACAAACATTCTATTGTGTTTAAAGGAAGGTGATGTTACATTAAAGAAAAAATTAAAAATTTCAATTGTGATGATATGGTAGCTTAGCTGCAATATACTGTGATGATATGATAGTTTAGCTGCCATCTATACAAATATATGCACAATAATTCAAAATTGCTTCAAACTTCATAAGGGAAAGTTGCATAGTTACCAACTTTTTGTTCTACATATATTCATAAAGTTGCCGTTCTATTATCTAGAAGATAATAGATTGCTAGAGATTTTAAGAAACTAAAAAATGTTGGGAAAATAAAAGATATGAAATTTGAAAGACTATTCAGAAATATTGAGGGTAGTTTTAATAAGATTTTTTTTTTTATTGGTAAATACAAATTTTATATTGATAATTTTCCAAGTTACAAAAGATTTCAGCAAAAGCTGTGATGATCTTCCTGAGTACAAAAAACACCAAAAAACCGTCCGTCGACACCTAGATCAGCATAAGTGTTGCTACCCAAAAAACTTGTTTTTGCCGGTTCCCATCATGCACCTTGTGCTTACAAAAAAACTAACCAGTACGTCTTCCTGGTATTCAAAGCAAAAACAAACAATAAAAGCACCTTCCTACTGGAATCATCCATGCGCTTCCTCTCGGGAGAAATTCGGTATGGCTCTGGACCCTGTCGCCTCTGCAGCTCCAGCCGACTCCTTCTGTAGTTGACGGCATGGTTGAGGCCTACCCGTGTTGTCCACAGGTGCTATTGATTTCACCGGGGTGACTTTGTGTCTCTTTGCTTTCGCTGGTTTGCCCTGTGCTCAGCGCTCCTCCATCTTCTCCAAGAAGTCCTATATCATTACCCAGCCGCGTCTAACCTCCAGGAGCCGCACCTCCATGGGCTGCGATGAACTCCACACCACCAATGGTTGCACCGCTCCTGGTCCGCCACCAATCAAACGCCATGGAGCATGTGTCATCCTGAGACCCACTCCCAACACTGCACGGTTCACAATTCCCTCCATGCCACCCAACCATTGGGGTTTCAGGCATCGCTTCGCCACGGAGAGGGTTTCTATCTTTGTATTCCCTACTATGAGTCCCAAGGCAAGGAAGAGAGAAGATATGTCCAAGTTGGTCCGCGGCCTAGCTTCGAAATTGAGAAACTCTTCCCCGAAAATTGTTGACACCGCCTCCAGAAACTCTAGGTCGCCAAACCTAAAGACGTTGCCGAGCCGTTGTGCAGTAATCTCGTTCTTAAAAGCAGGGAGCTGGTTCAGAGAATCAAGAGAGAAGTTGGCCTCCATTGATATCAGCGCCTCCCACCAAGCTGTGAAAGAAACTCAACCTCCCTTCACAAATAAAACTCCTACTTAGCTCTCGGCTTTCACAACTGTTGTTGGGGCAGATTGCTCCCGGCTTTCCCACTTTTAAAGAGGAGCGTTCCTCAGCTGACGTCCCCGAGAAGACTGTCACATTTAATGGTCTTTGTACCGAGAAATCATGGGGGCGTCTTTAAATTTCCAGCGGCCTTGTGCGAAAGGGGAGGGTAGTGCAGAGTGTTCATTGTGGCATGTTGCCAAATATGCCATTCCATCAAATCAGCCTCATGCAAAACAGAGCATAGCCACCTGTCTATTCGCGATGCCTTTTCCCGAGCTTGTTGTTGACGCCACTTGGGCTCATTCACATTTGGGAGATCGGAGTACAAAGATCTCCTTGTGATCTCTGCCCGCGCCCCCATAATCATAAAAGCTGGTGTTTTAAAGTCCCGAGACAACTGTGATTGCATCATCTATTCCCATTCAATATCAAAATTACTAAAATCTTCCATTAATTCCTTATTTTCGTTACTTTGTCTCCTTACTCCTATATTGGAGAGTAAATCTGCCAAATCATTGGCTTCCTGAAGTACGTGGGCAATCTGGACCTCCGGGATCCCACTAAGTAAGGCTCGTATACTGCGAATGTAGAGGTTTAGATGCCATGCATCCATTTCGCCTTTTTTATCCCGTTGATGACCAACAAGAATCCCCTTCCAAGATTAATTTCTGCACCCCAAGGGTTCTCGCCATGCGTACTGCTCCTAGTGCCGCTTGGCATTCCGCTGCGTTGTTGGTTCCATCTAGCAAGCGCAAAGCACCCAAAGCCACTATGTCTCCATTCTCGTTTCTTGCCACATAGCCTGCTCCAGAAGGGCCTGGATTCCCTTTTGATGCTCCGTCAAAGTTGACTTTGATCCAGCTCTAAGGGGGTGGGAGCCATTTGGGTTTGATAGGATTGCCAAAAGTAGGTTTAACCCTACAAAGCCCTTGAACGGGCCAGTTTTAATAAGATATTAAATATAATTAAAAAATGGTATTTAGTCAAATTGTGTATCAATTCATAAAATCTATTTAAGATTGTAAGAAATATTCAAATTGTAGTGTATATATTGTGTAATGGTCTTGTGAAGTGTATATAATATATATTAATTAATCAATTTTTGACAGAAAATTTATTTAATAATAAATATTATAAAAAATATGAAAGTGCTTAATAGAATAAAGAGTTAAAGATCAAACCATTTTTAATAACATATTATCAATTTTAATTGAGAAAACCTGCCTCTTATATTTTTAGAAACCTGTTAGCAATTGAGCTCAGAAAACCCACCAAGAATATGGCATTGAATGATTATTTGAATTTTTTTTTCTTTTTTCCTGTGTATGCCTTTTTGGCATCCTTGTATAAAAATAAGTTATCGTTTAAAATACCCATCTATATATAAGACTATCATTTAATATTTTCAATAAGATGATGAAATACAAGAGTCTAATTTAAAATGTTAGATTGGAAATCCCCTACACATCTCAAGGCTAAAGCTATCTATAAGATTAAATATAGGTATCTAGCTTACCTCCTTAGGATCTGCTAGCATTCCCACCATAGCTGCATCAATGGCATCTTGATTCTCTGTTCGTGAAGCTCTAGCTGCCAGAAGTAGCACATGATCTTTGTCCACTCCAGTGGGAAAAACCTAGCTCAAGTAGTTTGCAGGTAGATGCTTCAGATGGTTAGAACTGAAAACTTTGAAATTTGAGGATATTACTTGGCCAAAACAATATTCATTTCATGTTAGGTAGTTAATAGAAAGCATTGGATTATCATGCTATATGGTCAAATATAGATAGATCTTGGGCTAGAGTATATTGCAATGAGAATCACCTCTATTAGATTTTTATCAACGCTCAACTTGTTGAGAGTAAGTGTTCCAGTTTTATCACTACAAAGGACATTCATTGCGGCCATCTCTTCAATGGCAGTCATTCTCTTTGTAATAGCCCCCTGTTAATCACAAGCACTTAGGTCAGTTAAAGAAAGGTTTGATCTTGAATACAACTCAATCTGGACCGTAGAGTTCAGTAAGGAGAACTTATAACCTGTTGCGAGAGCTTGTGTGAGCCTATGGCCATGGTTACAGACAATACAGTGGGCATTGCAATTGGAATTCCCCCGATCAACAGCACCAACAAATTGTTTATTCCATCTCTGTACTTTCTGTGTTGAATAGGGTACATGACAATTATTTCTATTAACATTCCAATTGCAATTGAACAAATGCAGAAGTTACCAATGGATGTAAGGACCTGCAAAATATGTGATTAGAATCCCATATTTAAAACAACTTATTTCTTTATTACAAAACAATTAATTAGAGACATTAAATTTCTACAGTCCGTGCTGAATTTGTTTGTTGTTTCTGGATTCAACTGTGTAAGAAACTTTTTTGCATCTAATCTAACTTTGGAGTTGAAAATCAGTTTTAAGATTAACCCTGTGACCCATCTGAGGACTGTGGTTTAATCATCCCAATAAATTTATTGCCCAACGGATAGCATAACCAACCCTTAAAAAGAAAAAAAGTTAATACCCTAACCCAAACTAAACCAGGTGATGTGTAATTAGAAATTAGGAAGTACATTTGATTGTATTTATTAATTAATTGAAAATAAATAAAAAATAGTATTCTGATTTTTAATTAATTAATCAGATGTTCATTCTGATGTCTGGACAGATAGCACAGCTAAACCATAAGGTCCAAATCCAAATATGGTCCATGGTACAAACCTTCTGGAAATGGCCCACTTGGTTTGTACTATCAACCAAATGAGCAGCCTTGCCAAAGAATGTGTGGACTCCAGTAGCAATAACAACTGCCTCAATCTCTCCTTGCTTGCATGTAGAGCCAGAGTATACTCCATCCCCAGGATTCTTAGTTACTGGGAGAGATTCTCCTGTTAGAGCAGACTGATCAATCTTTAAAGGGTCTCCTTCAAGCAGCCTAGCATCAGCAGGAATGATATCGCCCAACTTAATGCTAACTATATCCCCAGGAACAAGGATAGCAGCATCTTCCTCCTGCCATCTGCCATCCCTAAGCACCTGCAATCACCCATCATGGACGCAACTGTTCATGGAGAGAAACAAAAAGTACATTTCCCATCACCTTCTAAAAATGATAATGATGAAAAATAATAGATGATGGATCTCAAAAAGAGGGACGTCAACCATTAGGAAGAGAATGACAGAAGATTACACATAATGGGTCTTGAACTTTTCACTGTTTGATCAATATGACAAAGAATTATGACAAATGTTGTTTCTTTCCCTGTACTTAACTATCTGTCATGACATATGGGCTTAGAATTAAATAATATTACCTTGGTCTTGGGAGCTAAACGGGCCATGAGAGCAGCAGCAGCATTGCCTGCATTGTTTTCTTCAATGAAGCTTATAGTTGAGTTGATTACAAGCAACACAACTATTCCGATGAAATCTTGCCAATCTGGAGGTTCTCCCTGCAGTCATAATTTCTACGCTTCTGATTTAAACTTCCATCATTAAGTAAAGCCAGCATGATAACTATTTTTCTTTCATGTCAGAGAATCCGAATATATAGTTACAGGATATTATTTATCCATTTAACTTACATTTCCGTTTGCCAAGGCAATAGCCATTATTGCAGCAACCTCCATGACCCATGATAGGGGATTCCACATAAAACCCAGAAACTTGAGAAATTTGCTTTCCTAAGAATCCAACAGGAAGAATTCAGTATGAAAATAAACGATTTCTAGTATTTCTTATTTCAATGTTTATTTTCATTTGTTTTCATTTCAAACATTTGAATCTTTACTATATTGAAATTTCAGGTCTAAATTGTAAAGCTTTTTCAATATAGAAAATGTTGGATGCACACGTATTCAGTTCATTATAGTATACTGATGATTCTGGTTTCTAAACCCTCGAGTGTAAGTGCTATATCACCAACCCCATTGCATGTTATGGTCCATGTTTTTATAGCATAGATAGATTAAACATAGTTGCATCCATATGTATGTTTTCTGAAATATTCAAGTTTATCACCAACCTTTTTCTCTTCCAGTTTATTGGGACCAAAAATTGTAAGCCGAGTTCCTCCTTCCTCAGAAGACAGTCCGTCTCTACTACACTTCAGCTCCTCAAAAACTTCCTCAATGGGTATATTTTCCTGTATTTCTCAACGTCATTAAAATCCTCAAAGGATTTAATCAAAAAACTTGAGATTTTAAAAAGCAACTCCATCAACTCCTCGGAGCATTTAATCAAAGACTCCGGAAATTTCAAAGAGCAATAACATCAAAATTCTCAAAACAAAAAATATGACTTTTTAATGGTATGTGTAACACTATTTCATAAATACAGATATTATTCATAATTAAAAAGAAAAAAAGAAAAAAAAATGGACCTTCTATCATAGCAGATTTCTTATGATTATCTACTTCCAGTTTAAACAGAAAATCATTTCCGTCACTCTTTGATCTTTTTTCTGATATTGCTTCACTAACTAAAACATAAAGATTAAACTACCTAGGAGTAGCAAGCAAATTCTGTTCAGCCACCCTAAATCAAAAAAACAATAATAAAAGAGAGGGGTTCTGCTTACCAGATCAACAGTTTCCTTTTTAAGCCCCTCAGGATCTAATGGTCTGTCATCGGTTCCCATGAGTAAGAAAGAAAACAGATTTTATCGTGAATTGCAGAGCAGCACTGTTGTGAGAAACGAGACTGATAGATGATAATAATATCATCATTAATAGTAATGCCGAGATTAATGCCGAGATTTGTATATGGGTGTTATAAACCCGTTTACAGAGAAACCCACAAATAGTAAGTAAAGCTGTCAATATTATCATCTTATCTTAGTGGTAGTTTTTTGTTTTCCTGAAAAGTGAAAACTAATATAAGAAATGTTTCCTAGCTGTTCAAAAAACAGATTCGTGATATCTCTGCTCGGGTGGAGGGGTTATGGAACAGAGCATCGACAAGCCGGAAGAGGTGTTCAAGAAATTCGATGCTAATGGGGACGGGAAGATCTCCACATCCGAGCTGGCAGACATCCATAGGCACTCATGTGCGTGAGGCTGACGTCCAGGCCATGATGATGGAGGCCGAGTGGCTCCATCTCAGCAGATGAGCTGTACCAGTTTCTCAAGACTATGGGCGAACCCTGCACCAGGGAGGAGTCTAGCAACATTATTCAGTGTTGACAAGAATGGCTATGGCCTTATCAATTTTGACAAGTCTAAGGCAATGATGAGCAATAAAATGAATGATAAGAGCAAACGATTTTCTATTTTATCTTGTCTGTTTTTTTTAATCAATTGTGCAAACCCTAACAGTTCAGACAATAGTAACCATTACTGGAGTGTTGGAACAGCGCTAGGATTTAGCCACCATTCAGCAAATAGCTTTTTTATCAATTGTGCGAACCATAACAGTTCAGACAATAGTAACCATTACTGGAGTGTTGGAACAGCGCTAGGGTTTAGCCACCATTCAGCAAATAGTTTTTTTATCAATTGTGCGAACCATTACAGTTCAGACAATAGTAGCCATTACTGGATTGTTGGAACAACGCTAGGGTTTAGCCACCATTCAGCAAATAGTTTTTATACCACTTGTGCAAAACGTTACAGATAGACAATAATAACCGTTGCTGTAAATGTTTCAAATGTTGGAACAGCGGTAACGTTTGGCCAGAATTCTGTAAGTAGAAAAAATTTTTTGCATCATTTGAGCAAACCCTAACAGGACAGATGATAGTAACCATTACTGATATTGTTTGGAGTGTTGGAACAGCGCTAGGGTTTGGCCATAATTTTGTAGGTAGAAATGTAATTGTGATATCTGACTGTACTTTGCTTGAGCATTTGCTCGTTACGTAATTTGCCTTTCCTAGTGTATGTTTCATTCTTTTCGCTCTCAGTTTAATTGTATCAACGTTTGGATCACACTCGGTGATCTATCATCAAGATGAGAGAGTGCAATAATATTTTGTTCGTTTTTGAATTTGATAATGTGAACATTTCTTACATTCTTGATCTATCATCAATCCAAAACCACAAGAGATAGCTTATTGTAGAAATCTTTCATTCTTATAATAATTAAGGACATGTGTTTTAAAAGTTTAGTACTAAGTTGGTACTTCTATTGATCATTATATCCTTTTCAATCTTGAATCTTTTTTGTAAATAAGATTTTTAAAGATTATTTTATATAAATATTCTATTAAATATTATTATCATGTGCCACAACATATAAGACATTAAATATACTAGCACTTGCACTTAAAGAAGGTGCAAAGGATAGGCTAATAGGTCTTTGATGTGAATTAAAGTGTCGTTTTACAAACATGTTTCATTGTAGCCAACATGCATTGCAATAAGCATATAAAAAGTCATGAGAATGGGGCTTCTCTTAACATTTAAATATATTTTAACATTGTAGAATTAGTTATATAATAATTAAAAATTATTTCTTTCTAATATTAATAAAATCCATATTACCGATCAAAAATAAATAAAGATTATATATGCTTTGATAAATTATTGGAACATGACTCTTTATGTGAAAAATAATTTTAGAGTTATTAGATATAATTATAGTAATATGTTATAGAAGATAGCACATTTTTATTTTAAATCAACTTAATATTCTAATTTAAAAATTTAAATGAATTTATAAAAAATATATAATAAAAAATAAAAAGTAATAGTTAAAATATTATATGGTGAAAACTAGCTAATGTAAATAATACACATATAAGAAATATATATTAAGGTACAGTTTATTAAATTATAATATTTTTATTATACAATTATTATATTGTAATTAATATTATCTTTCTAAATCCATATGTCCTACTTTTTAAGTGTGTATCTTTTAAAATCAATTTGGTTGCAGGCTTAAGTTTTTTTAGTTTGAATTCTTTATATTAGACCATTCCTATCAAACACAAAAATATATGACATTTTCACTCTTTTGTTTTGAGTAGACCAAACCAAACAGATAGAAATTATAGTAATTATAGTTTTCATTAATATGGTTTTTATTCTTTGTCAGTTGTTACATATGGTTTCTATTAAATGTAAAACTACAGATTTGAAGTTCATTGTGTTTTTTTGTCTAATTAATAGTATGGCTCTATTGTATTTTCACTATTTTTTTTTCTGGTCTTGTTGTATGTTTTCATTAAATTTTGAAGAGAATAGATATTTCTATATGGTTTTCATTAAACTTTGAAGAGAATAAGGTGGTATTGGAATGATATAAAAATAAATTAAGCTTCTGGTTTTTGAACGGGTGAGATCATGGCTTTGAACGATTAGGATGATTGTTATTGTCGATAGCATTTCTTGAGAGGAGTGAAGATGAGGTAGATTATCTGGGAAGTTGGAGGAATATAAATTGCATGAGGGTTTGTTTTTTTCTACAGGCTTTCAATCTAAAGAGATGCATCACAAATACAAAAAGATCCCTATAAACACACTCAATAGAGAGGTAAAACATATTTGTATAAATAAGAAAGCTTATATCTTTTCAAAAGCAAACCCAATTTGGAACTAAGAACATACATTTTCAAACAGAAAAGTGCAGGAGTGCCTCCATCAAGGATGTCGAAAGAAAAATAGTAAGGTAGAAGCCATACGCATGGACAAGTAAATATCTATATGATTTTTCCTAAAATTTGTGAAGGCAACAAAGACATGGCAACTGTCGATGTCAAATCTCTCTAATGCAGAGACGAAAGAGTTTCCCTTTGGGAGATGTGCATTTAACTGAGACATGACATGAAAAAAGTGTCTGATATTATAATCCTATTTTATATAATTCAATAGAGTGGACAAGAAGTGTGCCTCGTTGAAACATAATTGTGCATTGTTACCTATTAAATTTGGGCTTCCACATACATATGTGTTTCTAGAGAGAAATGCATAAATGTAGAGTAATTATACATAGTTCCCAATTCCTAATAGGTATCTATGTAGCACAAACTTCTTTAACATTGTGAAAAAGTAAATTATTGTTATTCAATGTAAAATCTATTAAATAGTATGTTTCAATGAAGACAAGGGGTCTGTAAATAGTATGTTTCAATGAAGACAAGGGGTTTGCGGCTGCTAAAAATTGATTCATTCACTCTTGAAGTAATATATAAAGGATGTAATTTTACTTGCAGAAGAAGTTTGACCATTGCAAGAAAAGAGGTTACACTCAACTGGGATATAAATGGGCATATATATATGTAGCTACAAAGTTAGTCACACAACTACATGGGATTTACTCCCTTGATTTTGTAGTTAGTTCCAAGAATATATCATACAATTGAACTGAAATCTCACATATAAATACGTAAGTAAAGATGTAAGGCTACACAAAAAACAACTTACACCTGCATATTGTGCATATAGCACACATCTTCTCTCATTCTAAATATCAGGATGCACTCATAAGATTTTCATTAAAAGCCAAGTCCCAACACTAAAATCTGGTATGTAGATAACATCGAATTTGGTTGCATCTTGGATTATATAAGATAAAAGAACTACAAAACCAAGTTTGGCCTAACTAAAATAAAAGCTTATATAATGTAATACAAATATAAAGAAGCATGCAAACGTAGAACTAAAATGATGTGTACAAATACTAGGGTATAATTCACTCAATTTTGCAACTAACATAACATTGTCGGACTCTTAACACTCAACAATAAATAAAGCAAACAAAGACATACCATAGCTGAGGTGTGCATATATGTAGAACATACATTTGTGCATCTCTTTCTCTTTTGCATCCTCGTAATGGATCACAAACTGGGGTCTATAAAAATTTCTTAATCCACATTACAATGCACAAAATTTGTAACTAATGTAAATGAACCATATGTCGAATAATATATACAAGTTTTTAAAATGTATCTACATTTTTTAGACATGGTACTACTGCTAACATTTAGTCATATATTGTTCAGATGTTCTTGAAATGGAAGTTCGTTTGTGTTCTGATGGTTGAACATGTCATATCCATTTATCACGTTGAGTGTGATAAAATCACACAAATTAGTAATTTAGCATATAGATAATAATTTAATAATTTAAATATAACTTCAACTACCTTCATAACCAGGCAAGAATATTGATGATACAAGCTCTTCCATTATTAAGAAAATTGCTCTAGTTTACAAAATCTAGCATTAAGTTTATGACATGCACCAAGACATGCGAGAAACCTTTTCCCATCCTAAAAAATAATTTGATGGATATTATTTCAAAAATATCAAAAAATCCCTTCAATCAATTAGTTGAATTGGAGCTTCCAATTGACATCTTTGTAACTTACTCTAATGTACAAATAATATTTGCTACATGGTCCGGAAAGCAATGATCAATTAAATGTCAACCACTTTCACCAGTTTGCCTCCAAATCAACATAAAGAACAGTTAAGTCAAAAAAAATCCCAGAACACTAAAATATAGTTACTATAAACCTGCAAGAAAATTGTTGACCTGCCCTTGCTCAACAACATCTTGGCCACTCACTTTGTACACAATCTGTACTCTCATTGCAAGAGATTTATGTTACAACAGTGAGAAAAATACATTTAAGATTTTAACATCCCTAAATTTGAAGTTTGCAGGAAACAACATTATTGAAATTCAAGCTAAACACTTCTAACACAAATCTTTATAAATCATATTCTAGTCCCTAAACACTACTTGCTCAAATGGCATTAACTGATCAATAACAGTAACCAACAATTTACAAAAAAAAAAACTAGTTGCGAACCAGATCTACAAAATAGAATGATTTAGCTTAAAAGTCAATGTATGTGTGTTGGTATGCACTTCCTTTTGTTACCTGGCCATGCTAACTATTATTAACACTCAAACCTTGCACAATTTTTCCATTACCAACAAGTGGAAGGATGTTGCTACTTGTTGGACCCAAATGGAGTTGCATAAACTATGAAACAATAAAGAAGTAAATAAGATATGTACATGTGTCTATTTTGGTGAACTTTTGAAAAAGCCAAAATGGTGTTACATAAAAAATGATATCTTATTACCCATTTATACTATCAGCAATCAACTACATCAGTGGCTTGTGAACGTGATAAATAATAGAAATAGGTAACTCTAATTTTAAAATTAAACTCAAAAATTGGAGTGAAATAAAATGCAATGCCTAAAATTACCACCATCATAAGAGGATTCCAAAATATACAAAAGTTAAAAACATGAAATATATTTAAAATGTTCTACCACACAGCAGTGTAGTTTTACACCCAAACTCAAAAACATGAAATGTCCTATATGACATGAGAAAAGAAAAATATAGAACAGAAATGGTCAACATGACACATTTCTCAACAGAATTGTGGCCCTACAGTAGGAACCCAGGTAATAAAGAAAAAAAAATTCAAAACATTATCACGCATTTAAATGTTGAAGTGAAATCAAATGCAATACCTTAAATTACCACCATCGCAATAGAATTTCAATATTTAGAGAAGCAAAAACATTAAAATATATTGAAATATTCTACCCCACAGTAGTGTGTAGTTTTACACTCAAACTCAATTTCTTATATGACTTGGCAAAAGAAAAATATAGAATAGAAATAGTCAATATGAAATATTATTATGAATTTTATTTTCTTTATCACATGGGTGCCTTTAAATCGATTACAACAGAGGAATCTCAAGAAGGTTAAGAAAAATCAATGGAGAAAGAAAAAGCAAACCAAATTGATAAGATCCCAGTGACAGATAATGTCCCAGCTACTGACCACAACACAAGCTAGTCCACAACCATTCAACTCCCAATTTCAATAGAAAATTGTATTTGCTCAAGTTTCTCAACAAACACACATCAGCAAACCAATCAAAGAAACAACTACTGACTCTCACGTGGCACTGCTATTATTTATTGAGCATAATATGCTTCCAAAAGTAATACAAATAGTGAAAAGACAAAAGACATTGTGCAACTAAAACATATATTCCTAAACAAATGCTTGAAATGAATGATGCAATTATATGATGATCATTTGTGAAAATTACCTGCATTGATAATGTAGACACTCGAAAATGGACAGGCTTGCAACTTTACATTAAAAACACTAATTTTCATCTATTAATTAATGGTTTTTTAATCATTAATTAATCATCTGTTTTCTTCTAAATTCATTCCCCAAATCATCTAATCAAATTCCCAAAACTAATTAAATAATTAATTTTATTTAATTAATTAACCTTAATTGATTAATTACCATTAATTAATTAATTAAACTCAATTTCCTATAGTTTAAATTCAAATATTTAAACTTACTAATTAAATTCTTCCA
>MU224300.1:943527-956478 GCA_018584345.1 Thuja plicata
GATCACATGGGTTACTCCACCCATCTCTCCAGTCCACATGGGTAACTTCACCCACCTCTTCAGTTCAAAAAGGTAACTCACAATTAGCTCTTCAGTCAACCAAACTCTGTCTCCTCTTTACAAATTGGAGAGGTGGAGTTTACTGATGGCTTCTCCAGTTCCCTTTGATCTCAACCGTCCATCTCCTTGTCTCTGGGATTGATCTCAACCGTCCATCTCATCTCCAATTCCTATATAATAAACCATTCATAACCATTTGAAGGATCCATGATTTCAAGCTCTCGTGCGCCATTACTATGTCAGTTTGGTTCTAGAATTCAAGTCATCTTGCGATCACACACACATTTCAATTAGCAAATTCTCGACGCTTCTCAAGTCATAAACGCTGCCCACACCAATACTAAGCATCAAAAATAGTATTTCGAAAGGAGTATAGAGAGACAATAGAAACTTCAAGCACTTTGGGGTTTGCATTCATTTGTTTTCCTTTCTTTGCTTGTACATTTTATTGGTTATGCTTCAAGTTATTCATTTTAGTAGTATTTGTGTATTGGATTTATATCATTTGTAAAACCTTTGCTACTAACCCTCGCCTTTGGAAAGCTTGGGAACCACGAATCACGAAAAGAGGCGTACAGATAATTCCCTGGTTGGGGACAAAATAAGTGCCAGGGGAAATGAGCTCCTTCCTACACATGACCTTGGAGGAACATTACACTTTGTGATGGAAGAAATGATGCCAAATCACAAATGAACGGGTGTTATATCTATAATTTCTTCTATATTGCTTTAATTGTTTTCCTTTGTTCAGTTATTTCTCTGCATAAATACAAGCCAGACAATAAAATAAAATAGCTAAAAGAAATTAAAAGGGTCCAACGTTGTGTGATAGTAATCGTAATGTAATCTTGAGAAATCCTCAATTTTATGGAAGACATTGTGCTTCAAATATCCTAAAAACCAGATTATTTTGCAGAAAGAAAAAAATAAGTTTGACGTAATACTATTGCGAAGGCGGTTCCTAAATATTTTAGGAGGTGTTAAGAATTTTTAAGAGCTTTCACAAAAACAAAAAACAAAAGAAAAAATCATGATGTTTGATTCACCGTACGCAATCAACCATTCCTTTTAGTGTTCTCCTCCACGAAACCCATATTCTCTATCCACACCTCAGGTCCCAAGATGAATGTTACCATCAGACTGCACCCAACAAAATCTGATTCCAATTCTTGTGAATTTCTCTTCAAACCCTAAGATTTAACGAATACGAACACACAAGACCAAAGAAAAAATTGTGATACCCAATTCACCATACTCATCACTTCCAATCAACCATTACTTTTCTCATCACTCATCCTTTGTACCATCCATATTTTCCATCCACGCATCAAAATGGGTGTTACCATCATACACCAAGCAAATTCTTCTACCCAAATCTTCATTTTTCCTTGCTCAATACGCAATAATTTGAAATTTTGGATTGTCAGTAGAGCCTTTTGATAATCCAGTGAAGTTTTCTTGATATTTTAATCTGGACTCTAGATTGCACTCTTCTGGACCATAAACCATGAATTCAATTTTTCAGAAGCTCCATCTCAAACACTTTCTTCGGGCTCTGAGAAACATTAGGAAAGACACGAGAAGCAGTAAAAAAATGGAGATGAAGTTGCAAATATTTTGTCTTCGAATTGCAATATAAAGCTAGCAACAGAGGTATCCCTTGCCCTAATTGCAAACTCAAAGACATGTAAGGTGCGCTACAAGCAAGTCCCATTTATCAGATGTTATGATCACATCATGAACCAGTGGGAAAAAATAACTGCAAACCCTGGACATGGTTTATGAATGTCTACTTTCCACTGTCGCAGATCAATACCGAAGGATTGGTTGTTTTAGGTGTGAGGCAGGTTTTCCCTGCGTACGGACACGAGCGACCTCGCAGGGAAAGCCTATCAGCTAATTAATATTATTAATCTTTAATAGAATATATTTAATAAAAATTTATATAATAAATTTAATATTGTATTAGTATTAAATAATTTAATAATTCATATTATTCAAAATTGTTTAATTTAAAAACATGTAAAAATGTGAATTATGAAGAACTTCATTCCAAGGGAGAAAAGCCCTATAGTAAATTCTACTGGTGGGGATTGGAAAATTGTTTTAGGAAAAAGGGCTAAGTGATCTGCAAGAAAAAAAATCTCTAATGGTCTCCTAGCAACATGAGCAAATCGAATTCCACTAGGTAAGAGAAAAGAAAAAATTACAAATACATAGTGGCAAGGAAGGGCAGAGAAACACATACCAATTTATGATGGCTCTAGATCAAGAAGGGCAGATAATAAGAGAAATGCATAAATTTGCCAAGAAAATATTTGACCCTACAAAATTACAACACATGAGGAAATAGAGTCAAAAATTAATCCCTAGATTGCAAAACTACATAAGTCATCAATATCTGGCCCTTCAAGCAATGTCGCTGAAAGAAGCAGAAATCTATAGATAAGAGAACAAGGGTTTAGAAAACCATATTATAATCCCCCTGAATGATGGTGGAGGAAAAAAGGCAGATGGGAGGTGCTCGAATAAAGAGAAATTTTATAAAGGGATCAAACCCTAGTGTAGCAACAGGGGTGAATAACTTTCTAGCAAATAGAAAAGGTAATCCCAATATATTACATCACCGAGATAACAGAAAGGAAAAAGAAAATCATGGCAGAGAATGGAGGAAAGAGGAAAAATTTTAGAAATCAAAACAAAGACAATACTACCTTTTTGGGATCAGTATGAGGAACTTGAAACTTTGGTGTTATGGAGTAGGCAAAATCAAACAATACAACAACAAATTGTCTGGTGGAAGAAACACTTCCCCAAATATGTAAGTATTTCTAACCTAGAAATTTGTTTTTTACTAATAATCTACAAAAGTAAAGAGGCGAGATAGGAAATACTCTATGGAAATATTAGATTTTTAAATAGTTGTTGTTTTCATTGCATAGACTGGATGCCTAATTTTATTCCCAGCCTATATATACCTGAGAGTTTCCCAAAATGGATAAATCTAGGATCTATAATAGTAAAATATCATTTCTGAGAGATTATTGAAGCAATAGGCAACACCATGGGCTCCTTCATGGGTTGTAAAGGTATCCAAGGGAAGGATTTAACCAAGGAAATAAAAATTCTAATCAACATCGATCCTAGGATAAAAGATCTAGAACCCTTGGAGTTAAAAGCAGAGAAAGGTAGTTGGTTCCTGAAGCCAAATTTTTACAATGGCAAGATAGATGATGAAGATATAACTCTAAAAGTAAGGTATGTGTCGAACAAGGCTCAACAACGAAAAATAAATCCAAGGTCAAGAGTAACAATAGATCCCAACATTAATATCAAATTTAATGAAGAAGGGGGAGGATTCAAGATCTATTTCAATGAACCGAACAAAAGTAAGGTAATGGAATCGATAACAAATCAAGGCAATTATGAAATTAAATGCAAATAAATAAAAGCTAGTAAGGAAATATTGGATTCTTTGCTACTTGATTCATATAGTTTCCAAAAAGAAGTTAGGGAGTGACTATCTTTGTTAGAAAATTAGCAGGTTAACAAGGAGGAAACAAATAGCCCTAGAGAAATCAAGGATAGATCGGAAGGTTAAAAAAAAACTGCTCCCTTGGGAAGTGATATAATGGAGCAGGAAATAAATGATGAGTTGGACCTGAAAGATGCTTATGAATTTATGGACCTAACAACAGAAGAAGAAGAAACAATGGCAAAAGATTATGTTGTGGAATTTTACAACAAATAATAAAAGGCATTATGGATTTGATGGATGAGGAAATTGAAGTAGAAATAGTAATTGAAAAAGAAAAGTTAACATTAGGCATTAGTCAAAGCTTCCAAAGCAAGATCAAACCTTATTGTGCTAAATCTCCCCAAAAAAGAGGGACAAAGACTCTTACACAGCGGAGGAATAAGGATGGAACAGCAACAGATCAAACAAAGATAACAACTATTTTTAATGTAGGGAAGGGGAAGTTCCTTCCCACCTCACCGTGAAGATAATTACGTGGAATGTCAGGGGCATGAATGCCCCTACAAGCAACAAATATTAAAATATTGCATCTTTTCAGTTTAAGCAGAGATTATTATGTTCCAAGAAACAAAATCAAAAGACATTAAATCAGAGGAGTTTAGGAAAAGGATAGGAGGTTGGAAATGGAAGTCACTAGCAATAGAAGAAGCATCAGGATGATTGGGGTTATTATGGGACCCAAGAAAAGTCTCAAGAGAAATAATTAGAAAAAGTAAAAACTGGAAATGCTCTTTAGTTAGAAGCCTAAACAACAATCTTACTTTCATATTATGTAATATATATGGGCCTAATTCTAATAACAAGAAAAGAGAAGTATGGAATGAAATAAGGAATTTGTTAATCTCAAATCCAAACTAGAACTGTATATTAGGAGGAGACTTTAATGCAATTTTAGATTTATCTAGAAATAAATGGGGGTATTAAGAAGCAATCTCAGTCCTTATTAGAATTTAGAAATTGGATAAATAATCATAACATCATGGATATAAAGATGGAAAATGACATATATATATACTTGGAATAATAGAAGAATAGGTTTCAGTCAAATTGCCAAAAAATTAGATAGGTTTCTGTTCAAAGGCAATTTGGAACATTTCAAGTATAACTTTGAATCAAAGATACATTCTAATTCAAGCTTTGATCATTATCTATTCCAATTAACTATATTAGAGGAACTTAAACCTGGAAGATGCCCCTTTAAATTTGAAAAAATGTGGATGGGTAGTGATATTTTTTTTGGAAAGGTAGAACAATGGTGGAAGGAGGAGAAGTTATAGGTTCCAAACTCTATTGTTTTATCACCAAGCTTAAAGCAATTAAAAGGAAATTATTACCTTGGAACAAGGAAGGGTTTGACAACATATCTGAAATCAAAGAACAAATAGAGAAGAATATGGAAATCCTAAATGAAGAAGTAATTAAGAATGGATCAAAGTATTTATCTTAACGAAAAAAGAATTACTTCATAAATATGAAGGCATAGTGTCTAAGGAGGAAACTTTTTGCAGGCAGAAGTCAAGAGAAACTTGGCTTAAGGAGGGTGATAAAAACTCTAATTTTTTTCATAATAGTACCAAAACTAGGAACAACATAAATAAAATCACCAAAATCAGGAATGCGGCAGGAAGATTATCAAAGAACCGAAAGAAATAGCAAAGGAAATAGTAACTTTCTTCTAAAATATGTTAAAGAAATATGAAGATGCGGATTTAGTAGCCCAATCAAGCTTGTTAAATAATATTCCCAAATCGATAATAGCAGAACAAAATAAAAAATTAATGATTAAATTCACCAAAGAAGAGATAAAATCAACTTTGAAACAACTTCATCTAGATAAGGCTTCAACTCCCAATGGATTGCCGACATGTTTTTTTTTTCAAAAATGTTGGTATTTTTGGGAGATGAAATGGTAGAGGCTCTGGAAAGTGAAAGAAACTCAAGAAGATTCCTAAAATAAATTGACAATACTTTCATTACACTAATACCTAAAAAAGAAAAATCATAAAATTTAGATGAGTACATACCTATTTCTTTATGTAATACGATATATAAAGTATTGGCAAAAACTCTGTAAAATAGAATGAAGGTATTACTACCCAATATAATAGCTAAAGAACATACATGTTTTGTGCCTAGAAGGTCTACCTACGATGGGGTAATAATAGCTTAGGAAGCCATACATTCTATCCAAGAGAATAGACAACCTAGTATACTTGTTAAACTAGATATTAAAAAGGCCTACGATAAGGTGGATTGTAGGCTTCTCTGTAAGTTTTTGGAAGCATTTGGTTTTTCCAAGCAATGGATTAATTTTTTTTTAGAATGCATTTTAAATCTTAGGATATCTATTTTAGTAAATGATACTCTTGAAGGATTCGTTGAGATATCTAAGGGATTAAGACAAGGAGACCTCTTATCCCCCTTTTTGTTTATCATCATAGCAGAAGCATTAGGTAGAACAATAACAAAATCTCAAGAACTTGGGAATGTAACAAGTATAAAAATTACCAGTAAGCTTCCATCTATAACTCATCAATAATGGTACCATGATGTTTGGGGAAAGTAACATTCAAGAAGAAATAAATTTGAAACTTATACTAGAATGGTATTCAAGGGTATCAGAGCAAGAAGCAAATCAGGATAAATTAGAAATGTTCCTCTTTAATATTGATAATAGAAGAATGAGAGAAATAATGAACATATTAGGATTCGTAAAAGGTGAAATTCCATGTAAATACCTAGGAATACCCATGGAGAGGGACACGAGATCCACAAAACTCTGGGACAATGTATTGTCCAAACTAGACAAAAAGCTTCAATCATGGAAGGGCATATGGTTATCAATGGTTGGGAAAGAAACTACGTTAAAATAAATTTTATCAACAATTCCTTAATATCAAATGGATTGCCTTCCAATGCTAGGAGTTAGAGATAAAAATATATATAAGAAACTTGTAACCTTTTACTGGCAAGGGACGACTAAAAAAAGGAAGTTAGCACTTATTGTATGGGACAAAATATGCAAAACAAAAACAAAGGGAGGAATAGGATTACAAAGCCAGGAGAGACAAAATATGGCATTAGGAGAAAAATTAATTTGGAAAATATATAAGGAGGCTAATTTGAAATGGGTAAGAGACTTAAGCCATAAATATCTCAATACAAATGATCTAACTATCATATTCAAAACTGTCTCACCCCCCAAAGGATCAAGAATATGGAATTTTCTATTGGATTGTAGAAGCATGATCATAGAACAACTATCTTGGAATATAGCTGATGGAAGTAAAGCACTCTGTTGGAGTGACTCATGGGGTGGATATCCATCTATACATCGTCTCCTAAATAATCATAGATTAAAAGAGGTTCTTGAAGGCCAAATTGGTAAGTATGTTAAACATTACATAGGTATTAACAATAATGATTTGACTTAAGGTTGGAGATGGAAATCAATTGAAAACTTACATCTGTCAAGAGAAGATGTTAGTTCTTTGAAAGACATATTACAACATAGGAAATTAACAATAAGAGAAGGGGAAGATGATCTTATATTGAATAATGCAAAATCAAGAGAATATTATGTCAAGGGAGGATATAATTATCTCAACAAGAAACTACAACAACCTAAGACAAATATGTCAACCACACAATGTTGGGATAGTTCATGTCTACCCAAAGGGAGAATATTTATGTGGGAAGTCATGCAGAATAAAATCTTAACAATGGATTGGTTCATGAAATTTGGTTACGAAGGTCCAAATAGATGCCCCTATGTGAAAAAGATGAAGAGACATTAGATCACTTGCTTCTATATTGTGATTACACAAGCCAATGTTGGGCTTGGTTGTTTAACAAGTTAGACTGGTATTTAGCATGTCCTAATACACTCTTAGATCTCCTTAAGGTTTGGCCCAATTATCTCAATCATAATTTTTATGTAATGATATGGATTAATGCGCCATCTATTTTGCTTCGGGAGGTGTGGAAGGAAAGAAATAGGAGAATTTTTAAAGAAAAGCATATGATTCTAGAAATCTCACAAACTAAATAGAAGCATAAATAATTAAAGTCACTAATAACATAATGTTAGCCCTTTAAAACAAATAAAATCCTTTTGCAATCAACAATGAGAGGATTAGGAAGAAATGGTTGGGACTCAAAATTCTACCCTTCTATGGCATGGGCGGAAAAGCATCAAAATAAAAAAGGAAAGAGTGTAAGTGGTCTCATTCGAAAAGAGGTTGGTATAAACTAAATTTTGATGGGGCTTCCAGAGGAAATCCCAGGAAAGCGGGGATAGAATGTGTAATAAACCATTGGGATGGCACAAAAGTAGCAAGCTTAACTAGGCCAACTGGATTTGAAACAAATAATGTAGCAGCAATTAGTGCTCTGATAGAGGGAATATTGGCCAGTAAAGATTTAAATATCAAAAAGTTAGAAATTGAAGGTGATTTAGCATAGATAATTAATAAATTGAGGTCAGACAATATACAAAATTGGCAGTTAAATAAACTAGTTGGGAAAGCCTCAAGAGTTATTAAAATATTTCAAATCAACTATAATTAATCACATATGCAGGGAAGGGAACAAAAACTAATCATTTATCCAACCTAGGAGATGATGGGATTTGGCAGGAGAAAGTAGGTAAAGGATAGGAAAAGTATAGAATCACATAGCTTTAATATAAGACAATGAATATCTTATTTGACAATGATATTCCAATTATAAGTTTAGGTTCTTGCTGGGCTCTGCTAATTATTGGTTACAATTTATATGTTTCCTCCTCATTGTCTCTTTACGCTACAGATCATTTTAAGCTCTATAACATCTGTGTCATTTAGTTCCAGGCATTTGAAGGTTTGAACTTATATAGATATATACATTCATGTAAGGTAATCAATCAAAAAGGTAGACATATTTGAATCAAACGCAAGAGGAGTTTTATAAGTCCTTTAATATCGGTTTAGTAATCAGGTCTTGAACTTTAGGATAAGTTAAATTATATCTTTGGTTCCAGTATTTTCATATCTCTACATTTATAGTCATGCAAATGGAAGTGTGTACATTCAGTAGTCTGGATTATACATGCATCATATATATGGCATGTATTATTGTAGTGAGTTGTCATAATAATATCAAGGCTTTTGGGAATCCATAATTATGATGGGCCAAGTAGAAATGATTTGGAGAAGTGGTATGGGGGGATGGAAGGATTGATAAGTTACTAGTGGGAGCATAGAATCTTCATAAAATGGATGGTGATCTTTCAATTTTTTAGTTATTCACAACTCGTGTGATCAAGTTCTAGGTTTTATATAGTGTTGTATTCCTTTTTGTAGTATCTTATGTATTCCTCATATTATGGAGCGCAAAATTACATATAGGAAGTTTAAGTAAATATAGGTAGATTACTCTTAAGGAGAGTAATCATTTTTTGACCTAATGTGACATTTTGTGTCTTTATCCCTAGATATAATGTCAGGAGTACAATTATATCAAAAGTGCTAAGTTGTATTTTGACTAGATATATGTTGTAGGGTCGTTTGTTAATCTTGTTTCAAAATGGCCCAATTTTGCAATAGGAGCCTAATATAAATATGGTTGTTTATAGGTCATTAGTATACTATCTTTGAACTGTTGGTTTCTTTTTGGCTAAGAAGCATTATTCTATAAATATCGATAGTAATAATTAAGCTATTAGTTATTATATTATGTAAAAGATAGATGGTAGATTAATTTTAGATATTTTGGGATTTATGTCAAATAAGTAAGATTTTATATAAGGGTAATTATTAGAAATGTATTTACAGGTTACTTATCCAAGGAGAAATATTTATATAAGTAATTCACTCTTCTATATTGATCCTATGGTTAGATGGTTATGAATTATGCACGATATTGATATACAAGGGTTGACAAAAATGATATATCTTCAATTTTAACAAGTCATTCATATGTTAAACATACATTATGGAAAGAGGGCCTTCGATCATTTATTTATAAGGAAATACAAATTTAAATTTTCTCTACTAAAGATCAGAATGAATCATGGATGAAGGTCATATTTATGGATGAAGTCTTGATTGGACGTACATTGTTAATATTGGTAAAGATCTAGACATTTTTTGGATCTAAAAGACTTCAATATGAATTGATTAATTTTAATTATGGGAAACAATAAGATTTATTTTGCAGTCCATGCTTCAAGGTTTTCTAAAGTAGAAGGAGGTAGATGTCACAAAATGGAAGTGTGGACTGACTCTGTCATCGAAGTTAGAAAGTGGTTACTTGCATAGCATTGGGAATTTTTTCCTTAAGGATATCAATAAAGCATTGTTAGAGAAAGCTCATTTTGTTAGGTGTGGAGGTATGTATTCATACAGTAATAGTTTAATTGAGCAAAGCAATATTCTTTATTTAGGTATATCTCAATGAACACAGTAAATTTAGGAGTATCGAGCCCAAGGTTCTATTAAATTATGAGTGAGTGTACTAGGGAAGAGTTTATAGCTATTCTTTGTAATTAAATCATTACAGACATTGTAGGATTGGTTAAAATATCGATAGTTTTTTTAAAGGCAAGCATTTAGAATGAAATTTATCATAATAAATAAAGTCTATTATTTGATTGGTTAAGGTATGACAATTATTGGGCTTCAATTACAATACTCGCTATGATCTCGGATGTTTCTTTAGGATAAAGAGGGGACTATTGAATAAGTACACTTGAAATAATTTAGGAACAAAGGGGTGCCTTGTTAACACAACTAGATCAGGGAATGTTTGATTAAACCATGTTAGTCATGATAGAATAGCAGAAATCCATTTCAGATTAAATACATTAGAAGGCAGATACGTGACCACAATAAACATGAGAATATTATTTCTAATAAATAAGTTGGAAGTAGTAGAATATGAAATTTATGCAGGATCAAGGAGAGCTTATGAAAGAAGAAAAAAATAAGCATAATTTTTGAAATAGGGAGCATAACAAGTAAGATCAATTTAACATTTCACCTTTCTTTCGGCTTCGACCCATCACCTGTTAAAAATAATATTATAATTGTATCGTCACAAAATGGAAGCACTTCTATTTAGGACTAGTTTAGCCCTCCGAGTAAGTGGTTTGGGGTCATGTCAAATGCCTTGAATGGGTCTTTGACTTGGATCTGGTTTTTCCCCTGTCTTGCCCTGTTTTCCACTTCTCTCCTAGCTATTTTTGGTATCCTGCTCTGAGATTTTGAGGTTCTTGACCTTAGGGTAAAGGTCAACCTTCTAGGTCAAGGTCGACCTCGACCCTGACCCAGGTTCTAAATTTAAAATTCCAAAGAATACCAAATGTCGGGGTTTGGAAAGAATTATTTCCCACTTCCGGGTCAGTCCTTTCGGGCTCTGAAGTGGAGACTCTTAAAAAGATATTTAATATAGGTCCACTTCTACGGGTATGAGCCCAATTGGAATTTATTTCTCATATGTCGGCCTCTACAGAAGTTTGTGCCCTAGACTAGTATACAAGGAAGCCTTTCTCCTCTCATTTAAAAAGACATGATATGATAATGGAAGGATAAGAAGGAAAGATATTTTACACATAATCTATTCAAGCATTAAAGCATTAAATATTCAATTCATCTAGGAGATCCATTAGTGGCCATTGAAGGATTCAAGCTCTATGGAGCCCTCTTGTTGAAGATTTCTCCATCCATATCCATTCAAGTTTCTTCCTATTCCAAGATCCATTCAAGATTGGTGTTGAAGATCTAAATTCAATTGATTTGAGACATCCTACATCCCACATTATACATCCATTTGGTGCGTCCATACATGTGGATCCAAGGATTCGAATCCTCCACGAGGGTTTCAACATACGCAAGGTGAATTGTTTTATTTACTTTGTTTATTACTACAATTTCAATTATATTTTAAGGTTAATTCCAAAACAGGGGTTTGACCAAGGAAAACCCATCCCCCAACAAACAAAACCCTTTTTTTCTCACAGGTACAAGTATAGAGTAGCGAATTACAGAGCAGATGCGGATACCTTTTTCAGCAAACTTTCGGGATCCACGAACAGATTTTCTGTCGGAGCAGTACAGGTCAAGGTTGACATAAAGGGGTACAATTGCGCCCCCATATTTGGGTCAAGGTTGACCTTGCTCAGAAAAGAAAAGTATTTCTAGGTTTTCTCTGTCTTTGTGTTTTTGTTCCAGATCCAGTTGCAGAATTTCCAAAAACTCAGTACAGACACCAGAAAATAACAATTTCCAGATCTGTTATACTTTGAGGTTAGTATTTGTATTCAATTAATATTTTAATCATTTTAGATCTATTACACACTCTCCTCCAAAAATGGGAATGTAAGGTTTTCCTCTTTCTTCTTATTTCTTATCGATTGATTCATTTGTGCATTGACCATTTTCTTGTGGTTAATCAATTTGGATCTTTGCTTTGTGAATTTGGGGCTAAGAGGAGAATCTTACCTTTCCCCAAACTTTTCAAATGTAAAGGGTATTATTTAGAGGTGCAAGTCTCTTGTTCTCATTCACCTCTTTACACATCATTTTTATTCTTTTACATTTTGGTGAACCCGCTTACGACAACTCTTTCTTTTGTGGTATTAGATTTACATTTCATGTTAGATCTAGCATGCATATTAGATTATCCTTCTTTTATGTTCTTGCATTTACATTTCAAAAATAAATAAAAAAATCATATAAAGCAAAAATACAAAAACATTTATATTTTTCATGCTTGTAGTGCTACTTTGTGTTCAACATGAATGATTTTTGTTTGAATACTTTGATGAGGCTTTTATTGCAAAAACATCTCTTCCATATTCCAATCCTCTAGCTTTGAATCTTCTACTTCCATCTCTTCCTGTGAGTGTTCCACCGATGTCTCTACCTACCTCACAACCTTCTTACCATGTAGTGGTCCTTTTACCTATTCCAACCCTCTTCCAACTGTGGCTCCAAGTGTTCCATCGGTTCTGTCTTCCATTCCTGCCACTTCCTACACATTTCTTAGCGTTCCTAATGTTTCTATACCTCCTATTTCTTCTAATGATTCCACAATCATTAGTGTTAGAATAACTAAGAGGGGAGGGGTGAATCAGTGGCCTCAAAAATTAATCCAAAACTTCATGCCACATATATAAACCTCTAGTTATTTTCAGTCCTACAAGATGTATGCCTTTAAATAATCTCATCAAATAACTACTACTCGGTGTTAGAATAGGAAAAACCCTATTCTCCCAAGAACACCTGCATGCATAACCTGTTACATGGAGGAAGTGAAGAACATAAGACAAGAGAAAACTATGGAGGCCAAAAAGCCAGAGGAGACATCATATG
>MU224300.1:969644-990964 GCA_018584345.1 Thuja plicata
ACAATTCCAAAGTCTTTCAGACTCAACTTCCCATGCACAAACAACATAGCAGAATATGAAGCACTAGTCATCGGTCTAAAGATAGCAATTCAATGGAGAATCAAGAACCTTAAGGTCTTTGGAGACTCACAGTTGGTCATCAATCAAGTCAACAATGATTATATGACCAAAGATGAGAAGCTCATACTATACAGAGCATAGATGGAAACACTACGCACCAAGTTCCATTACATCTTCTTCGAGCAAGTCCCACGAGCATAGAACAAAGCTGTAGACATGATGGATACCATAGCATCGTTGATTGATATGCTAGGCAATGAAAGAAGATTCCAATTTCTAGTAGAGCAACTCTTGGTGCCATCACATCAAGCATCCATCATAGAATCAACATGCGTCCTTGTTGGTCCTGAAAACCCATGGTACCAAGATGTCTATAACTACCTCCAAAACAATGTCTTACCTCCCAACTTGTCTAGGAACCAGAGAAAGTCCCTTGTCTGCCAAGCCTCTAGGTATACCATCCTCTCATCTACTTTATATAGACGAAGTCTAGACAGAATGTTACTACGATGTCTCACTTCCACAGAATCCCAGAGAGCTTTGTACGAGGTACATGAAGGAATTTGTGGAACCCACGTAGGTGGCAACATCTTAGATAAGAAGATCATCCACATGGGATACTATTGGCCCACAATAGAGACAAATGCACACAAACATGTACAAATATGTAGACAGTGTCAGATTCATGGAGACCTCATCCATGCACTAGCCTAGGAACTAAATACTATCACATCACCATGCCCATTTTTCATGTGGGGATTTGACCTAGTGGGAAAAATTACACCTTCTTCAACAAATGGACACAAATACATCATAGCAGCAATAGAGTACTTCACCAAGTGGGTGGAAGCAATTCCCCTCACTTACATTACTGGAAAGAAAATAGCAATGTTCATACTTAACCACATTATCTGTCGATAGGGGATCCCTCAAACTATCCTAACAGATCATGGTACACCTTTCCAGAACAAGGATGTTGAAGAGCTATGCAAACAATTCCATATCAAGCAAGGGTTCTCCTCATTTTATTATCCTCAAGGGAACGACCAAGCCAAAGCTACAAACAAGACAATCTTGAGAATCTTGAAGAAAATAGTGAACGAATCAAGGCGAGACTGGCATTTACAACTTTGTCCTGCATTATGGGCATACAAAACTAGTGTGAGAACACCTACAGGAGCCACTCCTTTCTCCCTAGTCTATGGATCATAGGCGATATTACCCCTCGAAGTGGAAATCCCATCCCTAAGGATATATTTGAAGAACCTGATTATAGATGAGGACTACAGAGTAGCAAGACTCAGTGAACTGGAGTTACTAGATGAAAGAAGACAACATGCCTTCGACCACATACAAGGCTATCAGAATTGCCTCAGAAGAAACTATCACAAGAAGGTGAAGCCATGAACATTTGAGGTAGGAGACCTTGTCCTAAAGGAAAATCAAAAGAACCAAGTAGAGCGAGTCAAACCCAGAAAGTTTGAGCCTAACTGGCTAGGACCATTTGTCATTGTCAGATCTACTCATAGTGGGGCATTCATACTAGCGACACCAAAAGGAGATCAGATCCCCAGATATATCAACAACATGCACCTCAAGAGGTTATACCCTTGAGGTCTCTATGGTTAAGGCACCTATCTACATATCCAGAAAATACCAAAAAAATCAAAAAATACAAAAGTTACCTTGGTGAAAACCTGGCAATCAGGTGCCTTGGTGACAAACAAACAAATTTTAAAAAAAGCAAAAAAGTAAAGAGAAACAAAAATCACTCTCTCAGTGAAACCTGGCAAACAAGCACTACTGAGTAGGTACCTTAGTGAAAACCTGGCAAACAGGCGCCAAGTGTTCAAATCCGGCTTCACCATCAATGAATTTCAAAATCTTGAACACATTTCAAATGCAAGACTGGCCACCCAAGCTATATCCAGAAGCACAAACCCCTATGAGCACCAAACACTTATCCATGGTCAGTACTGGTCCACCAGACTAGGGGGGCGATTCTAAATATCCTGAAAAAATCCAAAAAAATCCAAAAAAACCAGAAAAATCATCAAAAATCCTAAAAAAGATCAAAATGTTATGAGAAAATCAATCTTCATAAAAAACATTCAAAAAGATTGCAAAATTCCAAGCAATAAAACCAACTCGGTTATCAAGAGAGAAAAGGGTGGTCACGCCCAGTTAATCAATGTCACAATCATGAGCTTTATGAATCAACACTGGGCTAATCTGACACAACTTTATCAATTTATCAAATCAATCAGCAAACAATTGGCGACCAAGCCAAGCTATCAATTATCACAATCATGAGCTTTGCGAACCAACATTGGGCCCATCTGACACGGCTTGATTAGCTGCCAACACAATCAAATCATATCAATTGTCTTACACAGTGATGGATACGCTCAAACCAGACAAGTTAGTCTTATATGAGTAATCTATTATTGAAACCAGACACACTCAAGCAATCAAGCCAATAAAGACTATCCAAAGAGTCGAGCCAATCAAGAGAATCCAACTGCATCAAGGAACCATCCAAAAATGTTGACTAGGTCAGTCAGTCGGTCAGATGTCAGTCTATATTTCGCAGTTATGTTCTTACGCTACTCCAGGATCCACCAGGTGAGGATAGTAGCTATGATAGGTCATGACTTATTTTCTTTGATTATTGTCTATTGAATGTTCACTTTGATTTTAGGGCCATGATGATTTAGGATAAATGTGGTAGGCGCTGTCACTTATCTGGCAGCCGCGTAGTTCCACAATCTGAGCTTAACCCTGGGAAAGAATTGGACATTCCTTCTCTTTTATTTGTTTGTTTGGTTTATAGAATCAAGAGCTTGCATCGCTATTGAGATGGCCTCTGAGTGTGTTGGAGTTCTATCTTGGTTTCAATGGTCTTTCCCTTTATGTTGCAATCAAGAGCTCGCGATGCTATCCAGATGCACTCTCAGGGGCGTAGGAGTTCTATCTTGTTTTCTTTGGCTTTCCCTTTCAGAATCATGAGCTCGTGGTGTTATCCAGATGGACTTTGGGTGCATAGGAGTTCTATCTTGATATCCTTGTTGCAGTTTTTTTTCAGAGGACAAAGCGGTATCCAGATGGTTAATATCTGGGTGCTTTTGGCTCTCTTTCTATTCAAACAGGGAACATAGTTGAACCCAGATGGTCAATATTTGGGTGCACTATGTTCTCTTTCTATTCAATCTCTCTACTCCTTCCTCTATCAAGAGGTCGTGATGGTATCTAGGTGGTAGGTGATCTGGATACATTGGACTCTCTTCGGAATTTTAGAAAATACAAAAAAAAAGATGCAATGATGATAAATATTGGAAACAAGGGCAGCGACTTGGGACACTCATCCTTTCTATCAATTCATAATCTATCAAAAAAGAAAAAAAATCCTTTCTATCATTCCATTCTATTAGATCAATCTCAGTGAACATTTATCCAAACTAACTTCTTTCTAATTAACACATGCATTACTTAGATATTTTGTGCATAATAGATTGCATTCATTCCATTTAAGTGCATCAGAAAATTAAAAAAACATAGTAGTTGCATACATGGTAAATCATAAATCACATGCATTCAGAAACATCTCATATAAACATGCATCTCATATACACCATCCTGCATAAGCATGTCAGTATCATAGGAAAGTAAATCATCCATCTACGAGTCTGCATAATAGAATCAAGTTGCATATACATTTTCATCACTAAAACCAAATCATGTAGAATCATACATATATCAAGTAAAACAATGCACATCATATCAAAAACACTAGCTGCATCTCATATCAATCAAAAATATCCGAGTACAATGAATAGTCGCAAGTCTGAACAAAGGAAGGTAGTCAACATATATATCAATAAATATCAGTGTGTCGGGATACAAAAATGGATACTACTCAGAGTACATCAAGTGAACATCACTACAAAAATGGCACATGATACAAAATATGAGAAGCATAAGAATCAACATGTGCTACCCCCACCCTCACCAGGAGGTGGACGAGGGGGTGGCATATCAAAAGCTAGTCTTTGTGATGAACTAGGAGCTCTAACACCACTGCTCTGCGATCTTTGCGCTCTGCTAGATCTCGGAGAGGCTGTGTAACTGGGCACTCTCTGCTCTATAGGAACTGCACCCTCATAGTGGCGCTTCTAATACTCGATCTCTCTCTGTGCATCATGACCAGATCTATAGTATTGGTCCAGAACATCTTAGTGAGAGGCATCCTATACACTGTTAATGAATGACCAAACCTTTGATCGAGCCTGTCACTCTCTAGCCTCGGCCGCTGTAACCTGAGCCTCCAATGTTGTAGCACGGGCATCAGCAGAAGCAAGCCTGGCCTGAAGATCCTATACCTGCTGCATGAGTTGCTCCAACTCTGAGGGATCAACCTCCATACCTCCCATGGCCACATCCATATCTCCCTCCTCAGCCCTGTCCCCCAATCCATCACCATCACTCTCTGAACTCTCCCCCATACTGCTGCCAGTACTGTCACTACCAGTCAAGGAACTCGTACCTGCACTCTGCTCATCTAAAGCCTCCACATCTATATCTCCAATCTCAACATCCATGTCCTCTATCACGACTTTGTCCTCCTCTCTAGGAGCCAAAACAACAACAGTCCATCGGTGAACTCTGCACACTAACTAAGGTGCCTCCTCCTCCATCACCTCCTCATCCTCCAAAACAATACTCAACCCTACTCTTGGAATACTAGTCCGACCGCCACTCCGGCCACCTCTAGTCCTCACTCCACCACCAGTACCCCTAGGACCAGGATCATCTCCCCCATCATCTCCCCTCCCCANATCCCTACCTCCATCATGACCCCCAAATCTACCTCCATCTCGACCACCATCCCTCCCTACATCTCGACTTCCCCTACCTCGTCGTACCGGTGGACCCTCCTCATAATAGTCCTAGCAACAGGATGAGAGACATCTGTCAGTGCAACTGGCCGGGCCTACAACCAATGAGCATCATACTGAGGTGTGGTGCTTGCAAAAGATCAAATTCAGATATCAGTACCACAACAGAGGAAGACAAGGTTATAACATAGCAGAGCAAAGTCTCAGAAAGAGGTCAGGGAATTACATAAATAATCAGAAAACATGACAAACCTGCATCTACAGTAACCGATTGCCATGTCCATGCAATGGGAAGAAGACCTGCAAACTCAGTAGGAGAAGCATCAAGTGATACAACACCACCCCAAATAGTAGAGTCCCTTGACCTACGAGAAAAATATGCATATGAATCAGACACATCCTGTCGCTCACCAAACTGACGCAACACCCTGTTGGTGTTGTGAAAGTCAATCATATGAACATGGTCTATCACACGACCAATCAGGTATCTTCACTGACGACAAAAAGGAAGATGGATGTCCTCTCCATCCCACACAGGGCAATCTCTATATGACCTCCAAATGAAATAGGGCATCATGTCTAACTGCTGATGCTAGTACGTTAAATGCCCCATGTGAGTCTGAACAATAGCTCCATCATACATGTAAACATATGGCCTGTCTGCAGGAAGAGCACGAGTACCAACAGGATGACATACAACAATATGCTCCCACGCCTATATCTGCAGCAGGGTAGCACCACAGCCAAGCGACTTACCATTAAGGTAAGACGCGTAGAACATATGAAAGTGTATGTGTGCTAACATGTATGGCCCCCATGCATACACAGTCTGATCTCAAACCATACTCTGCAAAACAGAACCAAAGCCGATAGAAAATCTGCGCTGGCGCCGATCAAGGCATAAGATGCCACATATCAAACTACCTAGAAAAGTACTCAACCTATCAAGGCCCAAACCAAATCGGGACCATGGAATATCATACGCACTGGACAAACCAAGCTGATCTCGAGGTAATCCAGACAGCTTAGTCAAAGCAACGATGCCAGGTCAGGTAGCATACTCTACAAGTGCACCCTGGATCGACAACTAAAGGATGTGGTACACATCCTCCAAGGTAACAATACACTCTCTAGTGGGTAACCAGAAAGTGAATGTCTCAGAATGTCATTGCTCTACAAGAGCTAAGATCAGACCCCTGTTGGTCGTGATCTCTGGCATGTAACAAATCTAGTACAAACCTAAGGCCCTAAGTACTGACCCCTCATCCTCTGAGAGCTGGAACCTGTAAACAAGACCCGCCAGTCTCGACTCTCGACAGTGCAGAATCTACCCAGTGAGCTGCACACAGAAATAAATAAGAAAAATATTAGTATAAGTCATCTAGGAAAGTATCAGAAGACATAATATACAGATATCAGACAAAAAAATTAGGTAAACAGTTACAAAAATGCAATTGCGGTAATAAAACCTATAAATGTGCTACACTTATGCGATTGCGAAATAGAACATTCAAATATGACACACAAAGAGCAATTGCGGAGTTAAGACAAGGTGACTGTGGTACTTTTATCATTTGTGGTACTAAACCAGCAATTACGGTATTTAAATTGCAATTGCGGCAAAACTGCAAACGATTGCGGCACCTAAGTCAAAAATTCAGAAAACAACAATTTTTTAAAGCAATAAATAAAGGCATTAATGACATGAAAAATAAGAACACTCACTGGATGTCCTGCGCCAGCTGGTCTCTGATACGTCCGAACTTGGTTAGAGATATGTGTGACTCCCGGTAAGCCAGCCATCGCGAGAAAACAGGAGAAAAAAACAAGAAAACTAAAGCAAAACTCACCAAGAAATCGAGAGCTCCAAGAAGGCATGTGACAAATGAATGGCTCTCTTGGCTACTTATAGAAGTTTCCATAAACCCTAATATCTCTCAAAGGTTTAGTTTTTTCTTCCCAGTCCCCGGAAACTTACAAAGGCAATATTAGGGGCACTAAAAGGCATTTTCCAAATCAGTCGAATACCCAGATTCAGAAATGATAGTTTCAACAAATTAATGCTCATGTCAAGACTTTTCGCTCAAATTTGTTGAGGGGGCATAAATACACCTACTATCGCTGGGGCAAGCTGGGGCAGGATCAAATCTGAAAATTCTTTGACACACTGCGACAAGTGACATCGCATCAAAGATGGGCAAATGTAGACACCCAAAAATGGACAGGCTTGCGAATTTACATTAAAAACACTAATTTTCATTTAATAATTAATGGCTTTTAATCATTAATCAATCATCTATTTTCCTCTAAATTCATTCCCGAAATCATCTAATCAAATTCCCAAAATTAATTAAATAAATAATTTTATTTAATTAATTAACATTAATTGATTAATTACCATTAATTACTTAATTAAACTCAATTTCCTATAGTTTAAATTCAAATATTTAAACTTACTAATTAAATTCTTCCAATTAAATTAATTTAATTTTATTCAATAAAGCAATTCTAAATCTAAAAGAATTTAATTATCTCACATGTTGAAAACTTTAATTAAATATTCATTTATCTTCAGAGAGATAACTCCAATCAGATCACATGGGTTACTCCACCCATCTCTGCAATCCACATGGGTAACTTCACCCACCTCTCTAGTCCACATGGGTAACTTCACCCACCTCTTCAGTTCAAAAAGGTAACTCACAATTAGCTCTTCAGTCAACCAAACTTTGTCTCCTCTTTACCAATTGAAGAGGTGGAGTTTACTGATGACTTATCTAGTTCCCTTTGATCTCAACCGTTCATCTCCCTATCTCTAGGATTGATCTCAACCGTTCATTTCATCCCCAATTCCTATATAATAAACCCTTCATAACCATTTGAAGGATCTAGGATTTCAAGCTCTTGTGCGCCATTACTATGTCAATTTGGTTCTAGCATTCAAGTCATCTTGCGATCACACACACATTTCAATTAGCAAATTATCGACGCTTCTCAAGTCATAGACGTTGCCCATACCAATACTGAGCATCAAAAATAGCGTTTCAGGAGTAGAGAGAGACAATAGAAACTTCAAGCACTTTGGGGTTTGCATTCATTTGTTTTCCTTTCTTTGCTTGTACATTTTATTGGTTATGCTTCAAGTTATTCATTTTGGTAGTTCTTGTGTACCTGATTTATATCATTTGTAAAACCTTTGCTACTAACCCTCACCTTTGGAAAGCTTGGGAACTACGAATCACGAAAAGAGGCTTATAATATATATAACCAATAAGATTATATTAGGTTGACATCAATGACAATACAATACATTAACTGATTTAATGTCTTGCATTAACTTTTTGCATCTCGATGATCATCAACTTAATAACTTCAAACATTCAATCAGTTATAGTTCATCATTTTCTCCCTTTGGAATTGATGGAAACACACTGCATAATACTAATACAATATGAAATATATCAGTTGTAGCTCATCAATATACCAAACTTATTATTCTATAACCAATACAAATGGCTGGCTCTCGGTAAGCTCTTCTAGCTTAGATTTGATTCTTGCAAAGTACTTTCTTCAATCTTCATTCCCTTTACTGAATAGATGTAGCGACTTCAGATTATGTCTCTCACGTTGTGGTAGAATCTCTTCTCTGATGTTTTCTCTCCCTTTGGTTGTTCCTCTCCTTGATGGATATCTCTTTTTCTTTTGACAACAATCTCTCCCTTTGAGTCATCTCTCCCTTAGGATACTTCTATCCCTTTTGATCATATTGATGGATATTTCATATGGATATAATCTCTCAAGTCATCTCTCCCTTTGACAGTAATGCCAAACTCTTTTCTCTTTTATTTAATATATTCCTTGAATTTCCCTTTCCATCAACAACACAATAACTCTGGTGTTTGGTGTAGTTAAGTACCTTTATGTGTACTAATAAATCTTTGCAGTCCATCTCTTGCTTGTATCGACATGAATGATCTTCTGATTATGTGTAGGCTAATGCAGGCTCCTAGTCAGCTTAGTGACCAATAGACAAGGGTCGGACCCCTAGTCTCTTTCTCAGGTACTCAAATGTATCTTTAGGCAATGGATTTGTGAATATGTCTGCTAATTGTTCCTTGGATTGAACATATTCTAGTATCACCTCTTTCTCTTGCACTTGTTCTCTTAAGTAATGATACTTGATAGCTATATGATTTGCCTTAGCATGCATGACTAGGTTCTTGGAAATGTTTATTGCACTTGTATTATCACAATAAATAATCACTCATTCAAGAATATTCATATTCATACCTTCCAGTAATTGCTTGATCCATGCAATGTTAGAGCAGCTTGCAACAGTAGCCACATATTCTTCTTTTACAGTAGATTATGAGATGCATCCTTGCTTCTTACTGATCCATGTGACAAGTCTGTCACCCATGAAGAATGCTCCTCTAGTTGTGCTCTCTTTTTCATCTAAGTTTCCAGCCCAATCATCATCTCTATAGACTTGAAGCTCAAATTTGCCTTCTCTTTTATACCACAATCCATAGTCCTCGGTATTCTTTAGATATCTCAAAATTATTTTGATAGCAGTCATGTGTGATTCCTTGGGATTAGCAGAGAATCTTGCAACTATTCCAACTGCATGTACTATATTTGGTCTAGTATGAACAACATACATGAGTTTGCCAATCATAGATCTATATAGGGTTTGATTTACCTCATTTGACTTGTCTTCCTTTGTCAGCTTGCATTCGATTGCCATAGGTGTTCCAACTGGCTTGGAGTCTTCCATCTTGAATATCTTGAGAACTTCCTTTATGTATTTGGATTGTGTGATGTATATGCTTGCAGCCTGTTGAAGAATCTATAGACCAAGAAAGAATTTGATCTCTCCAAACATTGACATCTCAAACTCTTTTCTCATCTCATTAGAAAATTATTTGCATAACATATCATTACCCCCAAATATGATATCATCAAAAAATATTTCAACAATCAGAATATTATCATCAGTATCTTCTTTTAAATACAGATTAATGTTTTCACTAGTTCTTACAAATCTAATGCTTATGAGATAGGAGTGAAGTCTTTCATACCATGCTCTAGGTGCTTGTTTCAATCCATACAAGTCTTTGTGTATTCTACATACCATGTTTCTCTTGTCAGGATCAACAAACCCTTCTGGTTGTTCAATGTATACCTCTTCTTCTAGTATTCCATTTAGGAATGCAGATTTGACATCCATTTGGTATACCTTAAATCCTTTGAATGTAGCATAAGCAATTAGAATTATGAATCCTTCTATTTTAGCAATGGGTGCAAAGGTTTCTTCATAGTCAAAGTCTTCTTCTTGTACATATCCCTTGCATACTAATCTTGCTTTGTTCCTTGTGACTTCTCCATTCTCATTCAGCTTGTTTCTGAATATCCATTTGGTACCGATGACATTCTTGTCATTTGATCTAGGTACTAATGTCCATGTTATGTTTTTCTCAATCTGTTCTATCTCTTCATTCATAGCACTAACCCATTCTTCATTTTCAAGTGCAGTATTAACAGATTTAGGCTCAAAATCACAAATTAAACATCTAGTGTTTAGTGACTTGCTTCTTGTTCTCATTCTAGCCTTCTTGTCTCCTATGATCTGGTTTTGTGGATAGTGTCTTATGACATACTTGGCGAGTATTGGTTCAACTCTTTGTTCATCATCATGATCATTATCTTGTCCCTCATTCTAATCTTCATCGCTCGGAACATCATTTTGAGCAATTTCCTAATTTTCGGTGTTTGCAGCCTGATGCTCTGGTGCATTGTTCTATTGCTCAAGAGCGATACACTATTGCTCGGGCAGAGTGTCAAGTTCTTCACTATATGCAAACCTATTGTAGTCTTCTGGTTCCTTTCTTCTTTCCTTATCATTTTTCTCTGCAAATTCATTTATTTTGACATTTGCACTTTCAATTATTTTGTTAGAGGTCTTGTTAAGACATTTATAAGCCTCGCTTTTGGTAGAATACCCTAGAAATATTCCTTCTTCACCTTTGGAGTCAAGTTTTCCATTTCTATCATCTTTCAAAATATAACATTGACTTCCAAAAATTCTGAAGTAACTTACATTGAGTGTGTATCCATACCATAGCTCATAGGGTGTCTTATTCGTGTCTTTCTTCAATTGAACTTTGTTCAATGTGTAGACAGCAGTACTAACAGCTTTCCTCCAGAATGTTTAAGTGATGCCTTTCTTAATCATTAGTGTTACGACACAATCAACAATGGATTTGTTCCTTATTTCAGCGTTCCCATTTTTTTGTAGTGTTCTTGGTGCACAAACCTATCTTTGAATTCCATTCTCATTACAAAAGTTAGTGAATTCATCATAAACAAATTCCCCTCCTATATATGATCTTAAGCATTTCAGTTCCTTACCACTTCATTTTTCTACAATAGCTTTATACCATTTAAACATCTTGAATGCTTCTGATTTTTCTTTTAAGAACATAACTGTCATAATTCTAGAATAATCATCAACAAAGAGATTGAAGTATCTACCACCATAGTAACTCTTTGTTCTCATGGTTCCACATAGGTCAGTATGGACTAATTCTAGAATGACATTAGATGTGTAGGTCTTGCTCTTGAAACTAGACTTTGTCATTTTACCTTTTTGACAATTCTTACACATGACATGGTCGGGTTTTGACATTCTCAGTAAGCCTCTTACTTTCCTTTTATTGCTTATCCTAACCATGTTGTCAAAATTCACATGGCATAACCTTTTATTTCACAACCAAATGTCTTTATTTCTATCCATTAAACAAGTGGTATTAATATCATCAAGATAGAATAGGTTACCTTTTGTATGTTCCAGTTTCAATCAACCTTCCTGATTCATTGAAGATCTTTGCCTTGTTGTTCTCAAATGCAACTCGGTGACCTGTGTTATTCAGTTGTGAAACACTTAATAGATTATAGTTAAGTCTTTTTACCTATTATGCATTTTCACATCTGATCAGATTATTCAACATTATAGTTCCTTTACCTTCAACCAGACAAGGTGAATCATTACACATTCTTACTGATCCACTATTATTATACTCAAAAGTTTCAAAGTTTTCTTTATCACCAGTCATGTGGTGAGTACAACCACTATAAATAATCCAGACATAATTTTTACTAACCTTATATATGAGTGTGGTCTCAACATACCTTTCCTCTTCATCTGAATCATCCTTCATAGCAACAAATACCACCTCAATGTCTTCATCTAATTCGGTGTTAGTATTGTCAGCTTTGTTCTCAGCCAGGTAACAAGCTTTCTTCCCTTTCTCCTTGTAGTCTTGGTTGTCTCTTTTGTTATATTTTCGGTTGCTTCGGTAATCTTTGTCATCACTTCTATCAAACTTCTTTTCATACGATTTGTCACTGTTTTTGTCTTCTTTTCTTTTGTTAGGACATCTAGCAGCAAAGTGTCCAATCTCTTTACATTTAAAACATACAAGTGGTAATTTACCTTTGTATCTACCTTTGCCTCTCTGCAATCTTCTAGCCATTAGTGCTTCAATTTTATCAAGTTCTTGGTCATCATTATCACTTTCACTATCATTTTTCATAGTGTGTTTATGACTTGGCTTACTTATTTTTAAAGAAGATTTGAATGCAGACTCAATAGATGGTAAGATACTGTTATCAAAGTTATTCATCTCAAATGAAATAATTCTACCAACCAAAATATCTAGAGTGACATTATTATTTGCTACTGCTCTCATTTCTTGTATAGCAGATACTCTAATAGCATATACAAACAGTAAGGTTCTTAGGATTTTACTTATCACTGTTTCTTCTTCAAGTACACCTCCAAATCCTCGGATAGCATTGACCACCTCTTTGATTCTGCAGCTATACTGAGTGATATTTTCTCCTTCTTTCATTCTTAGGTCATCAAACCTTCCTCTTAATATTATTGCCTTAGCTCTTAGTACATTTGCATCTCCTCCATATACTAGCTTCAATTTGTCCCACATTTGCTTTGCAAAAGTGCAGGTTTTAACATCTTCAAATTTAGCATCAAAGAGTGAGGAAGAAAGTTCTATCATCGTAGAATTGTGTTCGTTATTTTCTCTTAATTGATCAAGTGTGTGAGGTCATGTAGGCAACACATATTCATTATCCAAGTATTCAGTAACATCATTTCCAATACCTGATAGGTGGAGTCTTATCCTTTTTTTCCATGATGTAAAGTTGTCTTTGTTAAACTTAGGCACATCCGTTTTTCCCATCTTGTGATATTTAGCTTAGGTCGTTAAACCTTCCTTTCAAGCACACAAGCTCTGATACCAATTGTTAGAATAACTGAGAGGGGGGGGGGGGGGGGGGAANGGGGGGGGTGAATCAGTGGCCTCAAAAATTAATCCAAAACTTCATACCATATATATAAACCTCTAGTTATCTTAAGTCCTACAAGATGTATGCTTTTAAATAGTCTTATCAAATAACTACTGCTCGGGGTTCACTGTTTATCCTTATTCTTAATCTTTACCGATTAGCAGTCTAGCATTTACCGAAATATAGTAAATAACTTAGTGTTTACCGATCATCCTATTTTAGTAATGTGTAAATAAAAACATCAAAGCAATGAACCATATACACATTTGATACATGGATTTTTAACATGGAAACCCTATTAAGGGAAAATCACCTGGGACCAGTAACCCAAAAATTCTACTTTTTTGAAGTGAGCTCGGTGAAGAGCCAACCCTGTTAAAGGTTACAAACACACTGTTAAGTACGACCTTGTTAGAGGATTTAAATATAATAGTTTGTCAGTTGATATTTGGAATTCACTATGCTATCTTCATGATAAACTTTTTGATACTCCTTGGGATGTATCTCAATATAGAAAGGATTGTTAAGTCCTGATTGGTTAAGAGACTTTATGATCCAATGGTTAAACTAAAACAATAAATGATCTGTTCATAAATACAACTTAGACTTGCAGATGTTTAGATCTATTATAAGCTCGTAATAACTTTCTGGTCAATGTTTCCCTTCAATACCTTTGCTCCACTTCTTTTTTCTTGGTGATGTTGTTGCTCAGTGTCCGTAGAAAACTTTAGCTTTGTTCTTTAGCTTGTATGATCAGGTTTGTACGAAGACTTCTATCTACACCAGATTCTCTTCAACATCTTCTTCTCTATTCACCCCTTTTTCATAATGAGTTAGCTTGTCTCTCTTATAGACATGATTTCACCATTTCTAGGTCTTTGTCTTTCTTGTTCTTGATGTGATTTGGAAATCTCGCCATTAAAACATACTTTAGTTTTATCCCGCAGATTTCTCCTTGACAACTGGAATATTAAAACTATCTTTTAAAGCTCTATCTTATCTCTTGCGTTTAACTTGTTGATGAAAACAATGTAACCAACCAGCTAACTCCATGTTTATCTCCTGCCAGCTAAGTCTTTTGTCATTTCTGAACTTCAGTTCTTATCGGTGTTTAACTCCTTGTTTTCTTGGTCTTGACTTTAGTTGTCCTAGGGCATCTCTGTCTGTCGGGGTTGTCTATCTGTCGGGAAACACTGTGAATTTTATTTTCGCTTGGGTATCACTATGGTTCTGCTTGGTAATGCTTTCTCGGGTCTCTTGCTCGGGTAATACTATGATTCTTCTCTCGAGGTTCTCTATCCGTCGGTGTGCAATGTCTGTTGGTGTTTGTTGTCACTTGGTGTATACTGAACTTTTATGCATTACTGATAACATAACCTTTGTTTCTTTAGTTCTTTGAAGCCTTAGACAGTATGTATATAACCAATTAGATTATATCAGGTTGACATTAATGACAATACAATACATTAACTGATTTAATATCTTGCAATAACTTTCTGCATCTTGGTGATCATCAACTTAATAACTTCAAACATTCAATCAGTTATAGTTCATCAATTATTCTGGCTCAAACTCTATCCTCTTTACAACAACAACTTGCGTCCTTAACCCAATCCAAGTTTAGTATTCCTACATGTGACATGGGTAGTCCTTTATCCCTAGACATTATTCGTGCTCCTATCCCTCAGAAGGCCGATATGCCTCGTCTTGAGAATTACAATGGTAAGGGAGATCATGTCACTCATGTTAAAACATTTCAAATTATTTGTAGTGAATATGCTCATGACTATAGGATTTTAGCCAAGATGTTTGCTAGAAATTTTAGTGATAAGGCCTTTCAATGGTATTGTTCAATGCCTCCTTGTTCTATTGATTCTTTTCCAAAACTTGCTAATGCCTTTATCCAACAGTTCCAAAATAACATTGGTCCGCAAGTGTCCTTAACTAATTTGATGCATTGTAAACAAATTATTAAATAAAAATTGACTGAATGTATTGGTAGATTTAAGCATTTGTATGCTCAAATTTCCTATCGTGTTCCTGATATTGATATTCAACATATGTTTATTTCAAATTTACAAAAGGATATTAGAGATAAGATTCTGCTTACTGAATTTACCTCTTTTCAACAACATTGTGCAATGCTTCATCATTATCAATTACAAGTGAGTCAATTTGAGAGCAACACTCCAATGGCTCCTGTTCCAGTTGACAAGAGTGATGCTTCTCATAATCCCAACAAGTTTCAGAAACCTAACAACTATGTCAAGATAAATAAGCAAGCAAATGTAGTTGATGATCAAGTTGTTGTGGTATCCAACAATGCCACTTCTACATCCACTGCTTTTCGTCTGAATCATATGTTCACTCCTCTTTCTGAATCTTTACATTCTATTATGAGTAAGTTGTTGAATGTTAATATGATTAATTTTCCTCCTATTCGACCTCTTCTTCCTACTATGATGGCATGAAAATCCTTTGATCCCAAAGCCTTTTGTCAATACCATCGTCAAAATCGCCATGATACTGAGAAGTGTTATTCTCTAAAACATAAGGTTCAAGACTTAATTGATTCTAATGCTTTATCTGTTGATAATTTTGATGGTAGTGGGAACAAATATGTCTCTCCTCCTAATCAAAACCTCCAAATCTATACGAATCCTTTGCCTACACATGATACTAATACCATTGTTCAACCATATTCTATGGATATTGTTTATGCTTCAAAGATGGATGATCTCAATCATATTGTTAACCATGTGGATCATGTTGTTTTGTCTCAACCAGTATCTCCACCCCAGCCTCAATCTCAACCTCCTATTCAAGTTCCTTCGCCTCAACCTCAACTTCAAGTTCCACCTCAACCTAATCCTAAACTGAAACCTAAACTTGAACCTCTAAAACAACCTACGAATAAAAGACCTAGGGAATTCTCGATCACCTTTGATGATTCTAAGACTATTAAAGCTCCTGATGGTCCCCTCTACATTTATGCTAGGATTTCTAAGATACCCACGTGTGGTTGTCTTGTTGATCCTACATCCTTTGTCAATGTCATTACTGAAGAAAACCTTTTTTCAAAGAACTTACAACGTGATTGTTATAATACATCTAATGTGTGGATCCAAACCTGTAATGGTTTTCTCTATCCATCATTTGGTTCTATTAACTTGCTTGTTGAACTTTGTGGTAAAGTTGTGGACACTACCTTCGTTATTGTCCCTACTTTTGATCAGTTTCAAGTTAAGTTTGGTTTGCCTTGGTTGACTTCCATGCGTGTTGTTGCTTCTCCTATCTATAAGTGTATTAAGTTCATTCACGATGAAGAAGTGAAAACAATTAATCATAGTTTATATCAACTTTCTAGGCCTAGGAATTGTGCTACCCTTGACTTCTTTTGGCCTTCATTACCTAATTCATGTTCTTCTCGACGTGATAACCTTTTTTCACTCATATCAAGCCTATAAACATCTCAAGATTGTTGAGTTAAGCATGCCTCGAATGGATCTTAACCATGGTATTTTTCCTATGCCTTCCATACCTCCTTTATCCATTGCTTCTAGTTATATTAATCAAGCTCCTAGTGTTTCTTTTCAGCCTACTGAGAATCCTACTAATCCTCCTATAGAACCTATGAAGGAACCGGTTGTTGTTCCTCCTAGTTCTCAACATATTTCAAACAAGACAAAATGTAACTGATCTGCCAATGAACATAGTAAGAAGCGTTGGGCTCAAGCTAAGGCCCGTGCCTCTATTCTTTAAAGTTCTTTACCTTCTTTTGACCTATGCCTGATGTGTTGGAATAAGTTAATGTTAAGAATGATGTTAAGATGAATGATTATGATGATTCTATTCGTATCTTAGATTCTATTTCGATTAATCTTGATGAAGAAGATACTCTTGATGATTTTATTGATACTAATGATGAATATGAGACTATTGATATTGATACTGATTTACCTAATATGCTTTCAACACAAATGATAATTACACCTAGTATCGAACATTGCGATTCTCAAGAGGATCCTTGTTTGGAACTGGCTATTATTCCTACTATGTTAGATATAGTTCCTCTTGTGAGTTTCCCACCTTCCCTAAATGATATAAACCGAGCTGGGGAGGGTAGGCGATGCACTTGATTGGCTTGTCCTCCATGGCAGCCTTTTAAATGTGTTTTCCTGTTGTATTGTGCTTCTCCCGTAATGTGTTTACTAAATGTTTGTTAGATTATTTTATACGACCCTTGTTACTTTGTTGGTGCAAGGTGATAAAGGAATCAAACATGTTGTACTATTCCTCTATATGTACCTATATTCTTCTATATGTTGTTTTCATGTTATGTTGTAGTTGTGCTATTGTTCATAAATTTTTTCCTTGTGTAGTCTGCTTGGATTTACGACATGGTAGCACTGATTCTTTTTGGTCTCCATGTTGTCGTCTGAAAACACTCTTCTTCGTAACTCTTGTGTTTTCTTTCCTCCATTGTGATTGTAGTTCTACTTTCTTTGGGGAATGATGTCAATTTATTTACAATAATATCACACACACACACACACACACACACACACACACACACACACACACACACACACACACATATCTTATGATCATACTAACCCCACGGTAGGTAGATCCCTTGTGTGTTCTCTGTATGTTTATGTGGTATTTCCCTTGATTTGTATTCGCTTGGGGGCATCTCGTAGTGGAAACATAATCAGTGGGGTTGTTTATGTTTCCGTTAAAGCCATTGCTCCTGTTAAAGTGTTAGCAATGCCTTTAACGTGGGGGCATATGCTCTGCTCAATTTTTGCACACACGCACTTCCAAACTATTTTCAAACTTAAAACTTTTTTTTCTCCCTTTTATGGACTAGAGACTAATCCTTAAAGCATGAATTTTTACCTTATAGGATCTCTTGATCCCTCCAGTTTCAATTTACAAAGTTTTGATCCCTTAAGGTTGGAAGGTGTCCTTAAGACTGGATCTCTCTAGTTTTGGCTTTGCTCTTTTGGAATAGAATATTCATGAGGGTGAATCCTTGATGGTTTGACTAGTGAGTAGCCACATTCACTAGGCGGTTCAACTCCATCCTTCCAATTGCACTATTTCCTTGTGTGATTCACAATGGGACATAAGTTCTCATTAGGTGAGGTAATCACACCCTCTCTCTCTTTTTCTTTAACTTATGATGTCTCTCTTATTGTAATCTTGGGGTTGACAAAGACTTGAGTCCCTGGGGGCTTGAGGATTGCTTTTTCCCTTTGATTCAAATAAGATTATCTTTTCTTTGTGATCTCCTTTACCAAGAGTTTGCATCGAATCCATACTCTTGCTAAAGTGGGGGTTAAATGTATCATCAAAAAATGGAAGCACTTCCATTTATGACTGGTTTAGCCCTCTAAGTAAGTGGTTTGGGGTCATGTCAAATGCCTTGAATGGGTCTTTGACTTGGATATGGTTTTTCCCTTATCCTGCCCTATTTTCCACTTCTCTCCTACATATTTCTGGTATCCTGCTATGATATTTTGAGGTTCTTGACCTCAGGGTCAAGGTCGACCTTCTGGGTCAAGGTCGTCCTCAACCCTGACCTAGGACAGGGTCAACCTCGACCCTGACCCAGGGTCTAAATTTCAAATTCCAAAGAATTCTGGATGTCAGTGTTTGGAAAGAATTATTTCCCGCTTTCGCGTTGGCTGTTTCGGGCTCCGAAGTGGTGACTCTTAAAAATATATTTAATATAGGTCCACTTCTAGGGGTATGAGCCTAATTGGAATTTGTTTCTCATAAGTCAACCTGTCTAGAAGTTTGTGCCCTAGACTAGTATATAAGGAAGCCTTCCTCCTCTCATTTAAAAAGACATGATATGATAATGGAAGGATAAGAAGGAAATATATTTTACGCATAATCTATTCAAGCATTCAAGAATTCAAGATTCAATTCATCTAGGAGATCCATTAGTAGTCATTGAATGATTCAAGCTCTATGGAGCCCTCTTGTTGAAAATTTCTCCATCCATATCCATTCAAGCTTCTTCCCATTCCAAGATCCATTCAAGATTGGTGTTGAAGATTTAAAGATAATTGATTTGAGACATCCTACATCCCACATTATACATCCATACATGTGGATCCAAGGATTTGAATCCTCCACAAGGGTTTCAACATAAGCAAGGTGAATTATTTTATTTACTTTGTTTATTACTACAATTTCAATTCTATTTTAAGGTTAATTCCAAAATCAGGGTTTGACCAAGGAAAACCCATACCCCAACAAATAAAACCCTTTTTTTCTTGCAGGTACAGGTACAGAGCAGCGAATTATAGAGCATATTTGGATACCCTTTTCGATAAACTTTCGGGATCCACGAGCAGATTTTCCATCGGAGCAGTGCAAGTTAAGGTCGACATAAAGGGGTACAATTGCGCCCCCGTATTTGGGTCAAGGTCGACCTTGCTCAGAAAAGAAAAAGATTTTTGGGTTTTCTCCGTCTCTGTGTTTTTGTTCTAGATCCGGTTGCAAAATTTCCAGAAAATCAGTACAAACACTAGAAAATAACAATGTCTAGATCTGTTATACTTTGAGGTTAGTATTTTTCTTCAATTAATATTTTAATAATTTTAGATCTATTACACACTCTCCTCCAAAAATGGGAATGTAAGGTTTTCCTCTTTCTTCTTATTTCTAATCGATTGATTCATTTGTGCATTGACCATTTTCTTGTGGTTAATCAATTTAGATCTTTGCTTTGTGAATTTGTGGCTAAGAGGAGAATCTTACCTTTCCCCAAACTTTTCAAAAGTAAATGATATTATTTAGAGGTGCAAGTCTCTTGTTCCCATTCACCTCTTTACACATCATTTTTATTCTTTACAATATTTATTAGTATTATATTATTTTAAATATATATATATATATATATATATTAATATAATATTATAATACAAATTAAAAGGAAATATTAAATAATTTATTGTTATATTATTATATTATATTAGTAATGTTAATATTTTTTTGGTAGATTAATAGTTGGAAGGGTCAATTTCTATTATATTGATCTGAATAAAATATTATATCTTTATCATGAGTTGGATATCTAGTTAGGCTAATCCATGAGCATCTTCAAACCACAACCCCAAAAAGAAGGGCATCAACCTCCCCAAACAAGAAATAAAACATGATAAAATCCAAACCAGATTGAAACACTAATCCCATGTCCCCATGCAGCTGGTTAAGAGCCAAATCTGTTTAATTTTAAGCAGTTAGAGTGGTCCCATGTAAATTTTTAATTCTGGCAAAAGGATAAATTTGAATCTTTCCCTATTTTTTTGAAGTAGTTGTGCTTATAACTTAAAATCAAGCTTTTAAAAAAAGGGAGGGGCTAAAAATAAGCAACACTGCTTATTGAGAAAAAATAAGAAAAAATGACACTTGGCATTACCATTTTAATTCATTCCTTTTATTTGCATAAAGTTTGTCTTCACAATTTAATTTTTTTATATAAAAATATTATTTACAAGCATTGCTTAAAAATAAGAAGCAAAGTTTAACATCTATGGGGACACCTGCTCCACAAATTGCTGCTAAAAAAGTTGAGCAGCAACTGCTAGCCAAAATAAGCTAACCAACAACATGGGGACCTGCCCCAAGAGCATGATGCTTCCAAGTGAAAAATCGCCAAATGTTGTTTCGTCATCCCGTACATCTTTGTTTACATTGAAATTATATCTACCACTAATGAATCCCAATAAAATCTTAAAAGATGCCTTGATCGATGTAATGTCCCCATTTTTGATGACATCATTTTGCCTGCTGGATCAGTCTATCACGGACTCTCGTAGACTGGTGGTTGTGATGAGATAGTCATTCTGGCGTTTATTTGGAAATTGGATGGCTTACTATGCTCTTGGAGATATTATTTTATTTATATTTTATCATTATGTGTTATGCGGGGCCCACATGTTATAATTTTAAGTTGAGATTGCACTTTTATTTTATAAA